>ML799305.1:115827-203493 GCA_009831015.1 Picea engelmannii
TTATTATTATTTTATTATTGGATTAAATCCCCATTGTGGATTAATCATGTCATTATTATTATTATTGTTATTGGATTAATCCCCATTGAGGATTAATCATGTCGGTAATTGTATAAGGACCAAATCCCCTTTTGCGGATTGGTCCTCGAACAATTACAAAGGACAAAATAAGAAGTCGGCCCCAGCATTTATAATGGAAGACCCAAAATTAATTAAAGGTGGGTTTACCCACCCAGAGTGAGAGGTCGGCCCTGCCAGTGGTGACCTTTCACACGTGTCAGTTTTGTATATATAGGAGGCTAGCACCTCACTTCTAACACACAACTCGCTTTTTCATTTCTCTTATGAGGCAAGCTGCAATTACCAGAGGGAGGAGGAGAAGAGTGGCGCATATCTTGGGGAGGACTTTCTGTATTGGTTTGAGTTATCTCTTGAACATTGTATAAGCTATTTATGATAAGGAAGTTTTCTGTTGGGTTTTCTTCCCCTAGAGGGTTTCCCAGGATAAATGTTGTGTCTCTTTTGAATGTGTATTTCTCAATGATCTTGTTCTTATGATGTTCTTATCTATTGAAATGCAAAGAACTATAATAATGGCATAAACATTAACAGATTTGAGTTTACATCGTGAAGCTCTGTGTTGTCTGCAAAGTATAATAAGAGTTAAATACTGATGAATGATCTATGCTACGTTCCCTATAAAAGATATAATCACATATATGTGTCCCACCTAAGGTTTCATACACCTGAGTCTTGCAACCACCCCTGCCTCTACCTCGGGTGAGACTTCATCTGCTTCGCAGGTGTTTCCAAAATGGCCGATAGTTAGGGATTTGTTGGTGCACTCTTGAGTGTTGAACCCTGGGTCTGCCCCTGTGCCAACAAATGGTTCTGTTGTTGGGACCTGAAACTGTGATTGTTGGGAACTAGAGAAGAAGAAGCTTCGTGCAAAGGAATCTCTATGCATGGAGATGTGCCCTAGTGCACAGTACTTTACTTGATCCAATAAGCTTTGTGCCAAGAATAAGGTTAGATATGAAGAAAGGAAGATCTAATCTGGAGAAAAGAAGTGAGATCTGAACGCTCCATGCTTTAAGGAAAATAAAAGTGGAAATTTATGAAAGAAAGAGGTTAGATCTACATAAAAGAGGTAAGATATGTAAGCCATGTTCTCTAATAAAGGTAAGAATAGTTAAAAGTTCTATATCTGAAAGCTTTGTGCTCTGTAGAAGTAAGATAAGTGGAAATTTTTGTTTCTAAAGTATGGATCTAGGCATTTTTGATAGATTCTATCCTAGCTTAAAACCTAGGGCATTAATAGATGAAAGAAATCTTGATATGAATAGATATGATAAGTATAATGATAGATATGTTATACCTATGCATAGAAAGAATGTTTGGACTAACAAATGGATGCAGGATCCTAGAAAGAATTTTTTGCAGGCTAGCTACCATGATCCTGGTGCGCAGTAAAGAAGAAGTTGGGGATCATTTAAGAGAAAGAGAGAACTGACCCTATGTTACAGTTGCAGAAAACCAGGCCATCTAGCTAAGGAATGCCTCGATGGAAAACCCAGTTGTCTTTGTTGCAAGGCTTTGGACCATGAAGTATTGGATTTCCCTAGAATGATTTCTAAGATTGAAAGAATGAATTTGCATGAAGAAAACCCCAGGACAACCCCAGAAATAGCATAACCCCAGAAAGAATCAGAGAAAGTATTAATACAGATGAAAGAAACCCTGAAGGAACATAAAGATGTCCGATTACCAGAGTTCTTCAAAGAAATGGAACAAGTCGAAGCAAGACTAGGGGACTTCGACATTGACTATATTCTTGATGAAGAAACACAACTGAAAATTATGCCAAAAAGAACTTGGGAAGCTATAGGGAATCCTGCCATGATTCCTTCGCTGGGAGGAATAGGACTATTCAGAGGAAAAATGATAATGTTATGTGGAAAACTCACTCAGATACCTATGACAGTCAATGGAACTTCGACAGAAGAAGATTTTGAGATTATCAAATTTATTGAAGACGATGCCCCGTTCACTATGTTACTTGGAAAACCTTGGATTGAGAGAGATAAAGCCAGAAAGAAAGAAGAAGAAAAGGTATTACAACAGTAGAGACAAGAGCTAAAATATTTCATGACCATAAGGATCGCACAGTTGATTGAGGAACAGGAGAATAAATCAAAGCTAATTGACACTAGAAGCCTAGATGTCAAATAATTAGGGGACTCACAGAATATTGGAGTATATGTACCAGATATAGATGAAGTAGTTCTCCTGAGTCTTGGGAAAGAACATCAGCATTGCAAAGTGACTATGCCCAAGGAAAATAGAATCAGAACAAGAAAAGAAATACCGAGACGAAGCTCACAGGGAAGAAGGCTAGAAAGATAAGTAAAAAGATATCTCATATCGATAGACTACATAGGGTTCTAGAGGAAACCTCTCTGAAAGAAACTTTGCAAAATTAGAGCTTCGTCAGGATATCGAAACCGCGACATGGGTCACTTCGCCATGGCGAAGCAATATAGCTATTGGAGGCCAATATATCCATTCGACTGTCACTATGAATGGATCGGAAAGAATTGTTGGCTCATCACCAGACCGTTAGACCACACCATAACGGACATAACCAAAGTTAAGGAAACCCCATATCCATTGCAAATGATCCGTTACAGAGTTACTTACTTAATCCATCATGCCATGTACGAAATACACTTTTTCTAATCGTGAATTTGAGTACGTAGACTACCTGAATTGTGAAGAGTGACTACTCCGCCCTTACTCTCTACCTTGCTACAGTACCTACGTTACTTTGAGAACCAGAGCTATTGATCCTGATCATATATGTTCGACGAATTTAGCGCAGCGGAAGAATCTGTAAGAGAGATACTCACTAGCCTCAGAGCTGAAAGAGTCATGTCGGAGTGAGGATTGTCTACAGGTTTACAGGCATCATCGACGAGAGGAGTGCATGCCTCCCCGTCGACTACTCGAGCAGGAAAATCCCGAGCCAGTGCAGAAAGAAGAACCAAACATAAAGATGATATATCCAGCATGAAGTTGGTCCCATCCATCCTACCTACTTACATACCACCTATGTGCGGTGCGATCAATAGAGATAGTGTGCCTAGAGACTTTGAGTACACTCTAGTCACTGCATACCTACCGAAAGGAGTATGCGCAGTCCGCACAGATCAAGACAAGATCATTGCATTGAAGTTTAACGACTTCAACATGGGGGATTGAAAATTCTACAACATACTTTCCCCATACAAGTACCTAACCAGAACCGAGGGAAATAATTTGAAGATCATCCCTCAATAATGGATGATGAACCTCATGCAGTCCACTCTACTCAACGTCGTGAAGATACCACACTTTGGCAGATACCAGGAGGTGAATGATTTTGTGAAGCTACTGCTGGAAAGTTACCATGGAGGATACTTATGGTTGAACCATCACATAACAGTTGATCTAGCACTGATCAACCAGATCACTGGGCTTAGCATGCAGGGCCCTGATCCCCACGATTACTATCCTGGAAAGACCACAGATCGCTCTTCGCTCAGAAGATCAAAGAATCCTATGGTGATGTTGTGAAAGGCAGACGAGGATACAAGGTAGATTCTATTTAAAGTGGCGCAGTGCACCTCGCCTATCAACTAATCACAGGGAAGTTGGTATGCAAGAATCGACCCACGCAAGTATCCAGATTTGTAGTAGACCTCATAGGGAAGTGCACAGAGGGACTACAGATGAACTGGGCAAAGTATCTAGTGAATCTACTATATGTTGACTATAGAGAAGCCCAGGATCAAGGGCATGAATTTCATTTCAGATAGCTCTTGATACTTATATCTTTCATTGCATGGGGGCTACCGGAAGGTGCAACCTTCCCCGACATTGACCCCTTTGAACCATTGGTTGCGAAGTTTAGTACATTGTGGTACTCGAACAACATGAATAAGAAATGGAAATCCAATGTCATGTTTCATACCTACTACACCCAATTGAATCTTTCCATCTAGTCCAAGCCGCGAATGACCTCGAATACTTTACACAAGTTTTGACCTTTGATAAAGTTCAGTACAGACCGCCATTTTATATATATCACAGCACGCACTGATGAGAACAAGGAACAACTTCAGTCTTATTATAAGATGACAGAAGAAGACCTGGAGGAGATCACCAAGGAATGGTCGGTGGACCTCCTTATTCCAGTAGACCCCGCAGAAGTATATGACATTGACAGCCCAGAAGCTGTGAAAAATACACGTGGGCCCAGTAAGACAAAGAAAACAAAGCAGACAAAGAAGGATGAGGAAATTCAAGATGTAGAAAGAAGATCTGTAAGAACAACATCCATTACACTAGAGCAAGGAGGTAATGGAGAAGATTTAGAGGAAGTCGAACAGAGTCCAGGAGATGAAGTAGAGATCATAAAGAAAAGGAAGGGTTCGCCTCTGGAACCTTCCTCCTGGAAGAAATCAAAAGCACCCGTGACTAAGTTGAAAATCACGCTCACTCCAGATGACTTTAGTTTTCTCATCACAGCTATGAACAAAGCCATAGAATAGATAACAAAAAAGTAGGAAACTAAGAAAGAGACAATGTACAACAGAATCAAGATCAAGCTCCAAGGAGTACAGCAAGCTCTCCAGTCTAGCAATGTAGTCTCCTCTGCACCCCTGCCAGAAGGAACAACAGAAGAAGGAAATGAACCAGTTCAACTCCGCAAGATTGTTGACACAGTAGAAGTACGCCTTCGAAAGGCATGGGAAGAAACAACGCAGGCCACCCAGACCTTAAAGAAATCACAGGAGGAAATCATCGAGCAACGCCAAGCTGCGCAACAAGAGAAGGACACTCTCCAAGCGAAATTTGAAGAAGACAGAGTGAAGATCCAAAAATATAAAGAGAAGCTACTCGCGAAGTAGATTGGGATTGAAGAAGCAGTCAACAAAGCATTTCGCTCTGTGATCAGCTTAGAACAGAAGGAAGAGGACCCCATAGAACGCCAAGTGATGATGCTTGCTGAAGTTATTCAACAAATTCAACAAAGAGTCATGGACTTAGAACTTCAGACCATACCACATACCCCACAAGACGTGTGTGACCAACGAGAAATAACTTCCCAGAGCACCGTAGAAAGGATTAAAGAACTCACTGAGGAATGCAAACATTTAAGTAGCAGAAGTGTGCAGATCTATGAGAACCTAACCGAGAACCCAAAATTGCATAAATTGGAGTCACAGCTCCAAGAGGCGAAGTACGAAGCCAAAACGCTACAGGTGCATCTAAAGGCCCTGTCACCCATAGAGATAATGAAGAGGTTTCCAGAGCAACGCACAACCCAACAACAGATTCACACGTTTCAAAGTAAATTAATGGAAGTCTCTCAACAACTTCAACCAGTGCAAGAAAAGGCATGCCCACTATTTTCTGAAGTTGAAAGCCAAGGAATAGAACTTGAACAGGTTGTGAATACAACAGAACAGCTCCTGGAAGGACCAGTAAACAACACAGTGATCTTGGAATTCACCCAGTAGGAATCCACAGCGAAGCATCAGGTCGAAGCAGCTCGAGCCAAGCTTGAGGAATTCGAAGCAGAATTGGTTAGACCTGAGTGACTGAGGACGAGTCACAAGTGAGTGTTGGGGGCCTGTTGGCCCTTAACCATGTTTTGAGGAACACTTGGTCATATTTGACCGTTTTTGGGACTTCGACAGCCTGTCAAAGATGGAGCACCAGGCGAAGCAGATATCACGGGATCTCGGTCCACTTTTGGGCCCCTTTTAGGGTTTTTGGGTTAATGTAATGGGAAAGGGATGTCGGTCTATGGTTTTACCCACATCTAGGCCCACTTTTGTAATGCATAAATAGAAGAATAGGAAATGTAAGAAGTAGTAGATGTGATTGCTTAGTGCAATTGGTAGTGTATCTATGTGATGTCGAATAAGTGATCTTTGCGAACTATGTAAGGCTTGCAAGGCTTGCAAGGCTTAGTGCAAGTTACTATGTGGTGGATATAGAAAGCTAAGTGTTGTAACGCAAGGAAGAAGGATTTAGCCACCAACGATTTTTTTGAGAAACATTCATCAGTTTTATTCCAGGGGATTTTGTGGAAATCACACCACTTTTCAGTGTCCTTCTTTGTCTTCCCATGAACCTTCTTTGCTTGTGGATTGGATTGGCTTTCGGGAGGTTTTTTGTTAGGGACGTATTTATCATAATTTGGTTGTTGCGGACTTGCAGACCCAAACTATCATTTTTTCTGGTGACTAAATTTCTTCTCGATTTTGACAGCATATAGATAGGCAACACCCAGTGATGAGACATCCAGGAAATCCATTTCGGTTTGGACGTACTTATGTAGAGCCCCACAGTATTTCAGAACCAGATGTCGCTCAGAATCTTTGATACCTAGCTTGGTGCACAAGGTATGGAAAGTATTTGTGAACTCCAAAACGTTTTGGCCCCTCTCTTGCCGCGGTGTGGTCCATCTCATGTATTGATCATCATAGTTACCAATAGGATAATATTGTTCCTTTACTGCATCCACAAAAAAATCCCAAGTGGGCTCGACCCCACATATTCCAGACTCCTCCTTGGAACTTTTCTCCCAGTAAGTTTCCCACCAATGTTTGACATGGGGGAGAGCCTTAATGAGTGCGAAGGTGATATTTTCCCTATCGAAATTTTTTTGAATAGAGAAATAACCTTCTAGCATATTTAACCATTTTTATATGGCATCTGCATCTATCTTACCTTCAAATACGGGAATATCAAAATTGACGTGTACCTTGAAAGGAGAGGTGCTTCCAAAGTGGTATCTTGATGAATACGTGCATGTTCTTATCGGTAGGCGTTGAAGGATGTGGTAATAATTCTCCATCATTCCATCCCTCTATCGCGTGAGAGCTTCCTCAAGCAAAAGATTCCTCAAGCAACATATTGATAGAATCTTTTGCTCTGTCATTTTTATTTTCTTCCACCATGGAGGGTTTCTTGGGCGTGCGAGATTGATTTTTCTCAAGAGAGAAAAGATCGATACCAAACTTTCTATACTCAGACCTCATCGGGGACATGCACTGAAAAATGATCAAGAGCATCCTACTCTGATACGACTAATCCGGATTATTTTTAGCACGAAATGAGAGAAAAGATATAATAAAGAAATGTATAGATATGTGTTAATAACATAACAGAGATATATCAGAGATATAACCATAAACACAGAGATACAGTAATACACAATTTCTATTAATGAGCGAAATGTACAAAACTGTAGAAATACAGAGTGAAAGGATCGCTAGAATGGTGGCAGCTTATCTCCGAGAAGAGATGTGATGACTAATCACATTCGCAAGAAGATGATTGTTACAATGAGCCTCCAAAGGCCCTTTTAACATAGAGAAATTCCAAAACCCTAACCTCAGAAGATGAAAATATAACGGTTTTGTGGACCCCATTTTGGGTAGTTTGGTGTGTCAACTTCCCGGGGGTGTAACTTTGGCATACGATCTCCATTTGGGATGCACGATAGCTCGTTGGAAAGGTATCGACGGTATCGACGAGTATATTCATTTTTTTGACTCAATAAGATCCTTTGGATATCATTGAGGTGCCTTATCGAAAAAAAAAAAAAAAACTTCATTTATTCCCTCAAAATGGTCCCAGAAGTTTAGGAACCGAAAAACTGCTAAAAATAGTAAATTGCGAGAAGATCGTTTTGAGCCAGTTAGAATAGGTGGGTGTCCATCGATATCCACCAGGATCACATTGAATTAATTTAAGAGGGTGGGTGTGATATTTCACATCCCATAGTTATTAGGAGCATGGGTGATGAGTAAAATCAGTTTGGGGAAGAGTGAAATTCAAGCAAGTAAGCCAAAGAGAGGAAAATTTGCATGGGAAGTTACTACAGTTTTTGGGCAGTTATGTTTGGCATGAACAACAAGAAACGAAGAGGAAGAAGTGAATTGGAGCTAGAGAAACCATGGAGGGTAAATTATGGAGCATATTTGGAGAAAAATATTGAAGAGACAGGTTTTTAGGCCTGCAGAGTGAATTCATGTGTGAGTTGCACTGTAACAGTAAGTGATTGTTGTTGGTTTCCTAGTAGTTTTAGTAGAAGTGAGCTCCCTGGAGTTTCCTAGTAGTGATATTCCTCATTACCTATGCCAGAGAAAACCTGATAAATGAATGGGATGTCTGATGGACTGGAAGCAGTGAAGGGGTACATTCCTTTGGTTGGGAAGGTCGAGAGGAAGAGAGCTGGAGAAAAATCGGGATAGTTCTGGGAGAATGCCAATGGGTTGTTGGATTTTCAGAGCTATGAGTGGATAGTGAGAGACCACCCTCTTTTGTGGATTTCTATCCCCAACTCGAGGGTGACTTCCTATTGATATTTGGAATGGAAATTATATGATTGGGTGGAATGTCCATCTTAAGAATCTAGTGGCACGACGATTTTTAAAAGATAAGTGTTTTATCTTGTGTTTTGTGTTGCATTATGAGTTTAATTATTGTGTATTAACTCTTTGTTGAGAATGATTTATACCTTGTCGTGTTGAGTTGTTTAGGTTGCATTCATGTCAATTTTAACATGTTGTACATGCACATAATTAATGGTATCAGAAAATAGTTAAAACTATATGTTTTCTTGTAGCTAGTAAGCTACATTATTAGTTAGAATAAAATTTTAATTTCATGAGTATTTCCACATGTATTGTACCTCAACTGGGTTGAGGAACATTACAACAACCACCTCCATCGTTTTTTTTTAGTGGTGCTTTGAGGGCTATCTAGTTGGGATTTTTCTTGGTAGGGTTTTACTATCTATTTGTGTGGGAGGTTGGTTACTTATGGAGATAGTGGTTTGCAATGACCTCTATAGATTTTGATACCTTGTTTTTGGTTTGAGGTTTACCTTTTCTCTTGAGGTAGTTACTCGATCAAATTGTGTTTTAATTTCCTATTTTCTTGGGTTGTTTGTGATTTATACTTGGGCATTTGTCAGTGTTATATCCTAACCTACCTAATTTGGGTATTTAGTAGTTAGTTTATCCATATACGAGACCATCTTATTGGAATAAGGCATATTAAATAGTTAGTGGGTAGTTACTTAATCTAAAAATGTCCCTCTTGATTAAATAAGACCCATTAGGTCATTGTTGAGTCTCCATTTTGACACGTCTCTTACCTTATATTATCCTCTATCTGGGTCAATTTTACCTCTGACATGTGTATATGTTGTCTATTTCCTCCACAAACCTACCTTGTGACCTTATCCATATGCACAAAGAGGTAACTCATGTTAAAAATGTGATTTGTTTGATTTCTTGATTAATTGAGATTAAATGGTTAATTTTTTATACTCCTAATTACTTTGATTATTATTAAGTAGCTTCATGACAAGGCATCACCTCATCTGGCACTCATCTTCGAGGTTCATCCGGTACTTCCGTTGGTCCGATACTGCAAAAACCTATTGTTCTATTATGGTACTCTGCCTGATCCAGTACCAACACTACGGTGATATGGTACCAACACTGTGTCGATCTGGTACTACCTCTGCGTTGATCCGGTACCAACTCTATGCATATTCTGGTACCACCGTTGCACTGATCCGGTACCTATATCTGTTATTGTGCTAGTCCGGTACTAAACACGTGTCTACAGGATTAATGTTTTGAACGAGTACGTTGGTGATGGTTCCAAGAAATTAGTTGGATGGAAGTATCCTTAGATCATTTGAAGATCACGATAGAATTCATCACTCATGCACTTTGTGTCATGAGGATGAAGTTCATTCCTTGAGATACGATATGATTCACCAATTGTAATATTTTGTAAACATTTGATAATTATCCTCAGACCTTGATTGTAACGACTGACCTTCTTTAAAAGGGATGTTGTATAGATGATAGAAAAGTAGAGAATGATATACATTGTTATGTTGGGAAATGAAATGTTGAATTGTTGATTCACTTGATCAATTGAAGGAATATGAATGCTAGTTTGTGCAATTCATGGGTGTGAGTAAAGTGTTTACACTACTACATATCGTCGGATTATTCCATGAAATTGTTCCATGTTTCCATTATTTTCATGGTTTTTTTTTTTAAATAGGGCGGGATTTGCGTTGATATTGCCATGAAAGTTTGTCGATATAGCCACAAATAGGTTTTTTAACTTGGTCGGTATTTTCTTCGCAATTGCCATGAAAGTTCATCGTTATTTCCACAAAAGTTTGTCGCTATTTCCACGATAATTTTCCATATCTCAAAAAGCATCTGTTAATGGCTAGTTGACTAGTTGATCTATATATACCTGAATTTAAGAAACTTTGCGACACAATTGCTATATAGTTGTGACATTGTTCATGGATTTTGTTTGGGCTGTTTATTTTTTTCGTCACCCACCGGTTGAACAAATCCAATTCTCGATCTACATAGCTCGAATTTTGAACTTGCAAGGTTAGTATGTTTTTTTTATTGATGTACTCATTTAACTTGTAATTTTTTGTTCAAATGTCGAAACTTCATGTAGCTTGTTTTTTCCTTGATAATATATTATATGTGTAGTACCATATTTCATGTCTTTGGTTTTTTGATCTAGTTAGTATATTCTATGGAAATTCATGTGAAATGTTAAGAAAAATATTTTCCGAACAAGTATTATAAGTTGTCTGCAAAACAACTTAGAGGCTAGTGTATGGTGTCGAGTGATTCAAGTATGAGAAATTTTGACCACTTTCATTAAATGGTGTGTAATTATTTTCCATGGTGATTCAGTACACACTACTCTAAAGTACAAATTGAAGCATATTGATCTTAATAGTTAATCGATAATAATAATAAAAAAGCATGTCAAAATGTCTTAGTAGAAATAATTGTGAGGATTGTAGGTCACTGTAAATAAACATATCATAATTGAAAGGAGTAGATAAAATATCATGAAGGAGTAGCTAAAATATAAAAATTTGACAACTTATTGTTTGGTATGGTGTAGGTAAGACAATTACTTGTCAGGGAAAGGATTTGTCACTATGAACGAAAATGACAGGAAGCTTGCTCGATTAAGAGCGGCATTAGAGGCGAGGGGTGATGGAAAATGTTATTTCCCTTGCTATGATTGCAAAGGCTTGCAAAGAAAAATACTTTTAATAACAACAGCTGAAAGACATTGTAGGGAGAAGGGGCACGCCGAAGGGGGTTATGAATATTGTCCCTTGGTAAGAGGATTCAATCTTTAATGTATTCTCTGTAATAATAATCATGTCATGAATTTTAGTAATATTTCTTATCGGGATTTTTATATTTTCTATACACACTAACTTTTCTAGGTTGTTTTTAAATATATAGACTATGCCCCCAAAATGTCGACCTCCAAAGAGTTATTTGCCAAGTACTAGCAGAAATACTCCTTTACAGGGTGATGAACTTTGAGATTAGAATATTGAAGTTGTTGATCAAGTTATTAATGATGATATGGATGGAGATAATGTTAGTGATTTAAATCAGGAAGATGAGATACATAGATTGATCCAAGATACATTTTCTCCAATGGATGAGGACAACCAGGATGATAGTCATAATGTTGATCCTCTACTCGAGAAGTCGTGTCAACCTCTTTATGAAGGCTCAACAACAAATCTTTTATCTGTTATATTGTTGTTGGTGAACCTGAAGGTTTTGAATGGTTTATCAAACACATGCCTCACACAGATACTAAGGTATTTAATTTGTTAATTATTTATGCCAGCATGTTCACAAATACTTAAAAGGTTCATTTTTTTTCCTATATTGCTATTGTTTTCTAATTCATAAATTAGTATATTGGATGTGATATTGATGATTAATATTGTTTACATTGACTTATTGTTTAATATTTTGTAGATTGTTAGGTGAATTTCTATTACCGACGTCAAATATTTTGCCACGCACATATCGAGAAATATCTGTGATTATGAAAGAAATTGGAATGGACTATCAGGATATTGATGCATGTCCTAATGATCATATCATATATTATGGAAAATATGAATTAGAATATGAATTCCCACAATGTCAAATAATTAGATATCGAACCGATAAAGCGTCAAATAAGGTTCCTCACAAAGTTCTTCGTTATATTCCGATAATTCCACGTTTCCATCGGTTGTTCAGGTGCCAAAGTATAGCACATTTTATGGATTTCCATGCAAAGAAAAGAAGTCGAGACGATGTTCTTCGAATGCCTACAGATGGTTCTTCATTGAAGTACATCGAAGAAAAGTGGCCAATTTTTAAAGAAGAACCTCGTAATGTTAGACTTTCGTTGGCAGCTGATGGTGTCAATCCATTTTGAGAGCTTCGTTCTACATACTCAGTGTGGCCTGTTTTTGTTATAAACAATAACCTTCCTCCTTGGATGTTGATCAAAAGAGAGCACACAATGTTGACAATAATTGTTGTAGGTATTTAATTATCTTTTATTTTCTTTAAAGTATGGAAAAATATTTCATTTCTTTGTTTCATGCATGGTAATTATTTCTTCTATATATAACGACATCTAGATAAGTATAATTAATCATACAGTATGTTGAACCAATTAGGTAGGTACCAGGTTAAATATATGAACGTATATATTGATCCTCTTATTGATTAGTTGTTGAAGTTATGGGTCGGCGTCACTATGTGTGACATCTCTAGACCAATAGGGAAAAAACGATTTCAATTCCATGGAATACTATCATGGACAATTCATGATGCTCCCGGGTTAACATGTTTTTGTGGTATATTGTTACTTTATTTTGTGATATAATATTATATATATTTATTGAAAATATCATGCACTATTTTAAATTGTAACTCTAATTTGATGCTACATTAATTCATATATCTTGTAGGTCTTCAAACAAAGGGTAAATTTGCATACCCATTTTGTGGTCCAAGGATAAAATATCGTCGTTCAAGGAGTTTAGGAAAGGAAGTGTTTGATGAGTATAGGCACTTTCTGCCTAAGAACCATAGTTATTGAACTACAGACAAAGAAAAATTCAATGGTAAAGAATAAAATGGAAAAAAACCATGAAGAATGACACCTCACCTATGGAAGTTGGAATATATTAGAAATCATCAAGGTATGCAAATTATTTATGTATGACATATTATATAAATCTTTGGTTAATTTCATTAGTATTAATTTCATTTTGTCCCATTAATTAGTGTTAATTTCAATTTGTTGATGTTTCATGAATGTCGTTTAGGCATGAATGGGCTTCCACAAGGAATGAAAAGTTACCCGATGCAATTCAGTAGATTTCCATACTACGAGCACCTACAAATAGTTCATATGTTTGATACAATGCATATCGGGAAGAACATAACAGAATTGTTATTGTGAATATTAGATGGAAGGACTGACAAAGAGAGAATTGGAAAGATTTGTTGTGACATCCGGGAATCTAATCATGCATTGCAAAGTGTTATTATTAATTCTAATGGATATGGTCGTGAATAGAATACTAGTCTTCCTTGGTTATTGACGGAGAAATAGAGAAATATTGTAAAAGAGGTCATTCAAAAAATTAGGTTTCCGACGGGGTTTTCGTCGAACATACAAAATATCTTAATGAAAAAAGCTGATTTTGGTGGGGTTAAAACGCATGACTGGCATACATTCATTAAGGTAATTAGTAGGTTATAATATATTTCCTTATTGGTACACATTTTTTGGAAACAAATAATAATTATTTGTTTTTTGGTTACAGTATGTTCTACCTTTATCTCTCCCAGATGACTTTGACAACAACATAAAACAAATTATTTATGTACTTGGAAAATACATGAGGTAAGTATTTTTTTTTAAGGAAAATGTACTTCTTATGTGATTTGTAGTGGAATTTATTGACATATTATGTTTTATCTGCAAATTTATGTATGACTCGATATTATTTTATTGCATCGACATTTGTAGGTGGCTATCATCAAAAGAAATCCATAAAGAAGATATAAGGTATTGGAAGAGAGAAATTCCCCGACTAATGTGTCAAATGCAAAATTATCTACCTCCGGCATTTTTCAATGCACAAGAACACTACCTCATACACCAAGTTGAGGAGATTGAATTATGTGGACCAGTACACACAAGGTCGATGTGGATGGTGGAGAGGCAGTTGAAGTCACTGAAGGCTTTTGTTAGACAAAGAGAACTTCCGGAGGGTTCTATGGTTGAGGGATATATGATATTTCAATTCATGGTGTATATTAGTCAATATCTACCTAAATTAACAAAAAATATGAATGTTCCTCTCATTTGGCATCTCGACTCCATCAACAAATTTGAAGGGGAGGTCATATTGCAGAAAGGTAACATGAGGACTGTGAAAGGTAATTATTAGATGTTGACGCAGATTTAATATATTACACATTTATTAAATTATTCCTTTATTAACAATAGATAATTAATGATATTAAATTGTTATGCTATCATATATTTGCTCGAGAGTGGGATGTTTTACATTTATACATTGCAAACAACTTTGATTGGATGGAGCATTGGATAGAATATACTGAAGAATACTTCGGTAGGTTATCATGGGAAGGGGTGAGTAAGATGATTAAAATAGTGCATCGTCATCAAGATCAATTTCCTGATCTTACATCAAGGGAAGTTCATTTAGCCTTTGGTTTAAAAGATAAACAGGCAAGTAAAAAAATTTACCCACATTTTCCTGGTTTTTTCCCAATTTTTAAATGTATTTGGTTTGTTTAATTTTTGAAATATATATTTACTAACTCCTATATGAGGTTTATTAATTGGAAATGTATATTTTACTTGTTGTCCATGTTGCAATTGAAACATCCCAAGTCTATGTGGTGTAATGGTCGTAAATTTTGTATCAAAATGTTGGATGATAAGATGAAAACCTTGGATTGTGGGATAGCTATAGTGTTTAAGGTCACAAACATTTCCTCTAGAATTGACAGAAATCTGGAAGAAACTGAGAATAGGTACTATGGGCATTTGGATGATATAATTGAGTGTGATTTTAATTCCTTTAAAATATTTTTGTTTGAGGTTAAATTGTACAAGCTACAGATGCATGAATGTGATATTGAAAGAACTTTTATTGAGCATGATAATGGATTTACCATGGTTAATACAAGGGCATTTGAACCGGTTACAGAGCCTTATGTTCTTCCAAGTCAATGTGAGCAATCATTTTACTCAGAGGTACCTGATAAAGCAGGTTGGTCATACGTTGTTAGATATGATCCAAGAGGAATACCAGTAAAGTATAATCATGTAGTTGAGGATGAAAATAATAATGAGGAAGAATATCATGATTATGCACATCAGGAGAAGGTGTCTCATGTAGTCTATGTGTTAGACGAAGAAGTTAAAGAATTTGATCATCCAAATGTAGGAGACGACGATCTCATTGATGATATTGATAACTATATTAGTGAAAATAGTAGTGATGATGATGTTGATATGAATGAGCCTTTCAACAATATCGATTCTGAACCAGATCTTGATACAAATGTTGAGCTAGATGAAGAAGAAGATGGTTGATATTTAATTGTTGTAAAGAAGAGGTATGTGTTTATATCTTTTATATGATCTTTATATGTTTTTATTTTGTATAATATAGTATATGATACATGTTCTTTAGAATTTCAAATTAGGTAATATGNATAATTAGAGCTTCCACCTTCACATGGTTTCCCCTATTTAGTATAGAATGAGCTATTCTCGAAACCAAGAGGAGCTCTGCGCTATTGTGCCTAATAATACCAACGATGTAGGTATGTCCATCATCAATTCATCATGTAAACCATAAACCCTAATTTAGCGGAGTCATCGATTTGTTCCCAGTGAATGGATGCATTGTTGTTGACATGGAATGGGACAACACAAGTACCTTCTTAATTTTATTCCTTCACTCGATGTGGGCCTAGTCATTCCTAGCCTTGAATTGAAAGTTGCCCCTGGTCTTATTCATCACCCATTATGACACTTGTCACCCAACGATCATTAGATCACAAGGTTGTAGGCATATGGGAATTTGGATCATGAGTCTTTATAACCCTATAGTAACAAGAGACATTAATTGAACTTTGACTAGATTGAAAGGTGTGTGCAATTGAAAATATTAACAACCCAAAACTAAAAGGGATCAATACACAAACTCTCAATGAGAGGTGATCTGGCCATGGTGTGTAGGAAGAGGCCTAGCACCTTCAAAATTTTCATTCTCCAAATATCTTATACAAATTTTACAAGGAAATTGTACTAGGACTAGACATGGGCAGCAATGACCTGTGAATGGGGCCAACATTGAAAGTTTTTCAAATTGTTTCTATATGCATTGGAATTTGACATGGATAGACTATTTGAGTGACTTAATGATATGGGAGGGTTTCTAGACTCAAATTGGACTTACACACCCAATTTTTTCCATCATCAATTCATCATGTAAACCATAAACCCTAATTTAGTGGAGTCATCGATTTGTCAGGTTTTAGTGTTCCCAATGAATGGATGTGTTGTTGTTGACATGGAATGGAACAACACATGTACAACTTCTTAATTTTATTTCTTCACTTGATGTGGGCCTGGTCATTCCTAGCCTTGAATTGAAATTTGCCCCTAGTCTTAGTCATCACCCTTCAATGTGAAGTTACCCCTAATCTAATTAACTACCACACAATCAAGCGAATAACAATTAAGAGAATAACAATTACCCTATTGTAGTGACATGCAAAAGTAAAAGAGGGGAAAAAGAGAAATTATACATGCACTTACCATCTTAAAGGTGCCATGTTGTTGAAGATAAAATAGTGTTGATGATAATTTGCAATGTTGTTTTTGGGAAATACTCATTAGAATCATCTTCATCATTAGTAGAAGGATGATTAGGATGATTTCATTGATAAAAATAATATTGACATTCTGAGTGATGTGGCACATAATGTGCATTCAATTTTTTTTACATAAAAATTACAATAAGATAAGCATATAATGGAAACTAATGTTAAAATATATGGAAGAAGTTTTTTACATGGAAACATTATTTGTGATTTTTTATTTCTTTTACCAAAACAGATTATTTTTCTTCATTGCTACCATCATCACCCTTTCCATCAACATATTCCCCATATAATTAGATTCATTGTTTCCTTCAATTTTATCTTTATCATTATGTCAATCGCCATTAATGAATCCTTAATGGATCCAATGCTGAAACTTAGAGTAGTAGAATGATATTATCTTTAGTGAAGATTTGATATAGATGCAATGCATCGCCTCCTTTCACCATTATCTGCACAAAATGGGATTTCATTAAACATTATATCATTCAACACTAAATAGACCTTATAAAAAAATAAAAACCTTTCTCACCCATCTTACTTATGAAAGAAACAAACATTTGATGGATTATTTAGTGAACTCAAACCTCTCGTAATAGATCCCTAGATTTTTTAATGACATTTGTGAATATTTATAAGACAACATGAGCCCAAGGGTTACCAAAAAATAGCAAGAATGTTTGCAAGGAATCTGAGTCAACTATTTATGTACCATGCCTTTATTAAAATTGCAATGAAAATCTATGTGCATTGCTCATTATTCCAAAAACAAACTTTTTGAGAGTAAAGTTGGGAGCCCACCCATTGTTGCGCGTGACCATAGTTGGGAGCCCGCCCATTGTTGCACGCAACCATATTTGGGAGTCATAGTGTGTTAGGAGGAGCCCTCCCATTGTTGTCATTGATTTGGAGATCACTGTGCACGCGACCAAGGGGAGCACGTGACCAAGGAGATCACTATACATGGAGGAGGCACATGGAGGGCATATGGAGGGAACACTATGTAGGGCACACGAAGGGCACACTGTGCAGGGAGGAGAGGTCACACGGAGGGCACACATAGGGAACTAAGTCGAGGGCACACAGAAGAGATACACTATGAGGGCACACAGAGGGAACTAAGTCGAGGGAACACACGAGGGCACACGGAATGGTGAGTACCTCTATTCCCTTGTACTGTCGTGTGTTTGGAGTAGGCTAAAAAGGTATACAAGATTGAGATTCAAACACATGCCCTAAAGCCTTTTTTTTCTTTTCACAACAACCTATTGAGTGCTAGTCAAACATAGACAATCAACTCAAGGCTTTTGGAACCCGAATTTACTCATGAAGTTGAGAATCAAGGGCTAAATTTGTGGCCACATAGTATTTTAATACACTTTGACAACACAAATCATGGACTACCAAGCAAAGAAAGGTAAATGAAGAGAGTGAGTGACATTTATACAATGGAAGCTTTGAATGATAAACACTTATTTCAAGAGTTTATGTCATTAAATATATAATGAAATGAGGTCAGGGGAATCAAGGACTAGATCAATTCTTCAATGGAGATTCCAAATATAAATTTCAGATCTAAGAGGCCATGGCCATTGCAATATACAATATGAACTCCAATATGCGCAAAGACACAAAATGGGTATGAGGCCTGAGATGATATATTGATGGATAACACTATGCATGACGCTATGGAAATTAGATACTAAACAATTCTTCCACAGATCTTCAACCACCATACTACAAACAAATGAAGCCATGGTACAAAACATACAGTAAAACTCAGAAACTTGAAATAGGTATGGCTTTTGGAACATTGGGAATGAAATATTCACGAATAATGCATCGTGCACAAGGCTGAAGGCCTTTTGTTTTCCTAAGGGGAATTAAACCATTGAGTTACAAGATCACAACAATGACATAAATGAACTACTCATCACAAAAACAAAATCCAACCGAGCTTGTGCAAATGGTAAGGAGGGAAATGCATGGGAGAAAAGAGATTGAAGCTCAAAACTCTATAAACAAAACAACCCTGTCACTTATGCAACTATGCAACTATATTGCAATAATGCAACTTATGCAACTGTGCAACAATGCAACTTATGCAACTATGAAACTATATGCAACTTATGCAACTATATGAAACTATATGACAATTTCGTATGCAACTATATGCAAATATGCAACTATATGAAATTATATGCAACTATGCAACTATATGCAACTATATGCAACTTTATGCAAAAATGCGACTTATGCAACTATATGCAACTTATCGTTGAACTTATGCAAATATAAATGAACTATAAATGAACTACTCGCCACAAAGACACCATCCAACCGGGCTTGTGAAAATGGTAAGGAGGTACATGCATGGAAGAAAAGAGATTGAAGCTAAAAACTCTATAAACACAACAACCTTGTCACTTAGGCAACTATGAAACTATATGCAACTTATGCAACTATGCAACTATATTGCAACAATGCAACTTATGCAACTATGCAACTTATGCAACTATATGTAACTATATGACAATTTTGTATGCAATTATATGCAACTATATGCAACTTTATGCAAAAATGCAACTTATGAAACTATATGAAACTTTATGCAACTATATTGCAACTATATGAAACTATATGCAACTATGCAACTATGCAACTATATGCAACTAGGCAACTATATGCAGCAATAAAACTTATCATGTTTTTTAGCAACTATATGCAACTTATGCAACTATATGCAACTATATGCAACTTATGCAAATATATGCAACTGCAACTATATTGCAACTATATGCAACTATATTGCAACAATTTCGTATGCAACTATATGCAACTATGCAACTATATGCAACAATGCAACTTATCATGTTTTTTAGTGACAATATGCAACTATATGCAACTTTATGCAACAATGAAACTTATGCAACTTATGAAACTATATGCAACTTTATGCAACAATGAAACTTATGCAACTATATGCAACTATGTTGCAACTATATGCAATTGTGCTGGTACCATAAACGTATATTGGCACGATAACTTATCTTCTTGTTTTAATGAGTGTAGGTACCACCAAATAGGTATCTGTCAGATCTATCTTCCTCAAGTGATGATCAAGATATACTAAAAGAGGTTGAAAGTGAGACGTTTTTTACTAGATCTACCGGTTCTAGATCAACTAGATCTAAAAAGGTAAGGAAAAGCTTTTGTATATGCATGCATTTTTTTATTGCCAACAGAGGGTCATGTAATTATGATGTTGAGAGCATAGGTGACATTGAGTTTCCCTTGTGGTATAAACATCTAGTGCAACGATGGGCACCTAAGGAGCTACCTGAAGTGGACACAGATTTCTTCATCATTGGGAGGATGTATCGCATTGCTCCTTCGTCCTTACATGGATTGGGGTTATTTTCCATGGATGGCATAAAGGTCGGTTATGGCACTGTAACTGAATTGATGGAGTATGTCGGACCATTATACAAATACAATCACTGGTTGATGTTGATCTGATATATGTGAAGTATGTGGATATACAAAGTTGCCGCAAATTATATACAACTAGTAGATAACATTCAAAATAAAGGGGGAACTATGTATATTGATGGAAGGCCAAAAGCTACTAGAAACATTGTGGGATTTATAAATAGTACACGACCAGTGGAAACAACTAAGAAACCGAATTGCATATTTGAGGGACACGAAGGAAATCGTATATTTGTATGTGCAACAAAAAAAATAGTTCCAGGTGAAGAGTTGTTGATCGATTACAACTTAAATTGAATATATGGACGAGGTGTGGCTATGGGGGTAAATATCTTACATACCATTCAACTAAACCTTTGATCAATCATTGTTACATTTATCACTGCAATATTTCAATTTTTTACTACATATATTTCATTTTTCATTATTTATTTTCTAATATTACTGCAATATTTCATTTTTTTAATGTTACAATTACTTTCATAACTCTTGTTGATTAATTTATTGTGTCAACATCTATCCAGGGTGACCGTGAGATATCATAGGCTACATCTATCCAGGGTGACCATGGAAAGGCACCCACTGTACCTCAGTAGGTAAATGTTAAATACAATAACAACTTATGACTACAACAACTAAATTTCATAAATTTCATTATTTTTTTTTTATATTACTGCAATATTTCATTTTTTTAATGTTACAGGTGAATTTCATAAATTTTGTTGATTGATTTGTTGTGTCAACTTCTATCCAGGGTGACCATGGCACAAAATTACCTGCTACATCTGTCCAGGCTCCAGAGCATGATGAGTCGAAGCCTGGGAATCCACATGACTCCAGAGAGGAACATACTGTAGATGGAGATGAAACTATTATGCAAGGAGCAGAACGAATTAAAAGCATCGGATCACTAGATGTCACCTTTCTAGTGGATGATGCATGTGTTCCGATCAAGATTCAGAAGATTGCAGGTAATTTTTAATTAATTGATTCATTTTTTTCATTAAATTGAAATGGACATTTGTTGATATTATTATAAATTAATGGATAACACGTTTCTATAGGAAACTATGTTTTCTATAGAAACTTAAATGACAAAGCATTGGAGTTGTTTGGCCCCACCATTTGCACATGGTGGAATGGCCAAGATAGCAAAAAGAAATATGATTTAATAGACCATATGGTATACTTGTTTGGCAACACTTTCAACAAGAAAGTGGTTACAAAGTTAGCCAGCGAGAATTTAAAATATACCAATGCCCAATACACGGAGAAATTGCAATTAGACCTCAAGCATGAGCGCCCTCCCATGGTTCCTAAGAAAGAGTGGAAGGCTCTAACAGAGGATTCAAAGGAGAACTTGTTTAAAAAACAAGGAAGACATCCACGAGATGGTCAAGCAAGGTACAACACATGTCATATTATCAGTGAAATATGATCATTTATGTTTTTCTTTCCTGTTTTAAGTAACAATTCCGATATCTAATTTTTTTCAAAAATTCCATATGTAGGCTACTAGACACCTCCAAAGCAACCAAGGCCAGAGTGGAAAAACACGGGCAGCATAAACTAGGCCAGGGTGGCTATGGAAAACTAAAATCCTGAATCGTAAGATTTAAATGATTAATTGTGGTTAATATTTATTTAACAGTAGTGAACAAATATATGTTTTTCTTATTGGTATTTTTAATGGTGTTATGCATTGCAGTTAAATATGTTCGACACTTCTGCCACTGAGGAGGACCTAAAGCTTGGTTACAAGCACAGTTTTAAAAGTGTGATTGAATATAGAAAATCTTGGGCCAGACTCCTATCTCCCCAGCCACGCAGGTAAATAAAATGAATAAGGAAACCGCAGTAGCATGCTTGTAAAGTCTATTCATGTTTTATTATATCACCCTTAACTAAGTATTTATGTTTGTTTTCAAGCAAAAGTGTTACCGCAGCAGTGAATCTAGCATTATTCAGTAGACACCACGTCATACAAGGTTTCACATGTCCAATGATAGTGGGGAGCAGAGTACCCAGTCCGGTATGTATGCTTCAGAATTAGAAATATTTACTGTGATTGTAGATATTTATTTCCTGAATTATACTTATATATTATCTTCTCAAAAATGAAGAGCATGTAGCTCAGGAGGGTGAACTACGAGAGGAACCAAGTGGACAACAAATTAATGCACCAATTGTCATAGATACATAGATAGGTAAAGAGCAATAGTGTAATGTTAATCAAAATAATGAATTAGTTATTTCAATTATATTTCAACATATCGATATGATCATTTCTGTTGTTGTAGCTCACGACCCTGCACATCTGCCTCAACGCCCTTCTCAGCGATGTACCAGAAGTATGGTACATGAGCACATGGAAACACAAACAATAGAAGGACAGGGAACACAAAACACAATGTCCTTGGATGATTATGATACCCCAATTGTCAATTTTATGAATGTAAAAAAACATAAACAAAGAAAAATTAGATGTATAAATTCATGAGTTGTATTTGGATGTTTATCGATGTTTATATGTTCATATGCTTCAATGTTTATATGTTCATATGTTTTGATGACTATCCTAGTTATGCATGAATGTCTATATGTTTTCTATATAAACAAAATCATTTGTTGGGTATGGGGAATTCAGAGCGATGTGAGGGGGGGTAGGGGCCATATGATCTTCCACATTCACGTGGTTGGCCTTGTTCAGTAGAGAATAACCTATTCTCAAAACAAAGAGAAGCTCATTAAGGTATGCGACCACTTGAGTTTTTTCTAGAGTATTTTGCATAACTAAATGCATGTTTATTTGCTTATATATTATTTACTCATATAAAGAATTTGTCTTTTATGATTCATGCAGGTCTTGGTGATGGAAAAGTATTTCGTGGACAAATCTTATCAAGTTGTATGGGCTAATGTATCTGGCGAACGGACAATGATAAGGTAAGGGTTTTGACGTGCTTTTTAAAGTAGGCTTTATACTAGTAAAAGTTCACAATCCTCATGAAAGGATAGAATTTCATTTTTGGTAGACAAGCATCGATATTTTTAACAAAGTATGAATCATAGACTGTGGGAAAAACCTTTTTTTGTATTGTTACATTGACCAATACAACTATACAAATTTTTAGTATAAAATCTTAACCACACACACACACACACACACATATATATGAACCCTAAGTAAACAAATGATAGAAGATAAAGGGAGAATATGTATTGATAGGAGTGAATGAAGATAATAATATGAATAATGGAGTGGAGAGTGCACTCTAGCCTTGAATTGAATAATACTTGCATACAACATGTCTCATTGTAATGTATGTTGTGATAGTTGTGTCTTCTCACTATAATGTATGTTTCTATGTCCATCGTGGGATTCCTACAACACCACCTATCATTCATGATCCAACACATAGTAGTCAAGAATCCCATCCATTGCTAATGTGTGCAAGTACCATATGATTAACTAATAATTTGTATCCTTAATTATGAGCTATCAATATTTACTATCACCATATTCTTCTAGTGCATGTAGATTTACAATTGAAGTTGGAAATATTAGTGAAGAATTCAAGAACTACTTCCATGCAAAAGATATCTACATTCAACACTTTATGAGCTATCCCAACATTATTCCAATTGTGGATATTCGAGAGGTGATTAGGTCCCACATTTTATTTACCTAGTTTAACCACCACTTCAAAATCAAACTCCTAAAATAGTAGCAAACATCGATAGAATCAACCTTCCAACATTGTATTGTTAACCAAATACTTGACCACTAAATTATCAATGGACAACTTGAAGGACTGGTCCAGAAGATAATACTTGAAATTTTGTAGCATATATGCCATCACCACGCCTTTTCCTTTTCCTTTGCCTTGGCATATAAGAAGGTCTACAGTTCGAGCCCATATAGCCCTATACATTCCACTAAGTTACACTACTCTTTATATATATATATATATATATATCCCCTCATAGTCCCTATGACTTGGACTTTCAAAATCTTTTGGATCATATAAATATCTTGTCCTTATCAAGATCGGTGGATGGGAACATGGGTCAACACAAACCTTATGTGTAGTAGGTTCCTAGTCCTATTATATCTTCTCGTGAGTCCAAAGTTCATAATGAAATTCCCACAATCATTCAAGGATATATACCAAAGTGATATCCAATGTTTATACCCTCTATTCAAACATGATGTGTTAAGTTGTGTGTTCCATAAACTTTGTGGCATTAGTTGTGCCATTAAACACTAGTGTATCTTTAATCTCTACATGAATCCACTTAATGGAATTTGGTAGTGTGCATATTTGTGTCAATTAATTCTCATACTCCTTAGTCGGCCCAAAAGTAATGGACACTTTGGAATAAATGACATAGGAGAATACTATTCTCCAAATCAACTTTCCACTAGCAGTTGGATTAATGTAGTCTTCCAACTATCCTATGGTGAGATTAATGTAGTCTTACAACTCTCCTAGTCATCTAATACTTCTTCTATCTATTTAACAAATGTATTTACCCACATTAGATCCAATGGATATACTATCCAATAACCCTTCTTAATAAATGACATCATTATCAAATTCCCAATCAATCCATTACAATACTAGGTATGGATATTTGTCATCTACTATGTCAATGAACTCAAAGTAAGCATAAATATTCACAAAATCGAGACAAAATTCCATCTCGCCAATTTGACAATGGGGAAAATGTTTGATTGGTTCACCAACTACCACTATATCAACAAGTGGACCCAATTCGGTACTCTAGTGTTGTTACTTCAAAATCGTCATTGTACGAGACGTCGTTATTGCAACTTCCACTACTCTTGTTTTCGCTACTCTGGTTGCCACTACTTTGGTGTCATTACTTCAAAATCGTCATTGTACGAGATGTCGTTACTACAACTGTCGCTACTCCTGTTTCCACTACTCCGGTTGTCGCTACTCTGGGTGTCATTACTTCAAAATTGTCATTGTATGAGATGTTGTTACTGAAGCTATCGCTACTCCTATTTTCGCTACTCTGGTTCTACTCTGGGTGTCGTTACTTCAAAATCGTCGTTGTACGAGATGTCGTTACTTCTATTTCTGCTACTCCATTTTTCGCTACTCCAATCATTGATACTCCGAGTGTCGTTACTTTAAAATCATTGTTGTACCATATGTCGTTACTTTGAGGTGTTGCCACTCCAGTTGCTACTACTCTTTGGTTGACGCTACTCCAGTCGCCACTACTCTCTGGTTGTTGCTACTCCTACCATTGCTACTGTGTTATAGAAGAATCCCCCTGTGGACAAGTGGATTCCCTCTTGGGATCTAGACTCCTAAGACCAAGATAGAAAGATTGTTAACGTTGGTCACTGACATCCTTTTAAATCTAGTTAAACTAAAGTATAGAGAAGAGGAATAAAGGACTACCTTTTTAATGATGTTCGCCCTCGCATAGTTTGAGTTGATCTTTGATCCCCAAGCTCCTCGATAAGTCCTGCAAACAAAACAAAGACATAACAAGATTCCTATTCTACTAATATTATCTTGAAACCAGATCTATCTAATAGAGACAAGTTCATGTAGAATAAACACAACCTTGAAAGAAATAGACCAAGCACATATGTATATTAATGAAAACAAAGCAAAGTGATTACAACCATTATGTAGATGCAACAGCTTCTCCAAGCTCTCCTTGTCCAACCCTTTGCTCAAATAATCCACACAAAATGATGATGCTCCAATGATAAATCTCCCTTATGAGATCATAATTTTGATGCCTTCAATGTCTCCCCCTTTCACCATGAAGAGGCCTCCTTATATAGGCTTGGAGAGGCCTAACCACTTAAGATATTCTTGGGATAGGTTGAGGATATTTCTCCTTTAGTCGTGGATCTTCCCTAAGATCGAGCCTTGACCTCAGATCCAAATCCAACCAACTCCAGATATGAGGGGATTCTTCCCTAATTTTCCTCAACCATCCAAAATTCACTCAAAACTGGCCAGCGCTCCTTTAGAATGGGGCACAGAGCATTGAAATGCTCCCCCAAAAGAGGGTACAGAGCATTGGCACTCCCTGACAGTGTATAGGGGAGCGTTGCCTTCCAAAATTGATTTTTGAGTGGTTTTTTCCATGGAAAAAGACTTGTACTCTCTGTCAAATGATTTATCCTCTTCAAAACTAGACTTTTGAGGTGTCTTTCAAGTGTTCTTGATAATTTCATCTGAGACACGACATAGGAAAGATGAAAGTATGATGTTTGCGACACTTGCGGCCAAAATGCGACACTTGCGACATTGGTAATGACGACATTAGGCCATCATCGTAATGGGTAATTTCGATGTGTAACAGATTTCCCCCCAAACTGCGAAGTTAGAAGATGGGAACTGATGACTGAAGTACTTTGTATACTTTTTCAAGCAAGGGTATGGACTCAGATAACCTGGAAGAAGCTGCACACAACCATCAAACAAATATTATGACATGTTTCAAACCCAAGGCAGGCATACCTATGCTTGAGTGATAAAGACTTTCAAGGTATGACCACCATAAAATACACTGCGGATCCATAATTATATTGACAAAAGGTATAGCCACTGAATATACAATGTGAATCTATACTCCTATGACCTAAACTGATCATAGCCACGAAGAATACACAGTGGATCTACGAGATGACAAGACATAGCCACGACCAATACAAAGTGGATCTATGTGATAGTATATGTGTCAATGTTCAAAAGAAACTTCGTCGCAACCTGGGAAAAGTAAATATAAGAGTGATGACTCAACCTAGGGTCTTCTTACTGATCCCAATGTAGTATGAATCTAACCATGTGAATAGATGTCTTGATGTCGAACATGGCATAAACCACTTGATTACCGGTTAATGAGGTAAACCGTTAACAAGCATGAGGGAAATCACCATTGATGTCAATGATTCCCAAGGTACTCTAGTACATTCCAACGAATGTGAATGGATGAGCTAAGTTGAACATCCATGGAATCATCCGATCGGAGTTCAATGATGTAAACCCACTGTCAAATGCGAGGAGGCCTGCCATTGAGGCATGCAGGTCCCAAGGTACTAACTGGTTTCTAAGTCTATTTCCCGGATAATGTGCTAAAGTCGACAGGAACAGACTCGTTGAAGGAGGGCCTTGATGTATCCCCGATAAACGACATGAAACTAACACAGAGATGTAAATTGGTGGATCAAAATAACATGGACTGACACAGGTATTGAAACAAAAATTTGTGATGGTTGACTCTCGAGCCAGATACTTCCCTTGAACACTAGGGCACAACAATAGAAACATGACATGGACCAAAACACGATGATGCAATGGATACGGTGACTTTCGTTAGGTGACCCAAAGGAGTAATAAAACTTAGAGGATTGGTTCAGTGCAAAGGTTCAGCGGATTAAAATGTGTACAAAGACAAAGTGTCATGTTCAAGGGCGACTGTAAGAGTTACTTGTAATGTTCTCAAAAACTTCTTGGCTTTCTTCTTTAAAAAAATTCCCCCATCCAGATAGACGAGTACCTCTTTTTGATTTAACGATCTCGAGGAGGGTAACACATGCTCGATATAACTCACCTTCGGTAAGTCACTCTTCCTTTATCTAACGAACTGGAAGAAGTAAGGGTTCGGTCCCATATGGGCCCTTCAATGTATGATTGTTTAACGAGTCCAGAGAAGGTAAACTCGGTGATTTTTCATGTTTAGAGAGTCTGAAAAGAACTTAAAGATGACTCTAGTGTTGTCCTTTTTCATAATGTTAGTCTCGCGAAGCTAAAAAAGAGATAAATTATCACTTGAAAGACGTCCTTTTCAAACCTTTTAACGAGTGGGAAAGGAAGCAAGATCACTCGGCAATCTTTTCATGTTTAGAGAGTCTGAAAAGAGCTTAAATATGACTCTAGGGGGTTCATTTTTTGTGTAACCTTTACGATTCCTAAAAAGTGATAAAAGTATACTCGGTTACATTCTCATTTTTTTGTGAGCACGAGAAAGAACAAATACTAATCTCGATATTGGTTTCATTTTCAAACAAGCTTGAAACAAAATTAAACTATACTTTTAAATTCCCAACGTGATTTCCAAAGGTAGGGATACAGGATACCCATGGATGGTTGGTACTCTACCCCTAGCTTGAAAATCTAGCGGCATAGCTCTAGAATTATAATCAAAGGCTGGAGACATGCCCCCCAAGCTTCAATTCATTCACCGACTTTGAGGTTGTCACCAATTTCTCTACTAGATGGAGAAAAAGGATAAGGGTGGATGAAAATGAAGGGTCAAATGCGAGACGGAAATAAAGACTCGACTTGGGATGAGAGGTGACTGTTTGATTTTTTAATGAGATCGACACAAGAAAAGAACTATTCTCAAGGATCTGGGTTCAGTCCCCAAATTTATGTTTCATTTTTTAACGAGCTTGCTACAGAGAGGAAAAACTATGCTCATGGCGTTTGTTTCATTTTTTAAGGAGCTTGCCACAGAGAAGAGAAACTATGCTCATGAATTCTTCTTGATCATGGCTTCCAAGAGGATAACGCTTTGGAAGGACACTATGTCAAGGGACAAAACCCATTCATGGCTTCCAAGAGATCTTCACTGGATGGAAGAAAAATACTCTGGAAGGAACACATGTCGAGGGTCGCAACAGGGGTAAGGAGATCAAGCTCCAATATCCCTACCAAAGAGATCACCATGTCAACTACCGGATCCAAGTCATCGGAAGTTGAAGTCATGGGAGACAATTCCACATAATTGACCTATGGCAGGGGTGATATCGACTGCATATAATAACTGTTAAAGGAAGTCATTGGGTTGATGGTCAAGTCAAGGCCAACAAATGAAAAGTTGATCAATAGTCACCATTCTTCCATCGTGCGGGAAATATATCACACAAAAAAAAGTGTACACAATAGCTTTCGTGGCATAGACATAATCTCTCCCAAGGAGTAAAATGAAATCCAAGGGGTCATTGAATACCATAACATCAATAAAGATAGCTTTCCCTCCCAAAGTTATAGGAAATTGGGGAAGGATCCCTAAAGGGTGATTGGTTCTTCTGTTAAAAGCAAACAAAGTCTGGGTAACCGGCACAAGTTGAGGATATCCCAAATCTTGCCAAGCAATAGATGACAAAATACTAATGGACGAACCTTCATCTATCATCACATGAGGAACGTCCCGACCACAAACCTGTAGTGTAATCTTGAAAGGAATGTGAGAGGGAAGATGAGGTACAATTAGCACACCCCAATCAAAAAGGATGGCCTCATTACTTGGAGGGGTTTTCGCAGGAGAAGGAGGAATGCCCCCCGACACGGTAGATTTTGTATCAAAGATAAAAGCGTGGGCAGAATCGGGTTTACTCTCTAGCGGGAGAGTAGGATCAATTGAGAACGACATCAAATCGATCACTTGAGTTTCATTCTCCTAGGGGAGAATGGGGTCGACAGGTGGAAAAGGATCGACCACTTGGGTTTCACTCTCTAATGGGAGAGTGGGATCAACCAAAGATGGGATCAGATCAACCACTTTTTCAACTGGTCAACTAAGGATGTGACCATATTGACGACATGATCAATCAGACTGACTGATGAAGGGACCGGAGCAACCACTTTGGCACTCATCAGAGCAGGAGTGGGATTGACCACATTGGCACTCTTTATATGAAGGGTGGGACTGACCAATGACGGGACTGGATCAGTCACTTGGGTTTTACTTTTCAGATGAAAAGTGGGGTTGATCGATGATATAAATGGATCAACTACTTTGGTTAGTGGTTCAACCGAGGATGAAACTAGATTGACCACCTGATCAACCAGACTGACCGGGGATGGTACCGAATTGACCATTCCATCAACTAACGATGGGTTGGGAGAAATCTTATGATAAGTTGGGAGTTGAATCTTTTCCAAAAGAGAAGAAGCCTCATCCATATGAGGACAAAGGTGAGAATAATGATCACCTTAGCATAACCTACAAGGAAATTTGACAATTGTCTTCTTCTTACTAACCTTAACACCACTAGTTGATGGGGCATCACCAGCATGTACATCAGGGGCCAATGACGTGGATGACCACATTTCTAAGACCTTGGGAAGACCAAGGAAATCCCTCAGAAAGTGGTCACCCTTACAAATACTGCAAGGGAATTTGAGTTTCAAATTCTTCGTTTTAATCTTGTCGACCTCATCAACACACCCAGTATGATCAATAGTAGTTGGTTGCTTGGATCCAAAATCTAATGTAGTTGGAGGCTTGGTCCCTTTATAGTTCTTCTTATTCGCTTTTCTTTTCTTCTTCTTCTTATCAACCTGGCTACTCGCTTTAGATATTTCACTAGGTGGAGAAGGAGAAATGGAAGGATACCTGATGAGCGAAGAAGGAGAAAGGTTGACATGAGGTTGATGTGTGGGTGGTGTGCTTACATATGAAGCACTTGCATTTGAGATCACTGGAGTGGAAAAAAACCATATCGGTAACCCAATTGTGAGACCTGGAAGGCTCAAACTAGCGATGTAAGGAGGACCAAAATTTCTATAAGAAGGAAAAACAAAGGTTTCCCCTGGTAAAGGGGTTCCTTCATTGGTCATTCCGGGAACTGATGCCATAAAAATAAAGATCTGACCTAGATTCTACTAGGGAGAACAAACAACAAACGCTAAAAATCTAGTAAGCAAGAAAGAAAACAAAACCTTCTCACAATGAGCACACTATTTGGTGATGAAATCCAATGTCGCGGGAACAAATTAAGAAGGGGTTGAGATAGAGCGGGTGGAAAAGTTACATTGAGGACCTGCTTAACGGACTTACGCCTTGGTGCAAGATCCCACACATAATCGTGGGTATACCCTCCAAGGAGCCTAAGTGAGTTTGGCCAATGTTGATTCCAGGTACCGTGAAGACTTTCCCCTTTACAGTCACCTCGTGTAAATACCCTAAAGATATAGGCCATTAAAGTTACCAATTACAACAGTGATGCCTAGTGAAACAGTCGACAGTTTGATCCACGCGCAAGGGCAAGGTATCTAGCTTGAAATAAACTTGAAAGGATTCCACTCATCATTGTGGGTATACCTTCAATCGACCCCCATAATACGCACAATCTCTACACCAATACCAACAAAGCAGGGTGAGTAACTCTGACAGTCTCAATGCGACCTCAAGTTTGACCCTTGTGTGAGAAGGGCTTCCCAGGACACAATGTAGCAATTGGATTTCACTGCTCCCTAACACAATATTCTATATTTGTTTGCAACTTTGGAAAGTTATCTTTCACACCTATTCCAAATCCCTACAACTGATCTGATGTAGGTTTGCTACCAAAAAGTATAAAAATGTCTAATCAATTTTTAATTTAGCGTTTTATTTTTAAGGTTGTTGTTACTCAAAAGGAAAGTGGCATTGACAATATGGTGTTTTGACTGACTTGAAAGTTATGAAAAGATATGAAGATGCAATCTTTTCATTTAGATGAAAGATATGCTACGAGAAGGAGAAAACATTCATCATTACAGATACACAATGTCCCAAAAAATCCAAAAACCATGCAATTCTGCTACTTCAAATGCAAGCTAGTTTCATTACCAAAAATAAAAAATGCATTTATCTTCTTTGTTTGATTATGACATATACATAAAGTAAATACAAAACCTTCAACGCTCCACTACTTTCAATCAGGAGAAAGATTCCTATGCAGATGCAAAATGTTGGGTATGTGTTATATTCTTTGCATGTGTCTGTGTGTGGGTGCGTCAAATACGACGACTGCGTCTGACGATCCCTTGCTATTTTTAGCGTATTTTGCTATTTTTAGCGGATTTGTAAATTAATCCTAGATTAAGGGATTAGGGTTTTGGTATCTACGGAATACCTAAAAACATTGTATATATTGTATGGTGAATGGTGAAATTCGATATAATGAAAAAGAAAGGTTTTCCCGGTTGAGGGTTTCTGGTAAAGATCTCTGTGTATTCTGTGTATGAGCCATTGATTAATTTCTATATTGCTTAAGAATATATATGCATTGCTTTACTTCGCAGGTTTAAAACTTACACAAAAGACCCGAAGCAAAAGGGCTACAAACAAAGCATGCACTCAAGGAAGTGAGGTATGAAAGAAAAAAAGTAGAAACTTTTTCGAACAAGAAAGAACACCGTCAAGGATTCTACAACCAATCAAGAATTAAAGGAACAAAAATAAAATGCCGAGAAGAATCCAAGAAATGATAGGGAGAAAAAGAAACCACTCAAAATTGTCCCAACAAAACATGCAGCTAGAAAAGGTAATTTCACATTTCTAAAAAAAGGTTTCAATATCCAATCAAGACAAGAGGGAGTGATAAGCATCAAAAACCATCAAAACCCAATCCAAACTAATTCACAAACCAACCACAGACTCTGGGTAAAGAGCTCTGCAAAACAGGCTGCAAAAGACTGAGAAAAATAAGGCAAAAACTCTCAAAAAGAGACTAGCGCTCCCCCAGAAGGGTGCACAGAGTGTTTCAACGCTCCCTGAGATAATGTAGGGGAGAGTTGGCACTCTGGTATGGCCTAGGGGGGGGCATTGATGATCCCATAAACTAAAAACAATAGCCAAAATTTTACAAAACATTCACCCAAAATGCATAAAAAATGGTGAAATTCCTAGTGAAGGTAGGATAAGGAAAATGGATGATGAACAACCAGTATCCTTTCTCAAAAGTTTCATGATCATAATGACTAACTTTCACTGATAAATCTCCCTTATGAGATCATAAGTTTGATGCCTCTAAACTCCATTTACTTTTACCATGAGAAGGTCTCCTTATCTAATCTTGGAGAGACCCAACCACCTTAGAGATTCTTGCGATAGGTTGAGGATATTTATCCTTCAGTTGTGGATCCTCCCTAAGATCTAGCCTTGACCTCAGATTCGAATCTAACTAATTTCCAAGATGAAGGGGATTTTTCCCTGATTTTTCTCAACAACCCAAAATTTTCTCAAACAGGCCAGTGCTCCCTCAAAAGGGTGCCCAGAGCGTTGCAATGCTCCCCGAAAGGAGGGTACAGAGCGTTGTCACTCCCTGAGAGTGGGCATGGGATCGCTGCCCAAAATTCCTTCAAAAAATCCCAACGCTCCCCTAGAATGGTGTCGTGAGTGTTGCAACTCTCCCCCAAAGAGGGGTAGGGAGCGTTGCCACTCCCTGACAATGGGTAGGGGAGTGTTTCCCTTCAAAAATCATTTTTAAGTGGCATTTTCCATGGAAAATGCTTTGTACTCCTCATCAGATGATTTCTCCTCCTTAAACCAGTCTTCAAGGGTGTCTCAAGTGTCCTTGTGATGTCGTTCGAGAAACGACATGGGCAAGATGACTGTATGATGTCTGCGACACTTGCGACACTTATGGCTAAAAAGAGACACTTGTGACACTTTTAATGACGACAATAGGTCATCATTGAAGTGGGTAATTTTTATGTGTAACATACTGTAGTTTCAGTTACTCATCTACACTCCCGCCGACATGGATATCGATATTTCAGCTGCCACCACTTCTGATGTCGCCGCTTGAATCGACGTTGTCATATTTCACGACTGCAGACGACGTTATTCCTGTGATGATGCTTATCCATAATAGGCGAGTCACCAGGTACGTCCTCAAACAACTTTAATGGATTTGGGTAATATTACACATGGAATAGGCATTTGCACCCAAGGATGGTCTTAACTTTAAGTTTGGGGGAGATTTGATGTCTTTTCCCAAAGAGTCATCATTACCCTCTCTAATCACATGATTTCACAATCATTACTTAAAATTTTATGATGTTGTTGTATGCATAGGGATTGGACACACCTTCCAAACCATTAATAATCTGCCAAGCTATTAAATTCGTTGTCATATCATCACCATTACTTACTTGCCACATCATTTTTTTTTTATTTTTTTTTAAATCCATGACTCTTTCCACAACACATTTTCCACAAAATTGTTTTACCTGTCGTTTCTCCTGAACTGGTCATCGGTACTCCTTGAGCAGGCGCAGTCAATAGAATAGAATGGGTGGTGGAGTAGTAACATATGAGCCAACAAATACTACATAGTTTCGTCAAAATCTGGAAGTCTGGAAAATTTTCTAGAATGTCGGTTCGGACGTGTATTTCGAGAGGTTACAGGGATTCGATGTAGAAATTACAGTAGAATTCACCCAACATTTGGACGGCCACTCCTCCACAGTCCGCGGATTAAAAATCAGAGTCACAGAGGAAACCATTGCAGCATCTAGTGGGTTGCCAATATCCAGTCAGCGATCGTTTTCCCAGAAAACACCACTCCCATAATTTCTAGAGTTGTTTTTGCATGAAGGCGAAGAAGTAAAGTCGAAATGGAAAGGATACAAATGGACTTCTCTACTTCCTCCATGGTCCAAGGTAGCACTGTCCATCATAAGGTATGTAACATGCGAAGGCTGCCCCTCTACCATTTACAAATATCATCTCAAATTTCTCACATCTTTGTGTGTCCAACAACGCATAAACATGCCCTATTGTCTGTGGAATAACGTTCATCGGATGGCGTGAGTAGCTCAATGCTCGTGCCAACCACTCAAAAACCTCACAAATCATGGCCTTGTTAAGATACTAGTCATGCATGTGCTAGAGAAAAACCCTGTGAGTTGGCCACATTTCATAAGACTCTTGGAAGAGGAATTGGTAGAACTTATCCTAGAAGTAGAAAAAAACCTAGCAGAGAGAGATGGACTAAGAAGGTTAGCATAGGTTTCTGAAACTATTGCAAAATGGTAGAGAATGGGTGTTGATACACAGGAATCAGCCTCATATGAAGATGAGGAAATAGGGAAACCATCAGTGGAAGTTAGAGAATTTGGGGGAATGAGGCAGGTCATTAACATGGATTCAGAAGAAGAGGAAGGATAGGGTTCTATTCCTTCAAACCCTTTTCCTTAACAAGAAAGAGATGTTGCCACTCCCTCAGTAGATGAACAATAAAGAGATGTTGCTACTCCTTTAGCATATGAACAAGAAAGAGACATTTTTATTACGGCCGCAGATGATCATGAGATGGATGTTGATACCCCTTTGTCTGATGAGAAGAAGAGGAATGTTGCTACTCCTCCAATCTATGAACAAGAGTTAATTGGAGTTTTTACACAAGAACTAGTGCCAAAACTTTCTGAATTTCCTATCTATGAAGATGGTGCAGCTACTCCTCCCATCGGTGAGCAGGTAATGACTGATGTTGTAACACAATAACCAGCATCAGAACAAGTTGTTCCTGAAACCCATATTTTTGAAGACACAGCAGCTACTCCTCCAGTTTGTGAGAAAGAAATGATTGACGCTATTACACAAGAACCAACGTCAGAGCATGTTTCTCCCAAAAACATTAAACTAGAGTTGGGTGCTTCTACTCCAAGAGAAGTGCAAGTTAAACAAGATCCAGGCATAGAGTCTTCAGGCAATGAAGCTCAGAATGAGGTTCCTCCTAGGGGATGGGCTGAAGAAATTCCTGTCAAATAGGAATTTTTCAAATTTGTGCAAGGAGAAGAACCCCTATTCAGGACCGTTATAGGAAATCCTTTAGAGAAAGTCTTCAATTGAGGATTGATAATTCCAAGCTAAATAATCAGGTGCTCCACCTGAAGAAACGAGCACAAAGATACAAAATAATTTCCAAGGAAGTAGTGAGGAGAAATGTCAAGGAGACTATTTCGGTAGCTACCCAAACTGTTGATACTCCCACAATATCAGCAGCTACTCAAACTGTTGATACTCCCAGAGTAACAGAAGCTACTCAAACTAAGTTGGTGTTTCATACAGTAGCTACTCAAGCCGAGCCTATCTTACACACCTCTACAGTACCAGCAGCCACTCAGACTGATCCTATTTTTCACACTTCCACAGTAACAGCATCTACTCAAGCTGAGCCAATGATAGATACAATTGAAGCTCATGTAGTTTTGTTGAAAGATGACATACATAAGTGAAAGAAAATTGTAGCCCAATTTCAGACAGGATTTGTCCCTTCTTCAGTGCACCTAAGGACAATGAAAGACATAAGGGAGTAGGTTGCTAGAGTCATTGGTGACTATGAGGAAGAGTTGGAATAAGAGAAGAACAAGGGTGAGAAATAGAAGGAAAAGATTACAGAGCTAGAGGCACATACACAGAGGTTAAGAGATGACAAACAGGAGATGTATGATATCACCCAGCAGGTAGTAACGTGTTGCTCCACTTCTCTCAGCTATGCATTGTTCCTTCATGAACAATATTTATTTTTCTGTCTGGATTGTATTCATTAGGAGATGGTTTATAATATTAAATACCCCATGCAGTTTCTTAGGACCTTGAAAAGTTATGACATCCTCACACAACATCTCATGTGTGAACTGTACATGCACAACTACCTACTAAGAGATGATAAAAAAATTCAATCCAGTTCCTTATGTGGGAGATGTCCAATTGAGGGCCTTTCTTTCCTACACCATTAACCAGGTGAAGTGGAAGAAGGCACTTGATTATTTTGAGTAAAATTAGGTACACATACCCCTTTAGGTTAGAATTGAGAACTTTCAAGTTGAACAGATCATCAACAAACATAACTATTTCAAAAAGATTCCCAATTGGCCACAAAATATGGAAACTACACAGCAATGGTGTTTTGAGCTTTGCATAAAACAAATGACCTATTGCAAGGAAGAGGCACTTGAAAAATGTGACCAGAGATGGGCCTTATCACCACCTATTGTTAGGGAATGGGAAGCATTTGGGGCTCCCAATTTTAACAGAGCCATGGAAAGAATATACAGGCATATATCATGTATGACGTTTTGTGGGGTTCGATGGCTAGGTTTGAAATTTTAATTCCCCGTCATCTGGATGTCACTTGATCAATATCAACCTGATTACAAGGTCCATAGAGAATGGTGGAAGGATATAATATTTACTGGGGGATATAAGTTTCCAGGGACAGATATGGCTGAGTCATATGATATAGCAGAACTTCAAGCCTAGTATCAAGGTTCCAACCCAGATCTGAGAAAGCGACGGCCTGCACGAGGACGTGCATGTGACTAAAGTTTGGGGGAGATGTTGGCCCATGAAATTTCTTGTTTTCTACCACCTTTTTCTATCCTTATTTACCTCCATTTCTATATTCCTTGAGATATTGTGTGTAACCACAAGGGTAAGAATGCACCTCTATTATGTCATTGTGTGTATTAGTTCAAAAATGTTAGAGATTGGTTGAGGGTTTACCAAAGAGAATCACTAATCTATAAAATCTCGTAGGAACAGTGCAAAAGCAATCTGGCAAGATGATGTGATCAAGGATGCAGCACATTCTGCGGGTTGAAGGTGAAAAAGAGGACCTGTTCCATGGTCCAACATTAGGTTATGTTAATCGGTTCATCGTTTGTGTATTTTTAGGAAGATTTGTGACCCTAATATTGGGAGACTTTGTGCTCCACGAATTGTATAAAAGGTCGAACAGAGATAGAGAATGGATTAGCCAGTCATTCAGCTAGCTAGGATTTGTCCTGTATCAAGATTGCAACCTATGCAATCTTATTTTATTTAATGAAAATCGAGTTTCTTCTAAGTTTCTGAGTTTTCATGGAAGTTAGTTCACTACAACCCTGATCGGGGAGTTGGTCCCACTCTTTTGGTCTGGTGTTGTTGTCTTATGATATAGTTTTATTGTGGTTTTGTTTGGAATTTGTTAGATCTGTGTGTTCTGCTTCATTTACAATTATCCTGCTTCATTTGAATGTTATTTTTATTTATGTTTAAGCACCAGTAATCCAGTTTATGTTCTTTATTTTACTGCAATGATTTTTTACTTACATGATCAATATTGAAAGAATAACATTATGCACATACATTGCATGTTATTCTGTAAAACATTCAGGCCCCTAGGTTGACAAATTAAATGTATTAGGTGGTAAATCTAAACGATATATCGTACCCAACAGTGAGGATATAAGTAATTCTTTTAAATATACCCCACTTCATAATTATTATAAAATCATGGTGGGAGATTATCCCTCACTTACCTCTTCATAACTTTTCAAATCTAGAAGGTTGCAAGGATCATCGCTTGTTGCATTATAAACGACCAACGACTATCATCGCATGTTTTCTCCTATATTCCACGTCAAGACCCTAAAAAAAAGTCCTAAATCTTGAGCAAGAAATGTATTTTTACTTTCATCTTCTGTTGGATTCCCTTCTGGCATGTAGGGTGGAAATTAAGACTATAACATATACTACTAGCTATTCTACTTCACACCAAATTGCATTACTCCAAGTGAAATATTTGTTATCTCCCCTTCATCATGTGTGATTCCTACTCATTTAAAGTGGTATGTGTTACCATTTGTTGGCATTAATGTGAGTACCTTGACTTCAACAAGTGCAATCATCCTTCATTTAGGGTGGTGTGAGAAACTATCACCTAGAGTAGTGTGATCACCTTTCTTTTCAAAACATTGTGATCACACTAACTTGATTTGGTGAGAACTACCCTTCGAGTTAAAAATTTCCATTTCTCTTCATTTATATGGTATCATGTACCTTCATTTGAATAGGGTGAGTTACCTTTACTTGAATAGGTGTAAGTGTCTTTGTTTAAACAAGTGCTCCATTGTTGTGATATACCATTCTTTCAAAGAGTTACAAATTTTTTCGTGGGAACAACTTTGATTTCTTTCATTCATATGAGTGTGAGTAACCTTCATTTTTTTGGTAAGGGAATGACTCAACCACAAGGCTACAAGTTCCTCATCCAAAAATCTAAAAACATAGTTTTTGAAAGGGTGTGAATGCCTTTAACCTCATGCTATGATTATCCCTTCACATTAATAGGTTAAATTTGATATTCAAGGTAATCATTTTGACCAGTCTATATTAATATCGATTAATGGTTGTGAGTGCATTGAAGTGGATAAGTAAAGGGTTGGACCACTCTCACAAGCATAATGATAGATTTAAAAAAAACACATCTCCCATATTGTCCCCCTGGGATACCCCTACCAAACTATTTTTGACCTCTAGTTCAGAGCCCCAATATCTCAATGAAAACCATTCATTCGAGGGGAATGTATTTTATCTTCCCCTTCATCCCAAGGTGCCTTGGGTTTCCTTTTTGTTCTACTAATAAAGACACCTAATAAGTCCCAAAACCCCCTCTGATAAGCCCTTCTCACATAAGAAACCCTTTGAAGGGTCAATCACACATGAAAATATTGAGTATGGGTCAATCATGAATCCCAACATCCATCTTATCATGTAGATTTTTTTTTTTTAAACCTACAGAAAGCGTGGAAATATCGATGATAGTTCATCGAAAGGTAATAAATGGTTTTATTAAGCATGGCAATATTGACGAACTTTCGTCGCAAGGCAATGAATAGGTTTTATTATGTGTGGCAATATCGACGAAAGTTCGTCGCACTTTGCCACGATTTTGCGTTGCACATATAGCATCTGCATCGTAAAAAAATTCTCTGCCAAACTTTTTCGTCGCTATTGCCATGCTTTTTCGTCACAACTTTCCACACTTTTCCGTCGCACGTATGGCATCTCCGTCATAATCTGTTGGTAAGTTGTTTACTTTGGCACTGTTTTTCGTCCCTATTGCGACGAAGTTTCATCGCTATTGCCATGCTTTATAAGGTAAACCTATATTGAGGATGATGAAAGATGGAGGGATTATTTCGTCACTGCTTCCACGAATAATTGGTTCGTGGATATAGCGACAAAAAAAGTTCCACAAAAAATAGTCTTTGCTTTCGTGGAAAGTGTGACGGATATGTGTGGCAATAGCAACGAAAAACCGTGGAAAATTTGGTCATATGTAGTAGTGTTAGTCTGTAATTTCTTTATAGGTACCTTGTTGGTTCGGCAAGGGCCCACCACCCCAACCAAGGTAATCCTCCATGTATATGTATTTATGTGACATAAGTTAATTGTGTGAATGTGCAAATATAATAGTTGTGTGTTGCAAATGATTCTAAGTGCATAAACTTTCCTAAATACAATACAAATTTCTAAATAGATTTGATTTTGGATCAGTGTGAATGAACAGTTATACATTGGGCATAGTAGGTGATTCTATTTCCATTTCTATAGAGTGATATTTAGTTAACAAAATTTGGATAGAGGTTTGTGATTGTTAAATAAGCAATTGTTATTGTTTTGAATTTATGATTGTGTTGTTCTCAGTAGGTACAGGAACAATAAGACTTCATCTCTCACCTTCATGCTCCATGTAATGAAGTCTTTCAATCATATTGACTATCTCCTGTATTGAGGAAGGTTTGATTGGAATTGATTAGGTTATGATTTGTTTCTTTCCAAGAGTAAATAGAGTGAATTGTTAATTGTTATTCAATTGCTACAGGAAGAAAGATCTCAATTCATATCTTTATTTCATGAGCCTATAATGAACAGACTTGTTATCTAAGCAAGAACCTTTTCAATTGAGTATTCGTTTGATAGTTTTACTATGATCTTTAACTGTGTGAAGAACAGTGTTCAGATATTTCAAAAACATAGTATTTTGTTATTGATTGTTTATTGATTGAGCTAGATACAACAGACATAGTTAGGTTACTTGTTTTCAGCACATATAGTGTAACAACTCTTTTGATTATGAATCCTAGATTGACATATAAATGAGTGAAATATACTAAGCATGTATATACACCAAAATTTTGGCGTCGTTGTCGGGGATTTGTAAACAGTAATAGGTATAATTTTGAGTTTTATTGGTTTAATGAGTTTGAATTGGATTTAAGGACAACCTAAGGGTGGAGAGAAGATGGTAAGACGAGAGGTAAGAACTTGTGCATCCACTTTGGTGGGGTTTCTCCAAATTCAGGTTGTCCTCTTACCTTTGGTAGTTAAAATTTTGTGTTTCATTAGTATTAGAGTTTCTTCTTTTTATGAGTAGAAGTAGGGATAGTAAAGGTAGATTTATTGCCTCCAAAATTTTAGAAAAAAATAGAAAAACAAACAACAAGAAACCCCCCCCCCTCACACACTAATTCAGCTAATTTATGTGCAAGAACAATTCTTAGAGGAGAAATTTCAAAGGCATCAATTGAATTAACAGCCAAAGGAACCAAATCTGAATCTATTGTTCAGATTGAAAACATAATACAATAAGCAAGAAGGGAAGCACTAGCAACCCAATCAGAAGGAGGAGCTGGAAAAGAGACATTGGTAGTGATAGAAGAGATTGCATATTCCATTGGGGAAACACACAAGGTATTGGAACAGTTGGATATACCAAAAAACCCAGTGGTTGAAGCATCATTTAGTGGGGAGACCTCACCAGCACCCTACAACGTGTTATTTGGAGATATGGCAGATGAAGAGGGAAATGAAAACAACAAAACAGATACATTTGGATTCCCAATATTAGACATCACCAAAGATGTTGCTATCAATAATATTCCATTTTCCTCACTACCTCACTTCCATGGTATGTCAACAGAAGATCCTAATCCATTTTTGTTTGAATTTGATATACTATGTAGGAGTTATAATTACATTGATAATGCACAAAAACTAAAACTCTTTCCAGCCACACTTAAAGACTCAGCATTAAGGTGGTTTATGAGCCTAGGATAACACAGTATCTTATCTTGGGATGACATGAAGGATACTTTCCTCCAGAAATATCAAGATTATTGTAGACCTAGGGATGTTAGGAATGACATACTTAAAATGCATCATTCTGAGGAGGAAAGTTTGGAAGATTACCTAGAAAGGTTCTTATACAACTACCAAAAGACAAAACAATTTTCCTTAGATAGAGCCACAGTTAGGACCGTCTTCCTAAAAGGTGTAATGGATGACTGTATTGAGGTACTAAACCTCATGAGTTTTGAAGATGTGTATCAAAATTCATTTGCAGACATTGCAGAGTATTGTAAAAGGTACTCCTGCAGCCAAGCCAAGTCAGCAAAAAGTGTAAGGGATCCTATAAACATAATTACTAAACCCACACCAGGAGGTATTACTACGATATAATTGGGGAATCTACTAGAAAAATTCAAAATAGACATCCTCAACACCATCAGCTCCCAACTTGATACCATTAAAATCAAAAGAAAACAAGAAGACGAAAAATGCTACTTTGGCAATTTTTTGTCCTCAGTGTAGGAAAAGGAATGTCTTATTAATTTCATCGAAAGTTGTGGCCTATGTACATAATGTCACCCTACCAATGAGTGCCCTTATTTACCTGGACTAAAATCCATTTTCAAGGGAGGGGGGGAACCTCAAGAAACATCATATCCCCCCAAGAGGGCATGGAGACAACAAAATCCTAATATGTTTGTAGATCCTACCACACAATATTCACAACAACAATGGGTACCTCCAATGTATTACCCTCAATGGTCACCTCAGCAACCACAAATACATCCTTGGAAACAAGGATGGAGGGGGCCTACATATGGTAATGTTACCTTTCAACCAACAACCTTTCCCACCTACCCACAATACCCTTCCAATATCTCTTAGTTGCTACCGGGATTTAATCCCCCTTCTCTCCCTCCACCTCCATAGATACAACAACAACTTGCATTTCCTATGAACCCAAATATGCAGAAACAAATGGAAGTTTCACCTATCCCAAACCCTCTTCGGCCTACCCCTATTCCTGCAAAACCCATTCCTAATCCAAATAATAGACCTACACAGCCTGTACAAAATCTTGAAGTACAAACCTTCCCCACTTATGTGATAACTCCTTCTTCATTTAATGGAATTGAATTAATATCGGGGAGGGTTTTGAATAAACCAAATCCTACTGTGGTTATTCAAGAAGAAGAACAAGTAGATAATCAAGCAGTTCGAGAAGAAGAACAAGTAGATAATCAAGCAGTTCAATAATAAGAACAAGTAGATAACCAAGCAGTTGGAGAAGAAGAACAAATGGATAACCAATCAGATGAAGAAAGAGACACCCATGTACAATAGGAAATTCCTCCTCACACTTCTCACCCATCAGAAATACCTCAGAAAACTAATCCTCCCCCTTATCCAGAAAGGTTACTTGTGAATAAATCGGAGGTACCTCTAGGGAATAATATAGAGACTGAACTTTGAAACATATGTTTAAATATTCCCCTACTTCAAGCCATCAAGGACATACCTATTTATGCTAAGATTGTAAGGGATCTTTGTATTAAAAATCTAGGGAGGAAGAGGAAGGAGCCTCTTGTTATACAGGTGGTTAGATAATTATTAGAATTTATATCAGAAATGTCATCTAAATATAATGGTCCAGGAAATCCAATGGTGACCATTGTTACACATTATTTTTGTCATCCCTATGACCATTAATGATGTAAACCTATATGTTTCCTTCAAAGGGGTCAGTGGTCTGAGTTCCTAAAGAAAGAAGGGAGAAGAAATTTTCTTGAGAAAATAAGTTGCATTCTCTTTTGTAAAAACCCTATTAAAGAGGATGTTTGTAGTTTTCTATATAGGCAGGGTGCGAAGATGCCTATTTTTTGTAGGTTGCACCATAGCTAGGTCACGAAGTGTTCATAGGTTTCTATATATGTAGGGTGCATAAATTCTCATACGTGGGAAAAATGAGCATCTTCTCGATGCTTCTAGAAGGATAAACTTCCATGGTGAGGTGGAATTCGAATGGTTTGGATCTTACTCACTTTCATGATTTAGTGGGATCATCCTAACCTCCTCACCTTATCCTATTCAACTTATAAAAGGAGAGGCGATCTCATGGAGAAGGTTATCTTTTGGGATTAGCTTGGATTGGATTGAGCTTTGGATATTGTTAGCTTGGCTAGATGAGCCATTTTTTCAAGACAGATTGTGAATATTATCATATCTATGCTCTCAGAATTCTTGGAGTGGAAGTGTGGGGAACGAAGGACAGTTGGAAGGGACCTTATGACATCAAGGCCATGGTTGTAATCTCTCTTTCACATTTAATATGATACAGTAATATGATTCTTTCCTATAAAGCTTGTTGTGTTTTATTGTATGATTCCTTGATCACATACCTAGGTTTATATTGAGTTTATGCTATTACGATCACTTTAGTTGGTTGCATTCTTTTGCAGGATCATCATTGTATGAGTGTTGGAACAGATCTAGGATGGCGATGGCGAGAGGAAGCAGCATTTAAACGGTATGTCACCTATCCCTCTTTATTTAGTAAATTCAATATTTAAAACTTAAGGAAAGCGTCATGTGCTGGTGTGTTTTGTTCTAGATCTAGGTGGATCTAGGGAGATCATTTAGTGTCCGCACCTACTGATTTATCCAATAACAAAATTGGCAACCATACTGGGGAGTGGATTGTTTCCTAGTTAGTCTAGTTTCCCTTACTTTCATTGCTTGTTTTCTAGTCTCTGAGTCTATGGGAGATCCATATAGACTCTGTGGACCTAGAAATTCACTCAAAAGTTTTGTCCTTTTCCAAACTTTCCTTGATTACAAACAGTATTTCATTGTACCTCTCTATAGTCTGCGAGAACCATTGATTTCTGCACCCTACTGTTCAGTCTAGTACGACCTTCTCACACTCTGCCAATGTCTAGACTGCGAGAATTCCTAATTTTCTCACTGCACTCCACTACTAGGTTGTGAACTTGTTTGTAAAACAAATTTTGGATTGGGTCTTGTTATCTTTTGATGCCCATTTTTGCTTTGATCAGCTGGATTGAACTTTTGGAGCCTATATTGATCTGTTTACAGTCTGCTTGACATTATTTGAGCTGATTTTATCCATATTTGCTTTGTTTGGTTTTGAAGGATTAGTCTCTTGCTTTGAGTGTCTTTCAATTACAAAACGTGTGTTTTCTTTAGAATTGTTTAGGGAAAGATCAGATTTCTTCTGAATAGTTCACTTTAAAAGAAAATTTTTAGTTTGGGTTTCTTTGTTTTAAGAAAGTTCATTATTTATTTTAGTGAAATTTTTGAAACAAAAAGATTTAATTTCTTGCTTTATATTAGATTGGGGGTATCCTTGCATTTGAAGTAGCGAAATCGCATGATTCTTGGCATTTTTTGGTCGAAAATCGCGAAATCGCATGATTCTTGGCATGTTTTGGTCTTAAATCGCATGAATCATGTATTGGTATACAGTCTCTTTGAATCATTTCTTGAAGATATTGATATTGTTGAGGTTTAAAATTTTGGGACATCGTGCATATGGGAATGATAAATGTTTTCTCCTTCTCGTAGCATATCTTTCATCGAAATGAAAAGATTGCATCTTCATCTCTTTGAATAACTTTTGAGTCGGTCAAAACACCATATTGTCCGCGCCATTTTCCTTTTGAGTAACAACAGCCTTAAAAAATAAAGCGGTTATAAAAATTGATTAGACATTTTTATACTTTCTGGTAGCAAACCTACATTAGATTAGTTGTAGGGCTTTGGAATAGGTGTGAAAGATAACTTTCCAAAGTTGAAAACAAACATAGAATCTTGAGTTAGGGAGCGGTGAAATACACTTATTACATTTTGTCCTAGGAAGCCCTTCTAACACAAGGGTCAATCACAAGGTCGCATTAATACTGGTAGAGTTACTCACCCTGTTTTGTTGGTATTGATGTAGAGATTGTGCATATCATGAGGGTCACTTGAGAGGTATACCCACAATGATGAGTGGAAGCCTTTCAAGTTGATTTTGGGCTAGATACCCTGCCCTTAAGGGTGGATCGGACTGTCGACTGTTTCCCCAGGAATCACTATAGTGATTGGTAACCTTAGTGGCCTATCTCTTTAGGGTATTTACACAAGGTGACTGTGGAGGGGAATGTCTTCACGGTAACTGGAATCGACGTTGGCCAAACTCACTCGGGATCCTTGGAGGGTATACCCATGATTATGTGTGGGAGCTTGCACCAAGGTGTAAGTCCGTTAAGCATGTCATCAATGTAAATTTTCTACCCGCTCTATCTCATCCCCTTCTTAATTTGTTCCCACGACGTTGGATTTAACCACCAACTAGTGTGCTCATTGTGAAAAGGTTTTGTTTGCTTGTTTGCTTACTAGATTTTTAACGTGTGTTGTTTGTTTTCCCTAGTGGACTCTAGATTGGATCTTTATTTTTATGGCGTTAGTTTCTGGAATGACCAATGAAGGAACTCCTTTTCCAGGGGAACCTTTTGTTTTTCCTTCTTACGGAAACATTGGTCCTCCTCATATTGCTACTTTGAGACTTCCAGGTCTCACAATAGGATTACCGGTATGGTTGTTTTCCACTCAGGTAATCCTGAATGCAGTTAGTGCTCTAGTTGCAAGCACTTCCCCCCAAGAGCATCAACCTCATGTTGATCCTTCACCTTCTTCAACAGTAAGGTATTCTTCGCCTTCTTCACTTGCAAGGTCACCTTCCATTTCATCTTCTTCGTCGAGTAAAAGTTTTGAAGCTAGTAACCCGGTGAATAAGAAGAAGAAGAAGAAAAGAAAGATTAAGAAGAAGAAAGATAAACAAGGGTCAAAACCTCCAACCACTATCAAACATGTTGGAATACAACCAGTTACTGTGAATCATGTTGGGAGTGTTGATGATGTCAAGATCACCCAAACAACTTGTAATCCCAAGTACCCTTGCAGGCTTTGTAAGGGTATCCATCTTCTTAAGGATTTCCCTAGTCTATCCAAGGTTATAGAAGCTTGGTCTACACACCCTTGCCAACTCGTTTCATTAGCCTCTGAACAACATGTTGATGACCTCCCGTCAACTAGTCAAGATATCGTTGAGAAGAAGAAAAGTAGAGTCAAGTTCCCGTGTATGTTATGAAAAGGGAGTCATCTCACTCACCTTTTCCCTCGTATGGATGAAGCCTTTAAATTACTGGAAGACATGACTATTTCATGGCCTCAACTTCCAGCTTCTTATCGTAATTTTTCTCTCAACCCCCTTGTAGTTGATGGAATGATCACTCCGGACCCATCGTCGGTCAATCTGATTGATCATGTCGTCAATCTGGTCACGTCCTTAATTGAACTAGTTGACAAAGTGGTTGATCTGATACCATCCTCGGTCAATCCCGCTCTCCCCTCAGAGAGTGAAACTAAAGCGATCGATTCGATCCCATCCTCGGTTGATCCCACTCTCCCGTTAGAGAGTGAAACCCAAGCGGTCGATCTGTTTCCACCGGTCGATCCCATTCTCCCCTTGGAGAATGAAACCCAAGTGGTCGATCTGATCTCATCTTTGGTCAATCCTATTCTCCTGCTAGAGAGTAAACTTGATAATGCCCATGTTTTTCTCGTTGATACAGAATCTACCATGATGGGGGCTATTCCTCCTTCTCCCATGGAACCCCCTCCAAGTAATGAGGCGATCCATTTTGATTGGGGTGTGCTAACTGAACCTCATCTTCCCTCTCACATTCCTTTCCAAATTACAGTACAGGTTTGTGGTCAAGACATTCCTCGGACACTGATAGATGAAGGTGCATCCGTTAGTATTTTTTCCTCTTTTGCTTGGAAAGCTTTGGGTTTTCCTCAGCTTGTGTCGGTTACACAGAATCTGTTATCTTTTAATAGAAGAACTATTCAACCTTTAGGGACCCTTCCTTAGTTTCTTGTAACTTTGGGAGGGAAAATTGTCTTTATTGATGTCATGGTAGTCCAAGACCCCTTAGATTTTTCTTTACTCCTTGGGCAGGATTATGTCTATGCCAGGAAAGCTATTGTGCCTACTCTTTTTCGTGTGTTATATTTCCCTCACGATGGATGAGTTGTGACTGTTGATCAACTTTCATTCGTTGACCCCGCCTGGATTGCCTCCCTGAATGGTTCTTCTATGCAGACGGTATCGCCCCCGCCGGGTCAATTATGTGGCGTTGTCGCCCATGGCTTCAACTTATGATGACTTAAATCCAGTAGTTGACATGGTGATCTCTTCAATAGGGTTGTTAGAACTTGATCTCTTTACTCCTGTCGCGACCCTCAACATGGTGTCCTTCCAAAGTGTGTTTCTTCCTTCTAGTGAAGACCTCTTGGAAGCCATGAACGAGTTGTGTCCCTTGACATGGTGTCATTCCGAAGCATTGTCCTCTTGGAATTCATGATCAAGAACAGACTCTGAGGATAGTTTTGCATCTCTGAGGCAACCTCGTTAAAAAATGAAACAGAGGTATATGAGAATGATTTTCTAATTTCAAGCTCGTTAAAAAATGAAACCAGACTTGAGCATAGTTTTCTAATTTCAAGCTCATTAAAAAATGAAACCACTTACGAGGATAGTTTTTTCATCTCCATGGAAACCTCGTTAAAAAATGAAACAGAGGTTACGAGCATAGTTCTTGTTTCCGTGTCAAGCTCGTTAAAAAATGAAATAGTTTTCCCCCTCTCTATTTGAGTCAAGTCCTTCATCTAGTATTTGAAGCTTCATTTCATTCTCCTTTGCGGTTGGATGAAACGAATCTTGGGGGGCATTTTCCTCAGCCTCTGGACTTCATGTTGAAGTTGAGCCGCTAGCTTATTAAACTGGGGGCTAAGTACCAACCATCCCTGTGTTCTGCGTTGGGAATTCCAAGCATGGTTTTCTATGGTTCAAGCTTGTGTAAAAATGAAACCACCTATCTCAAGCATAGTTTCCTTTGATTCAATCTTGTGTAAAAATGAAACCACCTACCTCAAGCATAGTTTTCCGTTGGTTCAATCTTGTGTAAAGATGAAACCAGGTCCAAGCATAGTTTTGTTTAGTTTTAAGCTTGTGAAATAATAAAATCTATCCCAAGCATAGTTTTGTTTTGTTTTAAAGCTTGCGTAAAAACGAAAAACATCCCAAGATTAGTCTTTGTTCTTTCTCATGCTCGTAAATACATGAGAATAAGATACCGAGCTTAGTCTTTGTTCTTTCTCATGCTCGTAAATCAATGAGAATGTAACCAAATATACTTTTATCACTTTTTCGGACTCATAAAGGTTATACGAAAAAGGAACCCACTGGAGTTCCCTTTAAGCTCTTTTCAGACTCTCTAAACATGAAAATATTGTTGAGCGACCTTGTTTTGTTCACGCTCATAAAAGTATTTGAATAAAACTTTTGATGAGTGATAGTTTATCACTTTTTAGGTCTCGTAGAACTAATTTACGAAAAAGGAACTGGGAGAGTTCTCTTTAAGTGTTTTTCAGGCTCTCAAAACATGAAAAACCCCCGAGTTTTCTGTCTTTGGACTCGTTAAACAAACATCGAAAGGCCCTTATGGGACCGAACCACTCCTTCCTAGGGTTCGTTAAATATACTTCAAAGGAATCATCTGAAGGATGAGCTTACATTACAAGCATATGTTATCCTCCTCAAGCTTGTGTAAAAATAAAGAGGTACTCTCCAGAAATAGTGGGGGGGGGGAATTGGGAAAGAAATGTATCTAAACATGTATTCCGTGGAAGAGTCACTTTTGAACATGACACCCTTTCACTTGCTTTTTGTCTAGGTTGGAAAATTCGCTTGTCTCTTGATCATACTCCTTTATAAGATTACAAATTGGTATGTGATCCCTATTGTTGAGTCAGTGTTTCCAAGACAGTTGTTGTGTCGTCAATATGTTCAAAAAGAGAAGTTCAACTCGGAAATCCTTTTATTGCATCAACCATTTCTGTAGTCCTTAAAGCCTTCTATTGTGTCAGCCATCCCTAAGTTAGTCCTAAATCACTTGTTACTCTGATCTACATCAAATCTTGTTACTTGTTTCATGTCATTGATGTGGGATACATTAAGGCCATCCTGTGATGAGTCTTTTCCTGTCGACTTCAACTCATTATCCAGGAATTAGACTTAGAAACTAATTGGTACCTTGGAACTTGCATGCCTCAATGGCAGGTTTCCTCGCTTTCGACAGTGGGTTTTCATAATCAACCCCTGATCGAGAGATTCTGTCGAGTGTTCGACCTCAGCTCATTGATTCACATTCATTGGATTGTACCAGAGTATCTTGGGAGTCATTGACATTAATGGTGATTTCCCTCACACTTGTTAATAGTATACACTAATGACCGGTAATCAAGTGGTTTCTACCATGTTTGACTTCAGCACATGTATTCATATGGTTAGATTCGTACTATAGAGTGGTGGAGATGAAGACCCTGAATCTTTTCTAACAGATTCAGGTTGCGTTAGAGTATATTCAATTTGTATTGTTGCATAGATCCACATTGTATGTCTCGTGGCTATGTTCAAATTTGAGTCTTTAACACATAGATCCACAGTGTACTTTTGGTGGCTATGTTCAGATTTGAGTCATAATGGCATGGATCCACAATGTATGTTTGGTGGCCATGACCTGTCTTACTTGACATGGATCTTCACATGTCGACATTTATGCTCTTAGTCATTTGTATTCTGAGTATGGGAATGCCTACCTCAGTGATGATATATTATTGTATTGTATTTCCTTGTTTGTTGGGAGGTTTCCGACCGACTGTTCCTTGTTCCCTACACACACTCGACAAAGTATTTCAGCTATCACTCTGTTCTAACTTCATACTTTGGGGGGCTCTTTGTTACACATTATTTTCATCATCCCTATGATTGTTAATGATGTAAACCTATATGTTGCCTTCAGAAGTGGTTTGAGTTCCTAAAGAAAGAAGGGAGAAGAACTTTTCCTGAGAAAATAAGTTGCATTCTCCTTTGTAAAAACCCTATTAAAGAGGATGTTTGCAGGTTGCTATATAGGCAGGGTGCGAAAATGCTCATACGTGGGAAAAACGAGCATCTTCTTGATGCTTCTAGAAGGATAAACTTCCATGGTGAGGTGGAATCTAAATGGTTTGGATCTTACTCACTTTCATGATTTAGTGGGATCATCCTAACCTCCTCACCTTATCCTCTTCAACTTATAAAAGGAGAGGAGCTCTCATGGAGAAGGTTATCTTTTGGGATTAGCTTGGATTGGATTGAGCTTTGGAGATTGTTATCTTGGCTAGATGAGCCATTTTGTCAAGATAGATTGTGAATATTATCATATCTATGCTCTCAGAATTCTTGGAGTGGAAGTGTGTGGGGAATGAAGGACAGTTGGAAGGGACCTTAGGACATCAAGGCCATGGTTGTAGTCTCTCTTTCACATTTAATATGATACAATAATATGATTCTTTCCTATAAAGCTTGTTGTGTTTTATTGTATGATTCCTTGATCACATACATAGGTTTATATTGATTTTATGCTATTAATATCACTTTGGTTGGTTGCGTTCTTTTGCAGGATCATCATTGTATGAGTGTTGGAATAGAGCTAGGATGGTGATGGCGAGAGGAAGTGGCGTTTAAACAGTATGTCACCTATCCCTCTTTAGTTAGTAAATTCAATATTTAAAACTTAAGGAAAGCATCATGTGCTGGTGTGTTTTGTTCTAGATATAGGTGGATCTAGAGAGATCAGTTAGTGTCCACACCTACCGATTTATCCAATAAAAACCATAGATATTAATGGTGTTTCCTTGCCAAACACACCTATTGATCTAAGAGTAGAAATAAATGTTATGTCAGTTGACACCATGAAAGCACTGCAACTAAATCACCTAAGACCAACACAAAATTTTTTGGAATTAGCAGACAAATCAGTTATCATCCTAGCAGGAAGTCTAGATGATGTAATAGTCACCTTGGCCTCTTGGGATTACCCTGTAGATTTCTTAGTGATTCATCCTAAATTCTCCAAACCAAGACACCTAGTGGTGCTCGTACGACTTTGGTTGGCCACTGCTGATGCGTTTATTAGTTGTCAGTCTGTAGAGATGGCAATCTCCAATGGGAGACAAAGTCAAAAACTTATCCTCTTTCCTCATGCCCGAACAGCCACTGAAGTTCCCTTATGGTTGGAGAATCCATATGGGGAGGAGGCATGTACTCATCTCTTGTTAACACTCGAACAAGTAAAAGGAGTTCAAGAGAAAACAGAAGAATATATTTTAAGCATGTTTTTGGCTAATGTTGAATGCATTGAATACCCTCAATATTTTCCTGAATATACACATATCTTCATCTCTGAATTCCAGGAAATATGGCACCTCTCCACCTCTACAGTGGCCACCATTTCACAAGTAGATGAAGGGAAATAATCAGTTGTCCAAGCTATTGAAATCAGTCCTGGAAAATCCTTGTATATCAATGCTAGCTTAGAAACAGATTAGCAACAAAAATTGATTCAAATGATTCAAGGGAAATCTGGTTCTTTTGCATGGGATTACTCTGACATGAAAGGGATTCACCCAGACACTTGTATGCATCATATTCACACTAATGACCGAATCAGACATGTTAGAAAACACCAAAGAAGAATGAATCTGGCCTTAAAAGACATAGCGAAAGAAGAACTCCAAAAAATCTTGCATGCCAATTTTATATACACTATATCGGATAGCAAGTGGGTATCCCCATTAGTTATACCCTAAGAAAAATGGTAAATGGAGGATTTTTGTGGACTTTTGAGAATTGAACAAGGCTACCTACAGGGATTACTTTCCTTTGCCATCATAGACCAGGTCTTGGACACTTTATCTGGGAAAAATTATTTTTCTTTCTTGGATGGGTTTAGTGGTTACAATCAGATCCAAATTTCACCAGAAGATCAGGACAAAACCACATTTACTTGCTCATGGGGTACCTATGCTTATAGGGTTCTTCCTTTTGGTTTGTGTAATGCCCCTACTACCTTTCAAAGGGTTTTCCTAGCCATTTTATCTGATTTGACCCATGATTGTGTAGAAGTATATGGGGATGATTTCCAGCAAGCATTGGACAATTTGGAGAAAGTATTGATTAGGTGTAAAGAAACCAACCTTTCACTCAGTTATGTAAAATCTAGAATGATGTTCACTAAAGGAATTATTTTAGGTCATCACATCTCTGGTACTGGAATAAGGATAGACCCTGCCAATATTGATATCATTTCTCAAATCAAAATCCCTAGCTCACAGAAAGAAAACAGAAGCTTTTTAGGGCATGCTAGTTACTATAGGAGGTTCGTTCAGAATTTTACAAACCTAGCTGCCCCACTGTTCAAACTGTTAGCAAAAGAGATTGAATTTTGTTGGAATGAACAATGTCAAATTTCTTTTGAAATTTTAAAAACAAACCTTTCAAGTGCCCCTGTTTTAAGAGGACCAAACTGGTCTCTTCCTTTTCATATCTACATGGATGCCTCAGATACATATTTGGGGGTTGTTTTAGGACAAATGAAAGGCCAGATTCCATATTCTATATACTTTGTCAACAAAAATCTTTCACCTACTGATGTAAATTACATTGGCACTGAAAAAGAATTATTTTCAGTAGTACATGCCATTAATAAGTTCAAGCACTATATAACAGGGTATGAAGTTTTTGTACATACAAACCACTCAGCCATCAGATTTTTTATGAACAAACCTGTTACAAATGCTAGAGTGACTAGATGGTTGTTATTACTGCAAGAATTCAATATCACCATTATTGATACCTTATTGTTACCTATCTTGGAGCCCAGTCATTGAATTCTTTTGCCTCATTTTCTGACACTTCCGCTGCAAATTCAGAGTTTATGTACCAAGTGTTCTTATCTGTTTTACCTACATGGTCTTTTAGTAGAATAAAATCACATGTTCTCTTCCATAGCAATAGGAAATGTCAGCAATTTCTACAAAATGCAGCCTACAAAGTTCCAGTCTACATAATACACCACCAGTTACCTTATCCAATTCTCATTGAGTACCAGAATACAATTTTGTGGTGATCCAGTAATGGATAACATCTTTGTGTTATTTTGGTACTGCAAACAATGTTCACCTCTGTGCTCATCCGGTACTAATGGAGAAGGCCTATGTTGTTTCGATATTGCAACAAATTCACCCCTGTGTTCATCCGATATTGGGAAAAACTCTGCGTTGATCTGGTATTGCAACAAATTCACCCCTGTGTTGATCCAGTACTGGGAAAAGATCTGTGCAGATCTGGTACTGCAACAAAATCACCCTTGTGTTCATCCAGTACTGGGAAAAAATCTGCGTTGATCCGGTACTACAAACAATTCACCCCTGTGTCCATCTGGTACTAAGGGAAAAGGTTTGTGTTGGTCTGATACTACAAAAACTCTCTGCAGTGGTCCAGTACTAAGTGGTGTTCCAGTACTAAGGTGTGATCCAATACTGGTGATGAAATTTTGGTAATCCTTATCCTATACTCAAATTTTTTTTCTACTCGATATAAATGCTTCAAGTAATAAGAGTTATAAGCTCACTATTTTTCCCAATCTTATTAAATAATTAGACTAGTTATGTATTAAATGTGTGGTTACTCTCATGCATCCTCCTTTCCTCAATTATTGCATGCTCTCTACCATGAACTTTTGCAATTCCTTGTATACATATCTTTGTATAGAAATCGTTCATATACACTCAAAATGTTGAGAGTAAGAGGTAATTATACCTCTAACTGGACCAATTTCATTCTCAAAACACTCTGGTCAAAACTTTTGTTCATATGGTGAAGAAACATCATAATTCCATGACCCAACATCGTGTCATGTGAATGATTTAAGCCACATCTTAATTCATGTCAAACCATGATTATGTTCCAGTCACAATGACGTCAAACGATTGCATACTTGTGAATTTTGGTCACAACAACCACATCTCCTATAATCATTTCCCAACACTACCGTGAACACGATCCAACACCAACCTCCATAATATCCTTTAAGTTGTTCATGAATATAACTTATCTTTCCTTGGAATCATTACCATTGATGTGACTATTACAATCTGAATCTTATATTATAAATGCTCCTATGGATGGATTCACCATCCATATGAGTTTTATTTACCCGTTTTATTGTCACACCATCTCCATTCATAATGTGCTTTGTCCCTTCATATCGTTTTCATACTCTATCCCCTTCCGGTACTCCATCACGGGTTGCCCTATTCCAGCACTAAACCCTTGTTCTTTGTTCCATTGCCTCATACGCTTTAAGAATTTATTTAATCCAACATGGGGGTTTATAGACATGAACCTGTGTTCCAATTATACAGGGAGACACAGGAATACCAAGCTTGAAGGGAGAAATTTGAACAGGTTGGTTGGGTTCCATTTTTGGAAAAATTCAAAGGCTATCACGAGGGAGTATCTCTTTATTTTGATCGGACATATGACGGAGAGAGTGTTCAGTTTGGGGAGATGAAATTAACAATTTCTAAGGCCACCATAGCAGAAGCTACAGGCTTTCCTTCCTCTAGACAGAAATATTTTAAGGGGGTGATCGTTGATAGAAAGCTTTGTCAGAAGTTTCTAAGCTGGAGCATCAGGATCTCGACTGGACCAAAGGTATTCCTTAAAGTTTTATTAAGGAAGAGTATTGGACAATGCTCATTAGTCTACAAAGGTTTCTCACTTGCAAAGGGAGGTATGTTGTAACCTTCTTATATCATTTAAAACTTTTGTCACATTTTGAAGGAGGGCCACAAACTGGCTTCCCCCATTTCCTCTGGATGAGTCTAAATAAAATGGTGAGAGGAGTTAAATCAACATCTAAGAAACTCGAAACTAGTATCCATCACCATGGCCTAATGAAATTATTGGTTGTCCATGCATTAAGAAAAAAAGGCAGTAGTTGGAAACAACTCCTTCACAAAATTTTGCTCAAGAAGGAGTTTCTAAATCTATAGAAGAAGATGAAACAGAGGCATGTAGTGAGGGGTCCAATAGAAATACAAAGAAAAACAAACCGAATAAGTTAGGGGGTGAAGAAACTATTGTTACACCTAGTTCATCCCATATTGTTGATAGATTGGACAAGGACAAGTATGTTATAGAGGAGCCTACTGCATCCAAGAAAAAGAGGACCTCCCAATCACAGAAACCAAGTCCAACCTTGATTCCAAAAACTAAAAGTAAAAAAAGAAATGACTCTGGGCAAGGTGAATGCTCAAATAGTGATCCTGAGGAAACCATGGAATTATCACCAGAGCCATTTATCAAGTTAGAAAGGACCCATGAACTAAACATTCAGAGAAGGAAAAAGTTTCAAAAGAAGGATGTGCCAAAAGAACAAATCCTAGAGGATCCCACTACATCCAGGAAGGAGAGGTCCCCCCAATCTAAGGAAACAAGTCCAGCCTCGATCCCTACAAATCAATTGCCTTGAAGTGAGAGGAGAAAAAGGAAGAAACCTGGTCAAAAGGAAGTTTCACATGGTGCCCGTGAGGAAACTATTGAGTTTCCCCAAGAATCGGTTAGTGAGTTGGAGAAGACCCTTGAGGCAGCTATTGTGTTTCCTCAAGAGTCAATTAGTGAGTTGGAGAAGACCCCTGAAGTGAAAAGGGGAAGTAGGGGAAGATTAAAATGAGGAAGGGACAAAAGAAGCAAATACCAGAGCCTACACCTCAGTCCTCCAAAGTGGAAACGAGGAATGTTCAGCAAGAACAAACTCCAGAGCCTACGCCTCAGTCCTTTAAGGTGAAAACCAAATATATACAGGAGAAATAGGTCCCAATGCCTATATATGATACTAAAACAAAGAAGATAAAGTTGTTTGAAGAGACTTCCACTCCTGTCAACAAATATGAGGAAGCCTCACTTCCTGTATGAAGAAGTACAAGAAGCATGGCTAAACAAATAATAGTTCCACATGTGCCTTCTCTTCCAGAAGAGCCTAATTATATTCTAACTTATCCAAAGAAGGAAAGTGGCTATGGAGCAATGATTAGTGAGACCGAGGGGTTATTAACAGAAACCTTAAGAGGTTTAAGAAAGGAAAAGGAAGCCTGAGGGGAGGTAACTAAACAAGCAACCATATCTGATCATATCAGTTCCTTGGGAAAAGAGTAGTTGATAGTGAAGGTTGGGAAACTTACAAAACAAAATGAGAAGTTAAAACAAGAGATTACAGAGTATCAAGTTTTGGATAGGCACATTAAGGCAAAGAATGCACAATTGAAAGAATATAACCTAAGGTTACAAGATGTGCAAGAAGAAGTCTATGCTAAACTCAAAAAAATTCTACGTTTGATCCAATACACCAGGGTGATTAAGAAGGAGCTTAGGAGAGAGGCCTCTGTTTTCAATATTCTACAGCTAGATAAATGATGTTCAGACAGGATGGAAGACAGTTCAGTTTTGCAAAGTTTTGAGTATCAGTTTTGACATTTTTGCATGAGGACATGCAATGACTTAAGCATGGAGGAAATGTTGAGTCTCCATTTTGACACCTCTCTTACCTTATATTATCCTCTATCTGGGTCAAATTTACCTATGACATGTGCATATGTTGTTTATTTCCTCCACAAACCTACCTTGTGACCTTATCCATATGCATAAAGAGGTAACCCATGTTAAGAACATGATTTGTTTGATTTCTTGATTAATTGGGATTAAATGGTTGATTGTTTATACTCCTAATTAATTTGATTATTATTAAGCAGCTTCATGACAAGGCATCACCTCATCTGGTACGCATCTTTGGGGTTCATCTGGTACTTTCACTGGTCTGGTACTGCAACAACCAACTGTTCTATTCCGGTACTCTGCCTGATCCGGTACCAACACTACGGTGATCCGGTACCAACACTGTGTTGATCCGGTACTCTGCCTGATCTGGTACCAACACTACGATGATCTGGTACCAACATTGTGTTGATCTAGTACTACCTCTACATTGATCTGGTACCAACTCTGTGCCTATTCTGGTACCACAGTTGCGTTGATCCTGTACCCAGATCTGTTATTGTGCTAGTCTGGTACTAAACCCGTGTCTACAGGATTAACATTTTGAACGAGTACGTCGGTGATGGTTCCAAGAAATTAGTTGGATGGAAGTATCCGTAGATCATTTGAATATCACGATAGACTTCATCACTCATGCACTTTGTGTCATGAGGATGAAGTCCATTCCTTGAGATACGATATGATTCACCAATTGTAATATTTTGTAAACATTTGATAACTATCCTCAGACCTTGATTGTAACGATTGACCTTCTTTAAAAGGGATGTTGTATATATGATAGAAAAGTATATAATGGTATACATTGTTATGCTGGGAAATGAAATGTTGAATTGTTGATTCACTTGATCAATTGAAGGAATATGAATGCTAGTTTTTGCAATTCATGGGTGTGAGTAAAGTGTTTAGTGTATAATTTGTTTAGAGGTACCTTTTTGGTTCGACAAGGGCCCACCACCCCAACCAAGGTAAGCCTCCCCGTATATGTCTTTGTGTGACATAAGTTAATTGTGTGAGTGTGAAAATATAATAGTTGTGTGTCGCAAATGATTCTAAGCGCATAAACTTTCCTAAACACAATACATATTTCTAAATAGATTTGATTTTGGATCAGTGTGAATGAACAGTTATACATTGGGAATAGTAGTGATTCTATTTCCATTTCTATAGAGTGATATTTAGTTAACAAAATTTGGATAGATGTTTGGGATTGTTAAATAAGAAATTGTTATTGTTTTGAATTTATGATTATGTTGTTCTCAGTAGGTAAAAGAACAATAAGACTTCATCTATCACCTTCATGCTCCATGTAATGAAGTCTTTCAATCATATTGATTATCTCATGTTAACACCCTATAATTTCCCAGGCTGAGGAGGACAACACAGAGGTAACATCAAAACTGCTTCAAGTCTAGGATCTAGCCTTCCTAAACTCAGAGAGGGATCTCTCTATCAGATTTATATTTGTTTGAGTATGGATCTTAGGGTAGTTATGATATATTGGTAATTTATTTATTTTTTAAATTGGTTGGTTGGAATAGGGAAGGAGGTCCATTAGGAAATGGTGTCAAAGAGGCCTAATCAAATCAAGACAGTTTCTACAGGAAAAACTCAGAGGGAAAGGTAGGAACCTTATTGGATCCTTTGAGATTATTGAATGATATGAAAGCAAAGGTGAGGAAAAAAGACACTATACCAGAGCAGTTAAGAATTTTGGAACTAATCCTCTAGTAGAAAACACAAAAATTATCCAAAGCCAGAAACAGTGTGTATTTTAAAACAAAACGTGATCTTAATCTTCTATTGAATAATTTAGAAGAAAACAATATGTGATATGGAAAACTTATTACAGAAGAGACACTTCACCGAAAAGATATGTCGCAGGAATCCTGTGAAGCTTGATTTGTATTACTGAGATTTGATTTAAAGAAGCTCTGTGAGTTGTTTTACAAAAACTAAATCATGGTCCCCTGATTGATAAACCTTACTCTATTACAAACATAGATATAAATAAATAAAATACAATCCTTAGGCTCAGGATATTGAATTCGATCCACCTAGCCGAAAATAGCAAGTAAATCCTAAAAATATATGAACTGAAAACTGGGTCGAATCTATTGAAAAAAGTGGTCAACTCAGACATTTGTTTCTCCTCAATGGTGACACCTGTGTAAAAACTGAAGGAGGTTATTGTGTATGATTTTTTCTAGAGAAAAAACCTCTTTCATTTTCTCCAATTTCGTCTCCATATCACCGAAACAGCACCCACAAAATCAGGACTGAAACAAGAAAAACACAAAATTGAAAAAATGAGGTTGAAAGATGGCTTCGATTCTCCCAACTGGTGGCACCTGTGAAAAATCTGGAATAGGTTTTTGTTTTTAAGCCTGTGATGAACAAAAAAATCTCTCATTTTTTTAATATTTGTTTCCATTTTCCCAGAAGTCAACTGGTCAAAACTGGGCAAAAACACGGTTTTGAGGTTGGGAGGGCGGTTTTGCAGGAGTAAAGCGGTTTACTCGGACCCCCCTAAGGTGGTAAGTGGTATTGGTATTGGGAGGGGGGTCCGAGTTCAACCTGGGGTGACATATTTCCCTCCCAATACCACCAACTCATACCCCTAAGGAGTTGATGGGATGTGGGGGGGGTCCGAGTTATGAGGGGAGTGCATGGGTAGTCATAGGATTTAATTTTTTATTTTTGTTTTAATTCCTTTCTTTTTACTTTTTCTTTTATTCGTTTTTTTTTGTTTTAATTGTTTTTTAGTTTATGTTATATTTGTATTTAATATATGTTTTTTTATATTTTTAATTGTTTTTATTTATATATATTTTAATTGTTTTAATTTAATTAATGTATTATATTATTATTTTTTTATTATTTTTTTTAATGTTTATTCTAATAAACTAACCTAATTATTAAAAAACTAACTTAATTATCGATAATTAATTAATTGATTAATAATTTATTTATTATTAATAAGTCTAATCTAACTTTATTAATCTAACGTTTTTTTATCTTAAGTTTGTTTATGTAGGGATGAGTGGTAGGCCAGATGTAGCCAATGGGACAAATGGATAAGGGAGTGAGTGGCACAGAGTTGTAATGAAGGATGCAGGAGGGTGATGAAGGATTGGGCGAAATGGATGGAGGTATAAATGCAATCAACCGAGCCAGATGCCATATGTCAGATGTCTTCATCATGGGAGAAATGCCAAATAAGCAACTGAAGAGTCAGGTTACCTATGATTATAGGACCCCAAGATAGGCTCCACTTGGGGATGGAAGCTCTTTCTGGAGGTGTCAAGAACCACTGAACTCTGAACTTGAAGACCGGTGTTTTATTCATTAGGTTGATCCCAAAATCTTATTCTGCAACCTGTACCTGTTTTGATCTTTCAACTGAAACCAAATCAATATGAACACTGTTGAAAAATAGATTCTCAGAATGTTGAGCTTATTCACACTCTCCTATCCTAATCTATTGCAACCACTGCTCAATTAGGTAATGTAAAAATGCCAATGAGTCCAATCCAACAGTCGATCCAATAACTTTGTTTTTTCATTGTTTTTAATAAGCATCAGAACTAGAGCTTTCAAAGGCGTTAATGATTGATTTCCAGTATGATATTTACAATAGATATCTCAACAATCTTGAAGAACAAAAGTAATGCAAGAAATATATTGGGGATATGCAGTGAAACTTTTCGCCATATAGGTAACTAGAGGATCAAGGTAGAACTAACTTGTTCCTTGATTTTTAAATTTGGCCAAGTCAGCAACATGATCTGGCACTGTATCTATGTTATTTGCATCCTCATGCAATTTCTGATATGGCTACAAATTTTCTGTTGAACTTTGAAATGAGACTTCTGCTGAAACAAACCATGAATGAGACTGTCTAATCATGTCTATATCATAACCTCTTTTAAGTTCATAGCTGGCCAATGAACCATGACTTTGACAACACAAGTCATCCAAGAAATTAGCTATTGGATCTTGTAGGAACTGAGATGTTTATTGCATTTGTTCCATTGAAAGTTCTTGATCTTCTGTGTGCTTATCATCCATGACATGATTAAAAATTTTCTTCAAAAATTGAAATGAATTAAAGCTTAATGGTACAGAGTTATTTTGGGTTAACTCATACTCTGTCTCGGACTCTAATCTTTCATCTGGAAATTGAAAATCAATGTAGCTCAAGGGATGCAATTCTGGGTTTAGAACAACCTCCATATCATCAAGGACATCTTCAAATGGTTGATCAGAAAATTATCCCTCCCTACTATTGACAACTTGCTTACAATTTTATCTCAAAAATTGAAAAGAAGAGAAACATAAGGGCAAAGATTGTTCCCTTTCTCTGAAATTTTCTGCATTTTCCTCATCGTTGTCATGATTGTTGTGTAAAGGTTGATTGTCATATTTGATCCGTAATTGAGCTTCTTCCTGCCAACAATATGTTGTTGATTGCTTTGAACAATCAACATCTATTTCAGCCACATAATCATCCTTATACTGATCATACTTGGGTAGATTATCCAAGTAGGAAATGTCATCGAACATGCACATCATATCCACTGGTTTTTCCTCTGCATGTTGATATGGAGTTTCATTTGTGTCCACATTGTGAATTGAATACATGAAATAATCCTTTTCTAATCCATGATACCAAGGGTGAGCTACAAAGTGTTTGGGAACAGGGACCCTTTCTTTCTTTGTAATCAATGGGACATGATGCCTTTGAACATCAAGTTTTTCTCTTATGCTAATCATGTGCAACATTTCTTCCATGGTACTTGCTAGAATGTCTAGCTTCACCTCTGAGGATTTTAGCCTCTCCTTTGCTATTTTCTTCCTGTCTTTTGTCTCCAACTTCGACCTTTTGATCAGCAAATTGGCTTCCACACTAATTGCATTGTCTTGCATCTCTTTGAGTGTTGTAGTGTCCCTTTCTCTCAATTGAAATGTCATCTCTAGATCAAAGGCATATGGGTAGTGTAAGATAGATAACTAGGGAGGTGGTCTTATATCAGGAGGCATGGAATTGTAGACTTGATTGAATCTGGCTGAAAATTGTTGCACTATTTCTCCTGGTTGTCTCTTCAAGTGATCATATTCTTCCAAAATGAGGAAGGGATTCCTCTTGATCATCCATTGATCCAAGAAAACTTTCACAAACTGATATAGATCACTGATGCTTGCAGCTGGTAGATCTTTATACCATCTCTTAGCTCTACTTTGCAAAGATAAAGAAAAAATCCTAATATTAACATCACTTTTTTCCACCTCAAAAAGGTCAAGATAATTTTCAAAACCTTGAATGTGTTTTTCAGCAGTGGTGTAGCCATATTCTCCATCAAATCTGGGAAGATATTGAAAGTAGTTGGCAGGGAAATCATGGAGTATGGGAGGTAAGACAAGAGTCTTGTATCTGTCTGGAATATTTACAGTGGTAGGAGTATGTAGGGGCTGTAAAATCAGGCTTACTCCTTTGATGCTCATCAGATTGGACATGATCAATAAGGGTTTCAGCGATATGGTATTGATGAGGATCAGGGAAAGGAAATAAATAATTAAAAATAAAGCCAAATGTTGCTTGAATAAAATTTCAACGTGTATACCCGACCTTTCCAGAAAATATTGTCATGCTTAAGGTTCTTCATCCAGTGGAGCCTTTGAATATGAACTGGTTGGAGTCACCAAGTGAATAATCCAGCCTTCATGTACCTGATCACTGTCAACCATCAGTAACCAAATCTAAAACTTGATATGTTTTATGAGGAAGGTTCCCCAGTATGGTCATCATTATGTTAACACCCTGTAATTTCCCAGGTTGAGGAAAACACAAAGGTAACATCAAAACTGCTTCAAGTCTAGGATCTAGCCTTCCTAAACTCAGAGAGGGATCTCTCTATCAATTTATATTTGTTTGAGCATGGATCTTAGGCTAGTTATGATATATTGGTATTTTTTTATTTTTTTTAATTGGTTGGCTGGAACAGGGAAGGAGGTCCATTGGGCAATGGAGTCAAAGAGACCAGATCAAATAAAGACAATTTCTACAGGAAAAAATCACAGGGCAGGGTAGGCACCTTGTTGGATCCTTTGAGATTCTTGAATGATATAAAAGAAAAGGTGAGGAAAAAGGACAGTGTACCAGAGTAGTTAAGAATTCTAGAACTAATCCTCTACCAAAAAACACAGAAATTATCCAAAGCCAGAAACAAAGTGTATTTAAAAATAAATTTTGATCTTAATCTTCTATTGAATAATTTAGAAGAAAACAATATGTGATAGGGAAAAAATATTACAGAACAGACACTTCACCAAAAAGATATGCTGTAGGAATCATGTGAAGCTTGATTTGTATTACTGAGATTTGATTTAAAGAAGCTCTGTGAGCTGTTTTCCAAAAACTAAATCATGGTCCCCTGCCTTATCAATCTTAATCTATTAAAAACATATATATAAATAATTAAATACAATATTTAGGCTCAGGAGGTCGAATTCGATCCTCCTGGCTGAAAATAGCAAGTAAATCCCAAAAATATCTGAACTGAAAACAGGGTCGAATCTGCTGAAAGAAGTGGTCAACTCAGACATTTGTTTCTCCTAAAAGGTGACACATGTGTAAAAATTGAAGGAGGTTATTGTGTATTATTTTTTCTGGAGAAAACACCTCTTTCAGTTTCTCCAATTTTGTCTCCATCTCACCGAAACAGCTCCCGAAAAATCAAGACAAAAACAGGAAAAACGCAAAACTAAAAAAAATGAGGCTGAAATATGGCTTTGATTCTCCCAACTGGTGGCACTTGTGAAAAATATGGAAGAGGTTTTTTTTCTTCATCCCGTTATGAACAAAAACCTCTCTTTTTTTTTAATATTCATTTCCATTTTCCCGGAATGCTTCCCGAAATTCAACTGGTCGAAACTGGCAAAAAACACGGTTTTGAGGTTGGGAGAGCGGTTTTGCAGGAGTAAAGCGGTTTACTTGGACCCCCTTGAAGTGGTAAGTGGTATTGGGAGGGGGGGTCTGATTTCACCCTGAGGTGACATATGTCCCTCCCAATACCACAAACTCAGACCCCAAGGAGTTGATGGGACGTGAGAGGGGGGGGTTCGAGTTAGGAGGGGAGTGTGTGGGTAGTCTTAGTATTTAATTTTTTATTTTTGTTTTAATTCGTTTGTTTTTACTTTTTTTTAATTGTTTTTTTTTTTTTAATTGTTTTTTAGTTTATGTTATATTTGTATTTAATATATGTTTTTTTATATATTTTTTATTTTTAATTGTTTTTATTTATATATATTTTAATTGTTTTTAATTTAATTAAAGTATTCTATTATTATTTTCTTTTCTTTTTTTTTAATTTGTTTTTAATGTTTATTCTAATAAACTAACCTAATTATTAACAAACTAACTTAATTATTAATCATTAATTAATTAATTAATAATTTATTTATTTATTAATAATTTATTTATTATTAATAAGTCTAATCTTACTTTATTAATCTAACATGTTTTTATCCTAAGTTTGTTTATGCAGGGATGAGTGGCAAGCAAGATGTAGTTTATGGGACAAATGGATAAGGGAGTGAGTGGCGCAGAGGTGTAATGAAGGATGCAGCAGGGTGATGAAGGATTAGGAGAAATGGAATCAACCGAGCCAGATGCCAGATGTCTTCATCATGGGAGCAACGCCAAATAATCAACTGAAGAGTCAGGTTACCTATGATTATAGGACCCAACATCTCCTGTATTGAGGAAGGTTTGATTGGAATTGATTAGGTTATGATTGGTTTCTTTCCAAGAGTAAATAGAGTGAATTGTTAATTGCTATTCAATTGCTACAGGAAGCAAGATCTCAGTTCATCTCTTCATTTCATGAGCCTATAATGAATAGACTTTTTATCTAAGAAAGAACCTTTTCAATTGAGTATTTGTTTGAGAGTTTTACTATGATCTTTATCTTCTAGTTTGGAACTATGTGAAGAATAGTGTTCAAATATTTCAAAAAGCAGAGTATTTTTTTATTGATTGTTTCTTGATTGAGCTAGATACAATAGGCATAGATAGGTTACCTGTTTTTCAGAAAATATAGTGTAACAACTCTTTTTATTACGAATCTCGGATTGACATATAAATGAGTGAAATATACTAATCATATGTAATATCCCTGGGCAAAACCCAAATGCAAATGTAATCCAAGTATATTTAAGCTAGTGAGTTGTTTAGACATCATTTTTGTAATGCACCTTTCATGGCATGTTGTGCGCATATACTGTGCAGTAAAGTGATGTAGTGTGCACATTTCTGGATATCGCGTGCATCAACTAAAGAGCGCACAACCTTGAGGTCAGCGGATACCGCGCGCAGTAACTAAAGTGTGTGCAATATTGAGGTCAGCGAACCTTTATGTATATGATATGCATTATAGGTTGGTGAGCCAGTATTATAAGTTGGAATGCTTATGTTTTGGAATTAGACCGGAGCGCCTAGATGTTAAAGGCTAGAGCACCTATTTTGTATATGTCTCATGATTAATATAAAATACATTGCTACGCGCAGACCGACCATGATAAAAGAGAAGGGGGACTAGATTCCACCAAATAGGGATAGGGAGGGCCTAAAGTTAAGAACAGGGCTAAGCTAGAGAGCTTAAAGCCGAAAAGAAATATTATATTAATATTTCTTAAAAACATAAAGTACGGATAATTAATTTATCCTAAGTCCTAAAGTAGAGGACAAGTGTATTAGAGTAGCTTCCAACATGACAAGTGTCAAGTTGGAGACATGCATACTTATTGCCAAGACTTAGTTCCTTTGGGGGGGTCGGCCATTATGGGGGAGAAGAGAGGGGTGGAAGAATTGTTGATAATCTTACCGTTTTTCCTTCAACCAGAGAACCAATATCCGGGATACATTCCGTCATTCCTTGAGCTATCCTCATATCTTCCTACCACCGTACCCAGACCAGATCGATAACCATTCCTGTTGGTGTACCTGTCAACTTGGGAGTGAGATTAAAGAGGCGGGTTTTCAAGCCTGTGAGCAATTCTCTGAGTAAGAGAATTGTTGGGGATCGATTTCCTGAAGGTTCTAAACTGCAACTACAGCGCTCTGACACTTTCGATCCGGCCCGTTTCTGAATCCTTGGAAGAGAAGTGGGGCTGTCGAAGGATTGTTGAGAAGATAAGGGACACACTTCCTTGGGTGGGACAGGCATGTGGGGAAGGAGAGGCTGTAGGTTGTGGTTGAGTGAACACTTGAGAGGGAGTCCTTCCGGTTGACCGTGTACCTTTAACCTGGTTAGGAATCCCTTACCCGGGTGGAGTCTAGTCCCAACTCGGGGGTGACTCACTGTTGAGAGTGATGAACAGTGTAGTCCAAGGCTGGGAGGTTCGTGGACGGTCTGCACGCAGTTGGTGACATTCCTACCAAGAGAAGTACCGGTTATGTGATGAATTTACATGTTGGATTGTCATTTATGTGTTATTTTATGGGTTTTATTGCATGTGTGGTCATAAATGTCCATATGTTTAAGGGTATACCCCTGTGTACGCTGCATGTCTGTGTTTACTATTAATTCAGCCTGAAAATTGTATATTTATAGAATGCAACTGTTTGTTTATGTTTTATATGTGAAGCTTCTACTAGAGTGTTGTATGTATATGTTTAATTGCATGCAGTTCAATATGTATGTATGCTTGTGTGTATATATATGTATTTGAAGAGAAAAAGTTATGTGACATAGCTCAGTTGAATACTGGGGTGTTACAATATGTTGTCATAACTAAGTTAAGTGTTTGAGTAGTGACATCCCCCAGCCTATTGGTGGTCGAGGGTATGTTACAGTATGGTATTAGAGCGTCAGTTTTTGACACTTCGCCTGAATGGGCCAAACAAGTCGAATGAAGACGATATTATAGTATGGTATCGATTACAGTATGGTATATAGTATATTTGTGTTCATGGAAAATTGAGCCACCACGCGGAAGAATAATATGTAGGGATGCGCACGCTAAATTCAGCATTGCGCGAAGTGCATACACATAGTAAGGGTGCACGTGGTGTGCACAGTATGGTAAGGCATAGTGAAGTTTGGTTGGTGCACACACAGTATGAATATGAGTTGTATCGCTATAGTGTAGGCAAGGGTGCACGCAGGTGGTTGTGCGCGGTAGCGACAGAATATTCAATGGGGCATACAAATAATTGTATGCGGTAAGGGATATTGAAATTTAGCACGGTGCAATGAATAGAGCGAAATGCATATGGAATATCCGAGTGCGATACAGAAACAGTGCGCAGTGGATATTGGTGCGTGATGCAGAAGTAGTACGCACAAGTTATTGGCGCGATGAAGAGGAAATGTATAGCAGATACAGGTGTGCGGAAGCATGATTTACCTTATAAAGTCGCTTTGCATGATAAAGAAAGGAACACAAGTTGAATTTTATGTGCGCAAAAATCGTCTGAAAGGCTAATTAAGACGACGAGCCTGAGTTTAATAGAAAATTCACATAGTATTAAAAGAAAGAGGAATACACAACTGCACTGAAGTATTATTTAAATTGAGTCAAGCGAGTGAGATGAATTATGAGTTTTATTCAGACAGTTGAAAGTGAAATATAAGTTACAAGAAGACACATAATATTAAAGGAAACAAGATTCATATCACCATCAGTTAGAATCTTGTCATAAGTAGTACAAAATCCGCTTATGCGCTTATATATTCATTTAAAATCTAAAATTACAAAAGGGGATGATTCAAAATAGCAGTTGCCCTATTTAAAGAGACCGTACAAGAACAGGTCTATCATCTACGAAGTTCCTTACCTCTGCTACCATCTGTCCAAAAATCATTGAAATATACTCAATTTTATTTGAGGGTTCATTTCATCTTAGCTAGCTCCTCCTTTAAAGAATCTAACCAGACCGGTTGATTCTCTCCAACACTTTCAGTCGCTTCAATGACAGGTTATTTCTTCTGTCGCTTGCTTCGTTTCTTCTTAGCAGGTGGTCTGTTGATAACCAGATCTATCATGATTGGATTTATCTTGATTTCCAATATCGAATCAGTAACAGGTACTGTGTGAAATTTAGTCACCAGTATCTACATGACTACCTTTTCCTTCGTACTCGCAGGAAAATTTAGCATGTTGCCCGAATAACCAGTCTCATTGGATTTAACTGGGTCCATATACCTCATTTGTGTGGGGACCGAAATACTTTTGCAGAGATGAGAAGTTTGAACCAGTTTGGAGATTGCTCATTGATGGATAAGATGATTCTTCCATACCCGAGAGTTGGTAATTATAGAGCCTCAATCATGAATCATTGACAGACTTGTGCACAAGTACGATGGGTTTCCATGCTCAGCTAATCCATTTCAAATGATTAAAATTTTTGAGTTCGTTACATGGCATCGTTCACCTAACTTCAAATGGTTATGATGTACCAAGTGAATGAGATAGAGTGATCTGACTAGCCGTCACCCATCCCACGAATGGTGGATTTGACATATTGAAGCACGTGACATCGGAACTTATGCAAAAGTGGTTTCAGAAAACTGTCTTTCGCCCGATGTATCTCTGCACAATGATGTAGTTCTTACTAAGTTCTCAAAACTTGGGTCTTGTCTAAGAATTGTCATGGTGGCAACACCAATAAATCAAAAAAGATAATTCTGATATATTTATTAGGCCGAAATAGTTCATATTTATCATGGATTGTTGATTTAGTTAACCTAATAAGTTTTAATGGCTGCACATTTTGCAAAATTAACAACAACTAGATCAGATCAGATCAATATTGAATCCATAGGAATGGAAGAGACATGGGGAAATTATAGTCAACAAGATGAGAGCAGAGGGATGAATGTCCATCTGGACATTGAAGGAACAAAATCCAATGGACATGGAGAGGAAAGGGATGAAAACCTGAATATGGTAGAGACCATTAAAAATTTGCAAAAGGATGTCCAAAGCCATAAAATTGATAATGAAAGGCTTGCGAGAGACAAAGAGTAGCAGGATGAACTCAACATGAAGTTATTGCAAATTCTGAACATAATAGAAAAGAAATTGGAAAAATAAAGTGACTCAAGCAAATCTGGAAGTCACAAACCTTCGGATGAGAAAAAGAAATCGGGAAGTGTTAGCAGACACCACCATCACTCCCCAAAGAATTCCAATAAAATATAAGGTAGCAACATAAGTCCATCCCCTATCAGACAACATAAGAGGTCTGGGGTGGATGAGCTACGAGGAGAAATGAACAAAATCAAACCTCCTACATTTGATGGTGAGCACAAGAAGGATGAAGATGCAGAAACATGGTTGTTGGGCATGAGAAAGTATTTTCAATTACACAATTATTCTTCTCATGTAGAGGGTAGAATTTCCATCTATCAACTCAAAGGAAAGGCATCCATGTGGTGGGATCAGCTTGTGTAGGTACAACACATTTAAGAGAAGAGCGTTACTTGGAGGGAATTTAAGAAGTATTTTGAGAATAAATACTTGACTAAGAGATATTATGACAAGAAAATGAAAGAGTTCTTTGAACTCAATCTCAAAAGCATGACCATAGATGAATATGAAAGAATATTCCTAGAACTGTTGAAGTACGTCTCTTTCATCAAGGATGAGACAGTTAAAATTCAAAGGTATTTGAGTGGATTTCCATCTTTCATTGGTGACAAAATACAGTATGATGATCCCAAGACATTGTAAGAGACCATAAGGCGAGCTGAATGTCTATATTATCAACAGAAAGCAAGGCCAACTTTCCAAAAATCTTGGGAAGAGAAAAAGAAATTCAAGGTGGATCAGAGGAAGAAAGGATTTAAACCACCATTCTTCAAAAATAGTCCACAAGGACCAAAAACTCCTAAAGAGCCCAAAATGATAGAGGCAGAAGGCCAAAGGCCAAGGAAGCCACCTATTCAAGGTTGGGGTTGTAAAGGAGATCATAGATTCAGAGATTTTCCTCACAAAGGTGAAAAAGGAAGGATTGTTTATAATGTGCAGCAAGTTGAAACAGTGGAGGACATGGGCAAAAATGTGCCAAGGATCTATGCATCCTTAGATAACAAGAAAGCAGAATATCAGTCACACACGATTGAAGTGGAAGGTATGATTAGCAACCAAACCATTGTTGTTTTAATTGATTCAGGAGCTAGTCATAGTTATATAGATCCTAAGATGGTAGAAAGTTTACAATTTCCAAGAAGCAAGCATGGAAAATCTTGGTTGGTACAGCTAGCTACATGAACCAAAAGAAGGGTTAATGAGATGGTTAAGTCATGTCTCATGGACATGAACGGACTGAACACCAAGGCGGATTTGAACATCTTACCTTTAGGTTCCTATGACTGTTTAATTGGGATGGATTGGTTGGACCCACATCATGCTCTATTGGATTGTCATAAAAAAGAATTCACTTGCTTGGATGAAGAAGGGAACGAAAGGAAAGTGCAGGGAATTCTCAGGGCAGTAACCGTTAGAGAAATTTCAGCATTACAGCTGAAGAAATTTTATAGAAGAGGATGTCAAATATTTGCAACTCATATGGAGGAGACACCTAAAGTCAAGGTGCCAAATTTGGAGGATATGCAGTCCTGAAAGAGTTTGAAGATGTATTCAAGGAAGTATCAGGACTACCCCCAAAGAGAGACATTGATTTTTCTATAAATCCTACACCAGGAGCAACTCTCGTGTCAAAGACTCCTTACAAAATGAGTACACCAGAATTGAAGGAGTTGCAAATGCAGCTTGAAGAACTTCTGAAAAAGGGGTATATATGCCCAAGTGTATCACCTTGGGGTGCCCCGGTCTTGTTTGTAAAAAAGAAATATGGAACGTTAATATTGTGCATTGATTTTAGACAGTTGAATAAAGTGACTGTAAAGAACAAGTATCCTCTGCCAAGGATCGATGATCTTTTTGATCAATTAAAGGATGCAAATATATTTTCAAAGATAGATCTCAGATCGGGATACCATCAGGTAAGAATTAAGGAGGAAGATATCAACAAGACTGACTTCAGGACAAGGTATGGTCATTATGAGTTCACAGTGGTGCCATTTGGGTTGTCAAATGCACCAGTTGTTTTCATGTGCTTAATGAATGGTGTTTTCCGAGAATATTTAGAAAAGTTTGTCATTGTCTTTTTGAATGACATTCTTATATACTCCAAGTCAGAGGAAGAGCATGAATATCATTTGAGGATGGTGTTGCAAGTATTAAGGGAGCATCATATGTATTCCAAATTGAGAAAGTGATCATTTTATCAGAAACAAATTCATTATTTGGGGCATATCATCTCAAAGGATGGGATAGCAGTGGATCCTGAGAAGATAGAATCCATTAGAGAATGGTCAACACCAAAGAATATGACAGAGATCAGATCATTCATGGGCCTTGCAGGCTACTACAGAAGATTCATTGGAGGATTCTCAAAGATAGCACACCCAATCACTTACTTGCAAAGAAAGGGTATGAAGTTTCAGTGAACGTTGGACTGTGAGAGGAGTTTCCAACATTTGAAACAATTATTGACAAGTGTTCCAATACTAAGGATTGCAGACCCAAATGAATATTTCATTGTATGAAAAGATGCATGTAATGAAGGACTTGGTGGAGTCCTCAGTCAAAATGGATTTGTGATATGTTATGAATCAAGGAAGTTGAAGGAGCATGAAAGAAACTATGCCACTCATGATTTGGAGTTGGCAGCCATAGTGCATACCCTGAGGAAATGGAAACACTACCTCATGGGGAAAAGGTTTGAGCTAAGAATAGACCACAATGGTTTGAAATATTTATTTGATCAGCCAAATCTAAATGCTAGGCAAAGCAAATGGTTAGAATTTCTAAGTGAATATGACTTTGATATAAATAATATCAAGGGGAAAGAAAATAAAGTGGTTGATGCACTCAGTAGGAGGGTGCATGAACTACATGCTATAGCCATCAGCATGTACCAGACTGATGTTAAAAGAAAAATTATGGAGACTGCAAATACAGACCTGCAATACAAAGAATTGATAGCAAAATTACAGCAAGGTAAGACACCACAGAAGATGGATATTTATAAGTTGGGAGTAGATGGAATACTGCTGCACAAGAACAGAATTTTTGTACCAAATGTCCAGGACTTGAAACGTATAATTTTGCATGAAATGCATAATGTTCCTTATGCAGGGCACCTTGGATATCAAAAAACCGTAGCAGGTATGAAGAGAGAGATACCAAAATACCTCGCAATATGTATGGAATGCCAGAAAGTTAAATAATAACATAGGCACCCAACATGATTGTTGCAACCTTTGCCCATTCCTGAATGGAAGTGGGAAGTGGTGACAATGGATTTTATTATGGGATTGCCCAAAACAGGCAAGCTACATGATTTGATTATGGTGGTGGTGGACAAGCTTACAAAAGCTGCCCATTTTGTTCCACTAAAAACTACTCACAAGGAAGCAGATGTCATTGATATTTTCATGAAGGAAGTGGCACGATTGCATGGAATTCCTAAAACGATTGTGTCTGACAGAGACCTGAAATTCACCTTGAATTGTTCAAAGGATTCGAAACGAATCTGAACTTTAGTACAGCTTATCATCATGAGTCTGATGGACATACAAAGAGGGTGAATAGAGTGATAGAAGATATGTTGAGAATGTATGTGATGGATAAACCATCAAAATGGAAAGACTACCTACATTTAGTAGAATTTGCTTACAACAATGGGTATCAGGCATCACTGAAGATGAGCCCATTTGAAGCACTTTACGGTAGAAGGTGCAATAATCTAGTAATCCGGGATAACCTAGCTGATAGAACAGTAGTCGGGCCAGAGTTGCTCAAGGAGATGGAGGACCAAATGTTAAAAACTAAGCAGAATTTGAAAGCTGCCCAAGACAGAAAGAAAAGCTATGCTGATAAAAGAAGAATCCACAGAGAATTCAAAGTGGGTGATCATGTTTTCCTAAAAGTGAAAGCTAACAGGAGTTCCTTGAAGTTGGGAAGCTGTGCCAAGTTGGCAGCCAGATTTTTTGGACCATCTGAAATCCTAGAGAGGATTGGTCCAGTTGCTTATATGATTGCATTGCCTGCATCTATGTATGTTCATAATGTATTCCATGTATCATTGCTAAAGAAATACATACATGATGCTAATCATGTTATTGATTGGAATGTTATTCAGGTGGAGCAAGAAGGCGCTTTCCAAGTGCATTCAATGCGCATTTTGGACCGGAAAATCAAACAACTCCAGAATTGAGCCATAGGGCTTGTAAAGGTCCAATGGACCTGGTACAGACCTGAAGACACTACTTGGGAGCATGAGGATGCAATGCAGGCAGAATACCCGCATCTTTTTGAAAAAAAATTGAAAATTTTGTTTTATATGGGTACATGATGCACTGAGGAGAGTGCATAAATAAGGGGAGGGGATTGTAATATCCCTCGACCGAACCCAAACGAAAATGTAATCTAAGTATATTTAAGCTAGTGAGATGTTTAGACATCATTTTTGTAACACATCTTTCATGGCATGGTGCGCGCATATACTGCGCAGTAAAGTGATGTAGTGTGCACATTTCTGGATACCGCGTGCAGTAACTAAAGAGCACGCAACCTTGAGGTCAGCAGATACCGCGCACAACAACTAAAGTGCACGCAATATTGAGGTCAGTGAACCTTTATGTATATGATATGCATTATAGGTTGTTGAGCCAGTATTATAAGCTGGAATGCTTATGTTTTGGAATTAGGCCAGAGTGCCTAGATGTTAAAGGCCATTGCGCCTATTTTGTATATGTCTCATGATTAATATAAAATACATTGCTACGTGCATACCGACCATGATAAAAAAGAAGGGGGACTAGATTCCACCAAATAGGGATAGGGAGGGCCTAAAGTTAAGAACAAGGATAAGCTAGAGATCTTAAAGCCAAAAAGAAATATTATATTAATATTTCTTAAAAACATAAAGTACGAATAATTAATTTATCCTAAGTCCTAAAGTAGGGGACAAGTGTATCAGAGTAGCTTCCAACATGACAAGTGTCAAGTTGGAGACATGCATACTTATTGCCGAGACTTAGTTCCTTTGGGGTGGATCGGCCATTGTGGGGGAGAAGAGAGGGGTGGAAGAATTGTTGAGAATCTTACCATTTTTCCTTCGACCAGAGAACCAATATCTGGGATACATTCCGCCAGTCCTTGAGCTATCCTCGTATATTTCTACCACCGTACCCAGACCAGATCGATAACCATTCTTGTTGGTGTAATTGTCATCTTGGGAGCGGGATTGAAGAGGCGGGTTGTCAGGCCCGTGAGAAATTATCTGAGTAAGAGAATTGTTGGGGATCGATTTCCTGAAGGTGCTAAACTGCAGCTACAATTCTCTGAGACTTCTGGTCCAACCTGTTGTTGAAGCCCTAGAAGGGAAGTGGGGCAGCTGAAGGACCGTTGAGAAGAGAAGGGGCACACTTCCTTGGATGGGACAGGCATGTGGGGAAGGAGAGGCTTTAGGTTGTGGTTGAGTGAACACCAGAGAGGGGGTCCTTCTGGTTGACCGTGTACCTTTAGCCTGGTTAGGATTCCCTTACCCGGGTGGATTCTAGTCCCAGCTCAGGGGTGACTCACTGTTGAGAGTGATGAACAGTGTAGTCTAAGGCTGGGAGGTTCGTGGACGGTCTGTACGCAGTTGGTGACATTCCTACCAAGATAAGTATCGATTATGTGATGAATTTACATGTTGCATTGTCATTTATGTGTTATTTTATGGGTTTTATTTCATGTGTGGTCATAACTATCTATATCTTTAAGGGTATACCCCTATGTACGTTGCATGTCTACGTTTACTATTAATTCAGCCTGAAAATTGTGTATTTACAGAATGCAACTTTTTTTTTATCCTTTATATGCGAAGCTTTCGCTAGAGCGTTGTATGTATATGTTTAATTGCATGTAGTTCAATATGTATGTGTGCATGTGTGTATATATATGTATTTGAAGAGAAAAAGTTATGTGACATAGCTCAGTTGAATACTGGGATGTTACAATATGTTGTCAGAACTAAGTTAAGTGTCTGAGTAGTGACATCCCCCATCTTGTTGGTGTCTGGGGGTATGTTACATCATATATATACACCAACAGTAATTGTACCCACTAATGATGAGATCACAAGTAGTTAGGGTGTTTGTTATTAAGAAACTATTTATAGAGCTAGAAGGCTACAATATGTTTTGTTAACTGTTGTTTTTGTAGTGGAAGCTCTATTAATAGAAGGTTTCCCCATCAAAGAATCTCGTGAAAATTGATTGATATTTTGGAGATATTTCATACAAGGGATATATTTTGTAGGTTTAATATTATTTTCTATTGTATTTTCTTGTCTACATTTAATCTCTCTTAATGTTTTTCATGTTCTATTGTTTTTGTTGATTAAGTATGCTACAAGTAGTATGAAAGCTCTTTCTTGAGCCAATATGCACCTATAATTTGTTTTAGGCTAGAAACACGTTTCATTGTCCTTAAATAACACACGGATCTATCGTTCGACTAACAAATGTACATTTGCAAAAGAATACATGTAGGAAATACAAGTGACATCAATTTTTTGAACATCATTATAACCCATTAAGTAGTATTGCATAAGACAACACCTATATATGGATTTTTCTTCTACATACCCTCAGGTATATAGGAATTCCCCTAGGTACACTTGAAATTAACCTTACTTAAACCTTTTGGCCATATTGTTGTTATAGTACATTGAGAACAACACTTGGGGAGATCTCTTTTTAGTACCTCGAAATCAAGTAATATGCATAAGGGTATGGTTTAGCCTCCTTGGTTAGTGCCCTAAGAGATTGATTCAAGTATTATTATTGAAAACTTGCATATATCAAAGAGATATAGCACATGACACTCATTTTTCCTTAAGACCCTGCAAATCCTACCCTTTGCAGCATAGGCCACAAAAATCCTACATAAAGTATTTTTTTTTTAATTTGGTGATTTTGTTGGTGCAACAATACTTGGCAAGGAGTAATGATCCTACAAGAGTAGGACTCAAAAAAGAAAAAATAATAAAGAAGAAGAAAAAGAAAGAGAAAGAGTCTAGGCATTGGGTTTTGACAATGTCCTTGCTAGAGACCTATCTCAAAAGACTTCTTGTGTAGTATTGATCATTGTGGTATCACTCTCAAATAACCATTTTTAATGAACCTGATGATATACATGTTGGAAAATTCTCTCAAAAGACTCCTTATTAGGGATCGATCATATTGTTGTAACTCTCTAGTAACATTGATTTTGTAGACCTTTGTTATAGACTTATTTGGTCACCTTTGAATAGAAATGTGTTCTTGGAGATTCATTAATTATTATTTCATCATTCCTCCTCCTATTACATTTATTTTTGAGTCCTTAATTGGCTTCAAGTGATTTTCCTTCAAGTAACCCATGGGTTGCCTATGAGCATTTTTCAAGCAACATACAGGGCCCTTCAAAAAATCTTAAAAAATAATAAATGTATAGTAAAGGTTCACTCTGAGGGGATATGGCGAGGTTCGTACAAATATACAGTGTGGATATATATCCCAAATTAACTTAACTACTTTCTTATGGTATAAATAAGATTTATTTTTTGGGAAAAAGAAAAGGGGACCATTAAGAGCAAGGATATGCTAGAGTAACTCTTAGAGGATCAACCAAGGAGTTTTAATGATTTCCCCTCATCATAGCTAGAACTTGGTTATGAGTTTATTTTTAGGTTTGAGTTGGGTAAAAAAATCTCTTAGTTTTATCACCCATGGTAAATCTAGAGATAGTAGGTGGAGTAAAAGTGGATGAGTGGTCTAGTCAAGAGAAAGCCATAATCAGGTGTTGAAGGCCCTATCGACATCAATCAAGGATAAGGTTTCATTTGTTGTTCAAATTTAATTAATTTATGAAAATCTATATTCTTCCTCCCTCCCCCCGAAAAAAAACATTATTCAATGTGTTTGATTAATTTTTTTTTATTTATGATTTGAGGTTATATTGACTACTCAGTATTAGTTACAATCAGTGCATTGTGAATTTATGTTATTGCTTTACATATTTATTATAATTCATATTTATATGCTTATTTGAATTTGAGGAAGGTTTTTTATTTTATTTTGTGTGTAGGTTTAAAGAAAGGTTTAGGACTATCAGGAATAAATTGGATTTCACACTAAAGACACAAATTGATCATCCATCCAATAATAGGTATTTTACCATATTCTTATCTTAGGTAGTTACATAGTGTAACTATCTAATCCTAGAAAGTAGTTATTGTTTTTTCATTTGCTTAGTTAGTGATTAAATCCTAGTCATTGGAGACTTTTTTATCTGTAACATTCCATTGATATTCCAATAGAACAAATCATCACAACAAAATTGATAAATAAAACTTAAATCTACACTATGAAGGTTAAATTCTTTTAGATTCCATAATCTTTAGTTATTGATTTTTTTCTTATGCGTGAAATAGATAAAATACATAAAATAGAGAACATGGAAATAAAATCACACACCATCCAAAAAATAACACAAATTTTTTCTCTGGGAAACCCTTATGGGGGAAAACCCAGCTAGAAGGTGAGGTTGCTTTGCTCTCTTTTAGTTGGTATGGAAATAGTGCAAGCACAAAGGAGAAGGCGCTCTCTATGGAGTTTCCTGAGACCTGTGGCATGTTAGGCTGCTACAAAACATTAACCCCTTTTGTTATTATCTCTAATTTTCCACTCCTTGTTGTTCTACTCTGGTATGGAACAAAATAAAATAACATATAATGGATCCCCTTCTCCTCCTACTGGCCCAGTATTTAACATAGCCTGATAGCTATGTAGGTGTAGAGTTTTGACTTCCTCAATCCTCCATTGTGATAGGGTTGCAGACCTTCTAGAATCTTCTTGAAAGTACATATGTGGCTAACCCCATATGCGTGATTAACAGGGGATGACATGTCATCCTCGTACCATGGTGGACAACATAGTAGGTCAACTTGTGGGAGGCATAAATTTTGCATATGAGCTCCAATTGATGCAGTTTTTGCATTGTTGGAAAGGTATTGATGTCTTGAATAATTTCATGAGGTAATAGTTATTTCTAGGAATGTAGTTACCCAAAAAAATGTTTTTTTATGCCTCAAATGTCTTTGGAAGGTTTCAAAACACAATTTTCCAAACTGGTACCTACCATTAGAATGACCCTACAAGATAATTATTCCAATTTTTTCCAATCTAAAAGCATCAAGTAGATGAAAAATAATGTAAGTATCCAATCTAGATCATATATCCCCATTTAGGGACGCTTTTGGCCCCCAAAATATTTATTGAATGAGGTGAGGAAATTTTTCCTCTACCTTCTCCCTAAAGTACCATTTTTCTTTCCTTTTAAGTTGTCCTTTCAACCCAACCTATAAAAGGTCATACTACCCCTTCCTTGTAGTTTTGGACTGCTTCTGCAAAATTGTGTCCTCTACCAACTCTTCCTGAGAATCTGGTGCTAAATCCTCTATGGAAGGTAGGACCTACTTCTCATATTGATCCAACATGGAGGGCTCATAGATTTTGAGATTCTCAACATTCACTACTAAGTAAATGTGCATGTATTATAGTAGACTGAGTCTGTAGGATTTATCTCCCACATTTTCCAATACCTCAAAAGGACAATATTGTAGATCATTGATCTTCTTACCAGGACCCTATAGTATTTTCTTATTCAGTTATAACCATACTCTATCTTCCACTATAAATGATATTTGTATTATGTGTTGTTCATGTCTAGCCTTGTATGTTTCCTAAGACTTCTTCAATGTATCTTTCACTTGCAAATGGATCTTCCTGATCTTATCAACATTTTTTTCTCCTTTTAATGCATCTCATGTGAGGTCCCTTTTCTTTCCATATACAACATCTAAGGGTGAAGGTGGAAAATGTCCAAAGAAAGTTTCAAAAGATGAATTACCAATAGAAGTGTGGACTTCTCTATTATAAGAGTGTTGTATATAGATCAGATTTTGATTCCAAGTCTTCAGATGGTTATAATTGTAACCCCTCAAAAGTTGCACCAAATTCATGTTGACTACTTCCATCTACCCATATTTTTGTGGATGGAATTTTGTATACCTCTTGATCTTAACATCCATCTTGTCCCGCAATTTAGTCTAGAAATAACTAAGAAATCTAGTGTCCTTGTCTGAGATGATGCTTCTTGGTATCCCAAAGTGCACCCAAACTTGTTCAAAGAACAATTTTGTTGCTTCCTGTCCCTTGATGGTATTTTTAAAAGGAATGAGAATACACATTTTTTTGAACCTGATAACTACCAAAAATAAATAGTCATGTCCCTTCTGTGTGGTTGGTAAACCACCCAAAAAATCCATGGAAATGCTTTCCCAAGGTCCAGTGGGGACCAACAAGGGATGGTATAGACATTGTTTCATGTTATTGGGCTTGTTGGTACAACAAAGTATACATCCTCTAATATATTGTGCTACATATTCTTTCATTCTGGGCTAGTGCACATACCTATGTAAGTTAGCAACTTTCTTCCCAACACCAAAATGTCCCACAACCTTGGAGGTGTGAGCTTCTCTAATTAGCTACAATTGTTGACCTTTAGAAACACAAAGCTTGTCAATCTTGTAGAGTCGACCATTCTATAAATTATATTTATCCTTGATGACACCTTCTTTGATATTAATTTGGCCCTGCAGCTGCTAAAACACCTCCTTGAAGTCCTAATCTTCTATGTATTCCTCTATGTATGAATCATGGATAAAAGGATCCATTTGCATCATAGTTTTCAAAGATTAAATCTTGGATGTGTTTGGTTGTGAAATCATGTATGTCAACTTGTTTGTGCTACCATTCTTATGCTTTATGACCAAATGAAACTTATGTAAGAACCCAATCCATTTGTAGTGGCTAGTTTTTTGTAACTTACTCTGGGCTTACAAATATTGGAGTGGTTGGTGATCTATGTGGATGATGGTCTCCTTTCTCATTAGATAGTTCTTCCACTTTTTGACATATTGTACCAAGTCATAGAGCTCCTTGGAGTAGGTAGGGTAGTTGAGCACCACTCCATGAATACTTCAGAATGATAGCAGACAAGCCTTCCTCCCTGCATGAAGATTGCTCCCATGGCATACCCACTTGCATTTGTCTCCACTTTGAAGGGATTCTACAAGTTTGGTAGCACGAGCATTGGTTCTTGACTAATAATTCTTTTCATCTCATCAAAAACCTTTTGCGTATTTTTCTTCCACTAGAAACTCTTACCACTCATTGTTATGGTGTGGAGTGGTGTAGCTATTGCTGAAAATAAAGCTATGAACTTTCACAAGTACTGTGTTTCCCTAAAAAAGATCCTAACTTTAGTGACAGTTATAGGAATTGGCCATTTAATGATGGCCTCCATCTTGGCGAGATCTATCTTGAGCTCGCCTCCACTGTTCACATAACCTAGATACACCAAAGATTGTTGAGGAAACTCATGTTTCTTGAGATTGGATAGAAATTGGTGTTTCTTCAAGGTCTCTAACACCTACTTAAGATGTGATATGTGATCCTCCTAGGTAGCACTATAAACTAGAATATCATCCAAACAGACAATAAAAAAATGAATGTAGAAAAGGGAGTAAAACAACATTCATTAGTATTATAAATGTAGTTGGTGTGTTGCATAAATTGAATGGCATAACCAACCACTCATACGAACCTTTTCTTTTCTTGAAGGAAGTACTCTAGGTATCTCCTTTGACTCATACCCAGTGATATCTTGATTTTGAATCCATCTTATTGAAGTACTTGGCATGTTGTAGTCGGTCCAACATATCATCGATCTTGGGTAGAGGGTACTGATTCTTTAGTGTAATCTTGTTCAATTATGTATTATCGATACAAATTATCCAAGTCTCATCCTTCTTGGACACAGTTATGATAATTGATCCACAAGGTGAGGTACTTGGGAAAACCACACCCTGATCCAAGAACGATTGCAACTACTTATTTGCTTCATTTGCTTTCATAATGGACTATCTATACAACCTAATATTCTACAAGGGGGGATTATGGAAGTGATTGGATTTCATGCTCCACTTCCCTCTTAGGTGGTATCCCTTTAACCTCCAGAAACACTCCCTTGTGTGTCTTTATAAAATCCTCCAATTAATCTTTATGATCCTTACTACACCCTTCCAAGGATATCTTTACTTTTAACGACTCTTTACTAGACTGATTTTCCCTTAGGAAAATTAAAACATATTTCTTTCTAGAATTGATCAATTTCTTAGCTTTGTTGGCACTTACCAGTGAAATTTTTTTATTTTCCTTTGCGTGTGTTTATGATGAACGATTTCTCATCCGTGATGAGGCAGTACTTATTGGATATCTTCACGAAGATAGTATACCTCATATACATGTAGGGGATTCCAAACACTACGTTGAGTTCTACTTCATCTATAAAATCAAAACTTCCAACAAATTTAATATTGCATTGCTTTGTTAACTTGATCTTTGCATCCTTGTTTAACCAACCCAATGGATAGGGACTAGGATGATCATGAGACTCTACTCCACGATTACTGACTAGATCTATTTCTATGACATTAGCATGTGACCTAGAGTCAAATAGAACATCTATCTTGGTATCATTGACCTTAACCTTGATGTGGAATATTTTGGTCATCTCCTTCTCTTATTAGTGATGAAGTCTACTTAGATTCACCTCCTTCTGCATTGATGTGCATATAATATTTGCATCCACATATGAGCTAATTTCAACCTAATGGCTCGAATATGTGGCTAGAATATTCTTTTTATTTGCTTCCTTCTTGTGATTCTTTGGGTTCAAATATGGATGTAGGTTCCAACACTTTTCCTTAGTGTGCCCATAAATGTTGCAATGGTTTCTAGGATCCTTGCACTAATGTGAAATATCTATCATATTCCTATCATTTCCCCCTTTCCACTTGTTATTCCCCTCCTTGGAAGCTTCCTGGTGCATTTTTTGCCTAGAACTTCTTGGTTGCCCTTTCTCGTGGCCTATGTTTTCCAAATATTGTGCCCATACACATGCCTCATCTATTTTCCTTAGCTTGAAAAGAATCACTTTATTTCACATATGACTATGTAGACCCCACATATAATTGAGGAGTACATATGGGATATTGGGAGAGATACTCAGCATGATGATGGCCATATTCCTAAACTTGGTGGTGTAATCATATACACTCTACCCCTACCTCTACCTGAAGTAATGCCACTAGATAAATTAGTCCTATACATACCTGATAGAGTAGAATTGGGAATTTATGAGGGTTTTGAAGTCCTCCCACCTAGCTACTAGTGGATCACCCACTATGTTAAAGCATGGCCCTCTAACTTCAATCTAGCAAATGGAATATTTTTCTCTTCACCTATATGGTGAACGCTAAAATAAACTTCTAGTTGTTGCAAAAAATGATTTAGTTTTAATGCATCAATATGACCTTGGTATGGATTTATGTCCACTTTCACTTCCATATTGAATAGGTACTATGAAGTGTTAACGACACTCGAACTGGACTACTCTTTCTCAGGTTCTTTTCGCGACTCCTTTTTTGGGTGTTCATTGTCTTCTGATTTCTCAGTTGATCTAATCTTTCAGTTTGATCCTCAAAATTATTCGAATGGTTAGATATTGCTTGCTGTAGCCTCCATGTTGAGGGACATATTGTGATATATGTTAGTGACTTTCTCTTCCAGCCTCTCAAATCTCTCCTTTTCCAAATCTCGAGGGTTGTTATGAACAAACTTGTCGGCCATGGCTAGGGTTCTACAAATTTCTTCTTAAACTGATTCCTAGATCCCTACAACTTTCCACAAATGCCCCAAGAAAACATTCTCTGATACCAATATGATTTGTAAACTATCATGGATATTCCACTAGAATAGTTCATCACAAAATATCTAACAAATAAAACTGAAATCTACACTATGAAGGTTAAATTCCTTTAGATTTTGGAATATTTGGTTATTGATTTTTTGCTTATGCATAAAATAGATAAAATGTGGAAAATGGAGAATAGGGAAATACAATTACAAATAATCCAAAAAATAACACAAATATTTTCTCTCAGAAACCCTTATGGGAGAAAACCCAACTAGAAGGTGAGTTTTCTCTGCTCTCTTTTCTCTAGTATGGAAATAGTGAAAGTACAAAGGAGAAGGCACTCTCTATGGATTTTCCTGAGATATGAGACTTGTGGCATGTTAGGATACTAGATAGAATTAACACTCTCTGTTATTCTATCTAGTTTCCCAGTCCTAATTTTTCTTCTCTGGTATGGAACAAAATACAATAACATAGAATGGAACCCCTTCTCCTCCTAGTGGTCTGGTATTTAACATAACCTGATAGACATATAGGGGTATGGTTTTGACTTCCTCAACCCTCCATTGTGATAGGTTTTTGGACCTTCTAGAATATTATTGAAATTACATACATGGATAGCCCCATTTGTGTGAGTAATATGGGATGATGTGGCATCCTCTCATACCATTGTGGTTAGCACAGTAGGTGCGGGAGGAATAATTTTTTCATACGAGCTCTGATTGATGCAATTTTTACACTGTTGGAAAGGTATTGATGTGTAAAATAGTTTCATGGGGTCCATGCTACTATTGGTAAATTTTTAACCCCAAAAAATGTTGTTTGATGCCTCAAAATGGCTTCAAAGGGTTTCAAACCCCAATTTTCCAAAATGGGACCTACCATTAAAATGACCCTATAAGATGATTGCTCCAATTTTTTCCACTCTAAAAGCATCGAGATAGATGAAAAATAACATAATGATCCAATCCTGATCACTTTTCCTTAAAACAAAAATATCAACTCCATTAAAGAGAACTCTATGAGTTCTTAATAGGGTTTCCTCCCTCTATTTTCGAACTTGTTTGTTGGGTTTGGATAGTTATATTTGTCATATTTCCTACTTGTCACTATATAATAAAGTAAAAAATTAATTTCTAGTTGGTTCTCTACATTTTTCACCCTTTGAGGCATTTGCACATGATTGTGGTTAGTTATAGTCAAAGGTGCCTGCAACTTCTCTTTAAGAAACTTGCAGGCACACACTAGTTTATTTAAAGAAAATTAGGGGCAACATGTTTGTCATCTTTTGGAAACCTATGAGCATATCACGTAGCTTGAAATTTATTGCAAGCTTATAATTTACTCTTCCAATTTTGGTTATTTTGCAAAATTGAAAATTTTGACTCTCAACTCTGGAGATTTGAAATGATCTACATGTTTGGATTTACTTTAGGTATTTTCCGTTGTTTTCATTTTACCTATAATGAAAAACAAAATTTTAATATTGTAAAATACAAAAATATTTTATTTTGGTTCATTTAGGAATCACTTAAATAATTTGATTCATTTTGGAAGTGTTGTGTTTAAAGGAAAATATTAGATTGTTTACATTAGCATGCTCTCACAAAAATAGAAAGGAACAACTTGTATTAGTTTGGACCATATTTCTTGGAAAATTGCATAGCATTTAGGGTTTGAAAAGGCTTACTCGATTTTTGTACTTTTTAAAGTTTTTGAATTCAAACATCTTTTTCAAGTTTAAAGTAGTGTTTCTATTTACAAGATTTCTCCTTTTGTATATTTTCATTTGAGAACATCCCTTTGATTAAAAACAGACATTAAAATCAATGTCTAATAAAATGAACCAAACTTGTTTTTCTTTGATAGAAAACCTACCACAGTATATGATTTTAGAGCCTTGTTGTAGGCTTAGAGAGTCAATTCTCCAACACCATGAAAATTGAAACTATGAATACTAAAGAGTGCAAAATAAATTAGTTACAAAAGGCACTTATTGGGAAAAGTGCACCTTAGGCATGCATCAAGCACAAGGTCAAGCTAGGTAGGTATAGATATTATGCCTTATTTCTTGTTTGGTGAGCTATGTATGATAGGGAACTTTGAAATAATTGACGAGTCCTCGGGGTGACAGATATTCTCTAGAGTTTTAGGTACATAATGAAGTCTTGTATTTCCTACCCATATGTAGACACATAACCCATGATTGTTCCACCGCTACAAGGAGAACACCTTCTAGGGGGTCTTTTTAGTGTTACAAGATTTGGAAAAAATTTCAAAATAACCTCCACTACAACCTCCGTTATTTGAAATGAAGATTTTAGTGGAGGTTTTAATGGATGTTCCATATAACTAAAAATATTTGGGTGGGTGAAAGTTTTACTTTAAGATGTTTTTATTGTTAAAGTGCACTGATGCACCATTAATAAAAAAACATCGGTGTGTATAGATAAATTAAAAGACATTGTTGCTTTTATATATAGTACACACTGAATTCGCCTTTTTGTTGTGTGCATCATCGATACTCTTATAATTGTTACGCATCGGTTCTACATTGTTTGCATATGCAAAACCTGTGCTTTCTAAGGCAATTAATGCACCAGTTCTTTACATGTTATGTATGCCTCGGTACTTGTATAATTTGTGTGTCTCGGTGTGTGTGTTACTCTATGCACTGAAGGGTAGTGAAATTTTGAATATTGGAGATGAGATGTCAACTCAATTCTTTGTTACTAAGAACTGGTGCATATATTGTATAAATGCACTAGTGCATATATTATATTAAAATCATCGGTGTGTATATTATATTTAAATCACCAGTGTGTATTATAAACATGTGCATCGTAAAATGTTGAAGCAATAAATATAATCACACATTATATCGTTTAAGGAATGGTTTTTTTTTCTCAGTATTTTGCACCAATGCTTAAAATAATTAATAGGTACTAGTTCATATAAACCCTTAACATGCACCAATTTTTATATTATGGCACACACCATTTAGTGGGTTCATAAGAATACAGTGCACCAATATGTATATATTTTAATTAATTGTATTTTTTACAAATATTCAATTAATCATCTCAAAATAAAAATAAAAATTATAATAATATTGTTTTTTATATTTTTGTTATTTCATTTTGATATAATCATTGCATTAATTCATTATCTAACGGATTACACCTCTTTTATTTGTAACAATGTAAATTATACACATATTAATTAATCAACAACACAACACTTTACAACATTCGACAATGCAATAAAATAAGAAACCCATTTTATTATATATGAATAAGAGACCCATGGTCATACAAAATGAGACAATGTAAAGGTCCATAATAATCAAGATACAACCAATATGTAACTGTTACACTTATTGGTAACATGTCCTCATGAAATTGGGACATGTCAAGTACATTAAACAAAATCCACGATTTTCACAGACAAATATTCCAAAACATATAACTTGCAGTAACATTCAATTATATTGATTGTCATTCATAACTTGAACTATTTTTATCGCTCGAGTTGCATGCATGCATAATTTATTCATCACTTGTAGGTGATATTGTACTTCTGTTATTTAACCTAATGTTTTCTTGGTCAACTTGTTTTTTATGTTCATCCTCTTCATGTTCCATCTAAAAACATAAAAACAAAGTGTAATAAGTATATCTACATTTATATATATAGTAGAATATACATGATTGCATAAATAAAAAAACATACCATTGCAACGAGTGTTTCATAAATAGTACACATTCTTTCGAAGTGATGTTCCATGTCGTATCTCAAAATATCTTATGTTGATTGCACTCCATACTTTGTTCCTTGCATGTTTAATATGCCATGACAAAGCACAATAGACATAATTAATATAAAGGTCTATTGTTGTTCCATTAATTATAAAATGAGGGAAGTCAAACAGCAAATCTACTTACAAATTGTTAATTAAACCTTCATACTTGAACATATACTCACAACCCATACTTAACACAATGTCGATCAATTCTTCAATTGGATCCTCTTTGCATGTTAGCACCTATTAGAATACATCCATGGATGAGTGTAAATTAATTATTTAAACATAGAGTTCACAACAAGTATAAAATCTTA
>ML799305.1:208418-229811 GCA_009831015.1 Picea engelmannii
CCCTAAGAGATTGATTCAAGTATTATTATTGAAAACTTGCATATATCAAAGAGATATAGCACATGACACTCATTTTTCCTTAAGACCCTGCAAATCCTACCCTTTGCAGCATAGGCCACAAAAATCCTACATAAAGTATTTTTTTTTTAATTTGGTGATTTTGTTGGTGCAACAATACTTGGCAAGGAGTAATGATCCTACAAGAGTAGGACTCAAAAAAGAAAAAATAATAAAGAAGAAGAAAAAGAAAGAGAAAGAGTCTAGGCATTGGGTTTTGACAATGTCCTTGCTAGAGACCTATCTCAAAAGACTTCTTGTGTAGTATTGATCATTGTGGTATCACTCTCAAATAACCATTTTTAATGAACCTGATGATATACATGTTGGAAAATTCTCTCAAAAGACTCCTTATTAGGGATCGATCATATTGTTGTAACTCTCTAGTAACATTGATTTTGTAGACCTTTGTTATAGACTTATTTGGTCACCTTTGAATAGAAATGTGTTCTTGGAGATTCATTAATTATTATTTCATCATTCCTCCTCCTATTACATTTATTTTTGAGTCCTTAATTGGCTTCAAGTGATTTTCCTTCAAGTAACCCATGGGTTGCCTATGAGCATTTTTCAAGCAACATACAGGGCCCTTCAAAAAATCTTAAAAAATAATAAATGTATAGTAAAGGTTCACTCTGAGGGGATATGGCGAGGTTCGTACAAATATACAGTGTGGATATATATCCCAAATTAACTTAACTACTTTCTTATGGTATAAATAAGATTTATTTTTTGGGAAAAAGAAAAGGGGACCATTAAGAGCAAGGATATGCTAGAGTAACTCTTAGAGGATCAACCAAGGAGTTTTAATGATTTCCCCTCATCATAGCTAGAACTTGGTTATGAGTTTATTTTTAGGTTTGAGTTGGGTAAAAAAATCTCTTAGTTTTATCACCCATGGTAAATCTAGAGATAGTAGGTGGAGTAAAAGTGGATGAGTGGTCTAGTCAAGAGAAAGCCATAATCAGGTGTTGAAGGCCCTATCGACATCAATCAAGGATAAGGTTTCATTTGTTGTTCAAATTTAATTAATTTATGAAAATCTATATTCTTCCTCCCTCCCCCCGAAAAAAAACATTATTCAATGTGTTTGATTAATTTTTTTTTATTTATGATTTGAGGTTATATTGACTACTCAGTATTAGTTACAATCAGTGCATTGTGAATTTATGTTATTGCTTTACATATTTATTATAATTCATATTTATATGCTTATTTGAATTTGAGGAAGGTTTTTTATTTTATTTTGTGTGTAGGTTTAAAGAAAGGTTTAGGACTATCAGGAATAAATTGGATTTCACACTAAAGACACAAATTGATCATCCATCCAATAATAGGTATTTTACCATATTCTTATCTTAGGTAGTTACATAGTGTAACTATCTAATCCTAGAAAGTAGTTATTGTTTTTTCATTTGCTTAGTTAGTGATTAAATCCTAGTCATTGGAGACTTTTTTATCTGTAACATTCCATTGATATTCCAATAGAACAAATCATCACAACAAAATTGATAAATAAAACTTAAATCTACACTATGAAGGTTAAATTCTTTTAGATTCCATAATCTTTAGTTATTGATTTTTTTCTTATGCGTGAAATAGATAAAATACATAAAATAGAGAACATGGAAATAAAATCACACACCATCCAAAAAATAACACAAATTTTTTCTCTGGGAAACCCTTATGGGGGAAAACCCAGCTAGAAGGTGAGGTTGCTTTGCTCTCTTTTAGTTGGTATGGAAATAGTGCAAGCACAAAGGAGAAGGCGCTCTCTATGGAGTTTCCTGAGACCTGTGGCATGTTAGGCTGCTACAAAACATTAACCCCTTTTGTTATTATCTCTAATTTTCCACTCCTTGTTGTTCTACTCTGGTATGGAACAAAATAAAATAACATATAATGGATCCCCTTCTCCTCCTACTGGCCCAGTATTTAACATAGCCTGATAGCTATGTAGGTGTAGAGTTTTGACTTCCTCAATCCTCCATTGTGATAGGGTTGCAGACCTTCTAGAATCTTCTTGAAAGTACATATGTGGCTAACCCCATATGCGTGATTAACAGGGGATGACATGTCATCCTCGTACCATGGTGGACAACATAGTAGGTCAACTTGTGGGAGGCATAAATTTTGCATATGAGCTCCAATTGATGCAGTTTTTGCATTGTTGGAAAGGTATTGATGTCTTGAATAATTTCATGAGGTAATAGTTATTTCTAGGAATGTAGTTACCCAAAAAAATGTTTTTTTATGCCTCAAATGTCTTTGGAAGGTTTCAAAACACAATTTTCCAAACTGGTACCTACCATTAGAATGACCCTACAAGATAATTATTCCAATTTTTTCCAATCTAAAAGCATCAAGTAGATGAAAAATAATGTAAGTATCCAATCTAGATCATATATCCCCATTTAGGGACGCTTTTGGCCCCCAAAATATTTATTGAATGAGGTGAGGAAATTTTTCCTCTACCTTCTCCCTAAAGTACCATTTTTCTTTCCTTTTAAGTTGTCCTTTCAACCCAACCTATAAAAGGTCATACTACCCCTTCCTTGTAGTTTTGGACTGCTTCTGCAAAATTGTGTCCTCTACCAACTCTTCCTGAGAATCTGGTGCTAAATCCTCTATGGAAGGTAGGACCTACTTCTCATATTGATCCAACATGGAGGGCTCATAGATTTTGAGATTCTCAACATTCACTACTAAGTAAATGTGCATGTATTATAGTAGACTGAGTCTGTAGGATTTATCTCCCACATTTTCCAATACCTCAAAAGGACAATATTGTAGATCATTGATCTTCTTACCAGGACCCTATAGTATTTTCTTATTCAGTTATAACCATACTCTATCTTCCACTATAAATGATATTTGTATTATGTGTTGTTCATGTCTAGCCTTGTATGTTTCCTAAGACTTCTTCAATGTATCTTTCACTTGCAAATGGATCTTCCTGATCTTATCAACATTTTTTTCTCCTTTTAATGCATCTCATGTGAGGTCCCTTTTCTTTCCATATACAACATCTAAGGGTGAAGGTGGAAAATGTCCAAAGAAAGTTTCAAAAGATGAATTACCAATAGAAGTGTGGACTTCTCTATTATAAGAGTGTTGTATATAGATCAGATTTTGATTCCAAGTCTTCAGATGGTTATAATTGTAACCCCTCAAAAGTTGCACCAAATTCATGTTGACTACTTCCATCTACCCATATTTTTGTGGATGGAATTTTGTATACCTCTTGATCTTAACATCCATCTTGTCCCGCAATTTAGTCTAGAAATAACTAAGAAATCTAGTGTCCTTGTCTGAGATGATGCTTCTTGGTATCCCAAAGTGCACCCAAACTTGTTCAAAGAACAATTTTGTTGCTTCCTGTCCCTTGATGGTATTTTTAAAAGGAATGAGAATACACATTTTTTTGAACCTGATAACTACCAAAAATAAATAGTCATGTCCCTTCTGTGTGGTTGGTAAACCACCCAAAAAATCCATGGAAATGCTTTCCCAAGGTCCAGTGGGGACCAACAAGGGATGGTATAGACATTGTTTCATGTTATTGGGCTTGTTGGTACAACAAAGTATACATCCTCTAATATATTGTGCTACATATTCTTTCATTCTGGGCTAGTGCACATACCTATGTAAGTTAGCAACTTTCTTCCCAACACCAAAATGTCCCACAACCTTGGAGGTGTGAGCTTCTCTAATTAGCTACAATTGTTGACCTTTAGAAACACAAAGCTTGTCAATCTTGTAGAGTCGACCATTCTATAAATTATATTTATCCTTGATGACACCTTCTTTGATATTAATTTGGCCCTGCAGCTGCTAAAACACCTCCTTGAAGTCCTAATCTTCTATGTATTCCTCTATGTATGAATCATGGATAAAAGGATCCATTTGCATCATAGTTTTCAAAGATTAAATCTTGGATGTGTTTGGTTGTGAAATCATGTATGTCAACTTGTTTGTGCTACCATTCTTATGCTTTATGACCAAATGAAACTTATGTAAGAACCCAATCCATTTGTAGTGGCTAGTTTTTTGTAACTTACTCTGGGCTTACAAATATTGGAGTGGTTGGTGATCTATGTGGATGATGGTCTCCTTTCTCATTAGATAGTTCTTCCACTTTTTGACATATTGTACCAAGTCATAGAGCTCCTTGGAGTAGGTAGGGTAGTTGAGCACCACTCCATGAATACTTCAGAATGATAGCAGACAAGCCTTCCTCCCTGCATGAAGATTGCTCCCATGGCATACCCACTTGCATTTGTCTCCACTTTGAAGGGATTCTACAAGTTTGGTAGCACGAGCATTGGTTCTTGACTAATAATTCTTTTCATCTCATCAAAAACCTTTTGCGTATTTTTCTTCCACTAGAAACTCTTACCACTCATTGTTATGGTGTGGAGTGGTGTAGCTATTGCTGAAAATAAAGCTATGAACTTTCACAAGTACTGTGTTTCCCTAAAAAAGATCCTAACTTTAGTGACAGTTATAGGAATTGGCCATTTAATGATGGCCTCCATCTTGGCGAGATCTATCTTGAGCTCGCCTCCACTGTTCACATAACCTAGATACACCAAAGATTGTTGAGGAAACTCATGTTTCTTGAGATTGGATAGAAATTGGTGTTTCTTCAAGGTCTCTAACACCTACTTAAGATGTGATATGTGATCCTCCTAGGTAGCACTATAAACTAGAATATCATCCAAACAGACAATAAAAAAATGAATGTAGAAAAGGGAGTAAAACAACATTCATTAGTATTATAAATGTAGTTGGTGTGTTGCATAAATTGAATGGCATAACCAACCACTCATACGAACCTTTTCTTTTCTTGAAGGAAGTACTCTAGGTATCTCCTTTGACTCATACCCAGTGATATCTTGATTTTGAATCCATCTTATTGAAGTACTTGGCATGTTGTAGTCGGTCCAACATATCATCGATCTTGGGTAGAGGGTACTGATTCTTTAGTGTAATCTTGTTCAATTATGTATTATCGATACAAATTATCCAAGTCTCATCCTTCTTGGACACAGTTATGATAATTGATCCACAAGGTGAGGTACTTGGGAAAACCACACCCTGATCCAAGAACGATTGCAACTACTTATTTGCTTCATTTGCTTTCATAATGGACTATCTATACAACCTAATATTCTACAAGGGGGGATTATGGAAGTGATTGGATTTCATGCTCCACTTCCCTCTTAGGTGGTATCCCTTTAACCTCCAGAAACACTCCCTTGTGTGTCTTTATAAAATCCTCCAATTAATCTTTATGATCCTTACTACACCCTTCCAAGGATATCTTTACTTTTAACGACTCTTTACTAGACTGATTTTCCCTTAGGAAAATTAAAACATATTTCTTTCTAGAATTGATCAATTTCTTAGCTTTGTTGGCACTTACCAGTGAAATTTTTTTATTTTCCTTTGCGTGTGTTTATGATGAACGATTTCTCATCCGTGATGAGGCAGTACTTATTGGATATCTTCACGAAGATAGTATACCTCATATACATGTAGGGGATTCCAAACACTACGTTGAGTTCTACTTCATCTATAAAATCAAAACTTCCAACAAATTTAATATTGCATTGCTTTGTTAACTTGATCTTTGCATCCTTGTTTAACCAACCCAATGGATAGGGACTAGGATGATCATGAGACTCTACTCCACGATTACTGACTAGATCTATTTCTATGACATTAGCATGTGACCTAGAGTCAAATAGAACATCTATCTTGGTATCATTGACCTTAACCTTGATGTGGAATATTTTGGTCATCTCCTTCTCTTATTAGTGATGAAGTCTACTTAGATTCACCTCCTTCTGCATTGATGTGCATATAATATTTGCATCCACATATGAGCTAATTTCAACCTAATGGCTCGAATATGTGGCTAGAATATTCTTTTTATTTGCTTCCTTCTTGTGATTCTTTGGGTTCAAATATGGATGTAGGTTCCAACACTTTTCCTTAGTGTGCCCATAAATGTTGCAATGGTTTCTAGGATCCTTGCACTAATGTGAAATATCTATCATATTCCTATCATTTCCCCCTTTCCACTTGTTATTCCCCTCCTTGGAAGCTTCCTGGTGCATTTTTTGCCTAGAACTTCTTGGTTGCCCTTTCTCGTGGCCTATGTTTTCCAAATATTGTGCCCATACACATGCCTCATCTATTTTCCTTAGCTTGAAAAGAATCACTTTATTTCACATATGACTATGTAGACCCCACATATAATTGAGGAGTACATATGGGATATTGGGAGAGATACTCAGCATGATGATGGCCATATTCCTAAACTTGGTGGTGTAATCATATACACTCTACCCCTACCTCTACCTGAAGTAATGCCACTAGATAAATTAGTCCTATACATACCTGATAGAGTAGAATTGGGAATTTATGAGGGTTTTGAAGTCCTCCCACCTAGCTACTAGTGGATCACCCACTATGTTAAAGCATGGCCCTCTAACTTCAATCTAGCAAATGGAATATTTTTCTCTTCACCTATATGGTGAACGCTAAAATAAACTTCTAGTTGTTGCAAAAAATGATTTAGTTTTAATGCATCAATATGACCTTGGTATGGATTTATGTCCACTTTCACTTCCATATTGAATAGGTACTATGAAGTGTTAACGACACTCGAACTGGACTACTCTTTCTCAGGTTCTTTTCGCGACTCCTTTTTTGGGTGTTCATTGTCTTCTGATTTCTCAGTTGATCTAATCTTTCAGTTTGATCCTCAAAATTATTCGAATGGTTAGATATTGCTTGCTGTAGCCTCCATGTTGAGGGACATATTGTGATATATGTTAGTGACTTTCTCTTCCAGCCTCTCAAATCTCTCCTTTTCCAAATCTCGAGGGTTGTTATGAACAAACTTGTCGGCCATGGCTAGGGTTCTACAAATTTCTTCTTAAACTGATTCCTAGATCCCTACAACTTTCCACAAATGCCCCAAGAAAACATTCTCTGATACCAATATGATTTGTAAACTATCATGGATATTCCACTAGAATAGTTCATCACAAAATATCTAACAAATAAAACTGAAATCTACACTATGAAGGTTAAATTCCTTTAGATTTTGGAATATTTGGTTATTGATTTTTTGCTTATGCATAAAATAGATAAAATGTGGAAAATGGAGAATAGGGAAATACAATTACAAATAATCCAAAAAATAACACAAATATTTTCTCTCAGAAACCCTTATGGGAGAAAACCCAACTAGAAGGTGAGTTTTCTCTGCTCTCTTTTCTCTAGTATGGAAATAGTGAAAGTACAAAGGAGAAGGCACTCTCTATGGATTTTCCTGAGATATGAGACTTGTGGCATGTTAGGATACTAGATAGAATTAACACTCTCTGTTATTCTATCTAGTTTCCCAGTCCTAATTTTTCTTCTCTGGTATGGAACAAAATACAATAACATAGAATGGAACCCCTTCTCCTCCTAGTGGTCTGGTATTTAACATAACCTGATAGACATATAGGGGTATGGTTTTGACTTCCTCAACCCTCCATTGTGATAGGTTTTTGGACCTTCTAGAATATTATTGAAATTACATACATGGATAGCCCCATTTGTGTGAGTAATATGGGATGATGTGGCATCCTCTCATACCATTGTGGTTAGCACAGTAGGTGCGGGAGGAATAATTTTTTCATACGAGCTCTGATTGATGCAATTTTTACACTGTTGGAAAGGTATTGATGTGTAAAATAGTTTCATGGGGTCCATGCTACTATTGGTAAATTTTTAACCCCAAAAAATGTTGTTTGATGCCTCAAAATGGCTTCAAAGGGTTTCAAACCCCAATTTTCCAAAATGGGACCTACCATTAAAATGACCCTATAAGATGATTGCTCCAATTTTTTCCACTCTAAAAGCATCGAGATAGATGAAAAATAACATAATGATCCAATCCTGATCACTTTTCCTTAAAACAAAAATATCAACTCCATTAAAGAGAACTCTATGAGTTCTTAATAGGGTTTCCTCCCTCTATTTTCGAACTTGTTTGTTGGGTTTGGATAGTTATATTTGTCATATTTCCTACTTGTCACTATATAATAAAGTAAAAAATTAATTTCTAGTTGGTTCTCTACATTTTTCACCCTTTGAGGCATTTGCACATGATTGTGGTTAGTTATAGTCAAAGGTGCCTGCAACTTCTCTTTAAGAAACTTGCAGGCACACACTAGTTTATTTAAAGAAAATTAGGGGCAACATGTTTGTCATCTTTTGGAAACCTATGAGCATATCACGTAGCTTGAAATTTATTGCAAGCTTATAATTTACTCTTCCAATTTTGGTTATTTTGCAAAATTGAAAATTTTGACTCTCAACTCTGGAGATTTGAAATGATCTACATGTTTGGATTTACTTTAGGTATTTTCCGTTGTTTTCATTTTACCTATAATGAAAAACAAAATTTTAATATTGTAAAATACAAAAATATTTTATTTTGGTTCATTTAGGAATCACTTAAATAATTTGATTCATTTTGGAAGTGTTGTGTTTAAAGGAAAATATTAGATTGTTTACATTAGCATGCTCTCACAAAAATAGAAAGGAACAACTTGTATTAGTTTGGACCATATTTCTTGGAAAATTGCATAGCATTTAGGGTTTGAAAAGGCTTACTCGATTTTTGTACTTTTTAAAGTTTTTGAATTCAAACATCTTTTTCAAGTTTAAAGTAGTGTTTCTATTTACAAGATTTCTCCTTTTGTATATTTTCATTTGAGAACATCCCTTTGATTAAAAACAGACATTAAAATCAATGTCTAATAAAATGAACCAAACTTGTTTTTCTTTGATAGAAAACCTACCACAGTATATGATTTTAGAGCCTTGTTGTAGGCTTAGAGAGTCAATTCTCCAACACCATGAAAATTGAAACTATGAATACTAAAGAGTGCAAAATAAATTAGTTACAAAAGGCACTTATTGGGAAAAGTGCACCTTAGGCATGCATCAAGCACAAGGTCAAGCTAGGTAGGTATAGATATTATGCCTTATTTCTTGTTTGGTGAGCTATGTATGATAGGGAACTTTGAAATAATTGACGAGTCCTCGGGGTGACAGATATTCTCTAGAGTTTTAGGTACATAATGAAGTCTTGTATTTCCTACCCATATGTAGACACATAACCCATGATTGTTCCACCGCTACAAGGAGAACACCTTCTAGGGGGTCTTTTTAGTGTTACAAGATTTGGAAAAAATTTCAAAATAACCTCCACTACAACCTCCGTTATTTGAAATGAAGATTTTAGTGGAGGTTTTAATGGATGTTCCATATAACTAAAAATATTTGGGTGGGTGAAAGTTTTACTTTAAGATGTTTTTATTGTTAAAGTGCACTGATGCACCATTAATAAAAAAACATCGGTGTGTATAGATAAATTAAAAGACATTGTTGCTTTTATATATAGTACACACTGAATTCGCCTTTTTGTTGTGTGCATCATCGATACTCTTATAATTGTTACGCATCGGTTCTACATTGTTTGCATATGCAAAACCTGTGCTTTCTAAGGCAATTAATGCACCAGTTCTTTACATGTTATGTATGCCTCGGTACTTGTATAATTTGTGTGTCTCGGTGTGTGTGTTACTCTATGCACTGAAGGGTAGTGAAATTTTGAATATTGGAGATGAGATGTCAACTCAATTCTTTGTTACTAAGAACTGGTGCATATATTGTATAAATGCACTAGTGCATATATTATATTAAAATCATCGGTGTGTATATTATATTTAAATCACCAGTGTGTATTATAAACATGTGCATCGTAAAATGTTGAAGCAATAAATATAATCACACATTATATCGTTTAAGGAATGGTTTTTTTTTCTCAGTATTTTGCACCAATGCTTAAAATAATTAATAGGTACTAGTTCATATAAACCCTTAACATGCACCAATTTTTATATTATGGCACACACCATTTAGTGGGTTCATAAGAATACAGTGCACCAATATGTATATATTTTAATTAATTGTATTTTTTACAAATATTCAATTAATCATCTCAAAATAAAAATAAAAATTATAATAATATTGTTTTTTATATTTTTGTTATTTCATTTTGATATAATCATTGCATTAATTCATTATCTAACGGATTACACCTCTTTTATTTGTAACAATGTAAATTATACACATATTAATTAATCAACAACACAACACTTTACAACATTCGACAATGCAATAAAATAAGAAACCCATTTTATTATATATGAATAAGAGACCCATGGTCATACAAAATGAGACAATGTAAAGGTCCATAATAATCAAGATACAACCAATATGTAACTGTTACACTTATTGGTAACATGTCCTCATGAAATTGGGACATGTCAAGTACATTAAACAAAATCCACGATTTTCACAGACAAATATTCCAAAACATATAACTTGCAGTAACATTCAATTATATTGATTGTCATTCATAACTTGAACTATTTTTATCGCTCGAGTTGCATGCATGCATAATTTATTCATCACTTGTAGGTGATATTGTACTTCTGTTATTTAACCTAATGTTTTCTTGGTCAACTTGTTTTTTATGTTCATCCTCTTCATGTTCCATCTAAAAACATAAAAACAAAGTGTAATAAGTATATCTACATTTATATATATAGTAGAATATACATGATTGCATAAATAAAAAAACATACCATTGCAACGAGTGTTTCATAAATAGTACACATTCTTTCGAAGTGATGTTCCATGTCGTATCTCAAAATATCTTATGTTGATTGCACTCCATACTTTGTTCCTTGCATGTTTAATATGCCATGACAAAGCACAATAGACATAATTAATATAAAGGTCTATTGTTGTTCCATTAATTATAAAATGAGGGAAGTCAAACAGCAAATCTACTTACAAATTGTTAATTAAACCTTCATACTTGAACATATACTCACAACCCATACTTAACACAATGTCGATCAATTCTTCAATTGGATCCTCTTTGCATGTTAGCACCTATTAGAATACATCCATGGATGAGTGTAAATTAATTATTTAAACATAGAGTTCACAACAAGTATAAAATCTTAAGTAAGGATGAAAATGTAAGTACTCACAAACTTTGCGATCAACCCTTTTCTTCCTAATTGTCCTGTCTTATGTACTGAATGGGTTCCATTTTGTTTTATTTTCTACAAAAAATAATTGAAAATTAATATTTCATGTAATACCTAAATTTGATTTACACAAAAGAATAAATCAATGATTGCATACCTCTGATGTGCATTGTTGTTTGGATGTCTCCTCATACAAAACAAATATGTTCATTTCGTTTACCATCTCCTTGTACACTTTTTTGGACATCCCTATGGGCATGTATTGGTTTTCCCCTCATTTGTCCCTTGGAATGTTCATAATCGTCCTGAAAAAATAAAAGCTAGGAACCATCAGATATAAAAATTACATTTTTTACAATAGAAGATATCAATGTGTATAGTAAATAAGTATGCACCAATGCATGACATATATATATACACACACCGGTATATGATAGTAGTGCTCTTGCGAAATCGAAAATGTTTTACAAATTGTTGTATTCATGCAGTGCTTTGGTAATTAATAAACGCATTGGTGAATAAGTAATGTTAATTATGCACCACCAACCCATGAACAAATTTGAAACATGATTGTTTGCATATAAAAACAAGATTACTTCCATTTTAAATTAAGTGGTGTTTTTTGTCTATAATACCCCAGTTCTGAGTCCCGGGATTAATAATGTATTTTTTTTATTGATGAAAGGTTGAAGTGTTTGAACAATTAAAAGAGGTTGAAGTGCCTAGGAAATGTAATACTTTGATCATTATTAATAATAAAATTACATTGTTGGCTATGGTACATAAGGACAAGAGTTATAGGGGGCTATGATTCCATGAGAGAGGGGGGAAACCGACGGCTAAGACTTTATGCTTTGATTTATTAAATTATCACCAATGTTGTGTTGGGGGGCATATGAGGGGGTGCTTGAGTCTCTTAGGGAGACCAAGCTGGCCTTGGGGCAATTTGATACAAAATCCTTGTTCTTGATTGTCTTGGGGATTAATAAATCATTCATTTTTGGATTCCTCATTCATTATTGCTCTTGGTATGGGCATGGGAAATGAATTAAGGGAGAGAAGAAACATTTTTTATTTTATTTTTTTTAACTGGGGGAATCGGCAACTCGCGGTTCTCATACTCACATGACATGGGGTTGATACCCATCCACTACCACTATAACATCAGGTGATCCATGCAGCCCGCAAGAATGGAGAACAATTAAATCGAGGTGAGAATCGAACTTGAGACCTCTTTTACACATTTCCTTCCATTTACATGGCACTTGCCAATCATTCTACACCCTTGTAGGCTAAAGGTATGCGGTCTTGGCCCAGTTAATATTTGTTCAGTGACTAGACCATGTGCTTGCTTGATTTTGAGCACAAGACCTTACCTTCATTGCAAGAATAAATTTACCATCCAGCCACCTCCGTTGACCTTGAGAAGAGCCATTGTGACAAGCTATAAGTAACTATTGATTATTCCAATAATGAATTGATGCCTAAGTGCATGGATGCATTGGCATTTTGATAAACCTTGTCACAATTGTGAATATTGAGAGTTCCATCATTGATATTCTTAACAAGATGCATTGGATCCCTAGAAGGAGGTGGACATCCTAAGGGATTGTGTGGAAATGAAGGGGGTTTAGTCTCTTGGGTGGTACAGGATAGGAGAAGAGAGTTGGTGAACTTTGGATTGTTGTGTGTTGAGAAACCTAGAGAGCTTGAGTGATGACTAGTTTGGGAATCTAAGTGTCACTATGGAACCTGTCCTTGTGGATTCATAGCCCTGGCTCGGGGCTGACCAATTGTTGAGACTTGTAATAGCAACATCTAAGGTTAGGTGGAATGTCCTTAGTCCACATCTAGTTGGTGACCGGTTTTGTTCAAGATAAGTGCTCTCTATCATGGTGTTTCTCTGCTTATACATAATTATTTATGTTGTGTATTTATTATTATCTCTGATATTGTAACATACTTAGCCACCCACAGGATGGGGTATTCTACCTTCAATCCATCCCTTGGACTTCTTTCTCTTACGATACCTTTTTAAAATTTAAGGATGCATAAAAGAAAAGACTTTAACGACATGCACAACAGTAGTGAGCAAGCATGCATAGTTTAAAGATTCAATTAAATGATACTTAAATATACAGAAGAAATACATTCATATACATGTAAATGATACCATAACAGAGATAAATTATCTTTATGAAAGATTACACCAGTTGGTTGCAGACCAAGGACGTTCCACCCAACCATAGACACCGCTGCTCCAAATCTCAACAGTAGTGTCACCCCCGAGCCAGGGCTATGAATTCACAAGGACAGTTCTAGAGTGTACTTGGCTTCCAAAAACATTCATCTCTCAATCTCTCATAGGTTTCCCAACACCCACAACAATCCAAGTACCCAGATCTCTTCCACCCAGCCTGTACCACCCCAAGAGAATAGACCTCCACCCTTCTCTACCACGCAGTCCCTCAGGCGGTCCTTCTCCTTTTTCCAGGGCCTCCATCATAGTTGGTCCCATGCCAACGCATATCAGACATTCCAACGCATCTCAAACATGCCAATGCATCTCATACATGTCAATGCATCTCAGACATGTAGGCCCCAGGTCACGGCTGGATCACACCAGCGATTACTACAACCAACTATCCTGTGGCTAATTCTCCAGCAATTTGGTTCCCTTTCCCAAGCCAAGACGCATGAGGATGGATCAATGGATGGTTAAGTGAGTGCATGGAAGTGTGTGATGGAAATGAAGGAATGTACAATAAATCAACGAACAAGCCATCAGTTGAACCCCCCCCCCATCAGACCAGAGGCGGGTTTAAGTAACTTCGTGGGGAATCAATAACTTCCTAGCCTTCCCCAAGAAGCTCACGTAACCGATCCCCTCCCTTAGACAAAAAGGGTAATTAACATAGGAATACACATTTATCCCCTCAAGCCCCCTCTCTTGTTGAATTATAGCCCCATATAACTCTAGTCCTTGTCCATCTAGTAGCCAACGATGTGTTTATTATTAATAATGATAAAACAAAAACATTACATGTCTTGAGCACACTGGCCTTTTAATAGATGTTTGGGCACCCTGGCCTCTCAGCATTGTAACAATAAATTATTTTTAAAATGGGGGTTCAAAACCTGGGGTGTTACATCCCCTCTCCCTTATTTTGGCACTATCCTCAGTGCATATACAAAATAGAGATCAAAATCTCAAATTTATTCAAAAATCTTCGGGTACTCTACCCGAATGGCATCTTCATGCTCCTAGGTAGCATATTTAGGATCGTAGCAGGTCCACTAAACTTTTACCGGCTCTATAACTCGATTCTGGAGCATTTTTACTTTTTTTTCCAATACCCGCACTGGATGAACCTGAAAATCTACCTCCATCTCTGCCTGAATCAAATGCCAATCAATAACATGGTTAGGGTCATGTACATATTTCTTTAGTAAATATACATGAAATACACTATGCACATTCATGGAAGCAGGAAATGCAAGCATGTATGCAACTGGCCCTATTTTGTCCAATATTTCAAATGGACCACAAAACCTGGCTGCCATCTTTGTACAACTACCTAATTTCAAAGAGATTTTATTGGGCTTCACTTTCAAAAGTACATGCTCCCCTACTTTAAATTCTCTAGTTGTCTTGTTCTTGTCTGCATAGACTTTCTGTCTATCTTGAGCTACCTTTAAATTTTGCTTGATCTTAACCACCTGGTCTTCCATGTCCAGCAACTCTAGCCCAAGTACCACTCTATCTGCTAGGTTTCTCCAACTTACTGGAGTATCACATTTCCTACCATACAAGGCTTCAAATAAGCTCATTCTTAATGAAGCTTGATACCCATTATTATATGCAAACTCAACCAAGTGTAAGTAATATTCCCACTTAGATGGCTTATCCATCACATACATTCTCATCATGTCTTCAATTATTCGATTGACCCTCTTTGTTTTCTCATCTGTCTAGGATGATATGTTGTGCTAAAGTTTAGATTTGTGCCAAATCCTTTAAACAATACCCTCCAAAAATAGGAGGTAAACTTTGTATCTATGTCTAAGACAATTTTCCTAGGTATCCCATGCAACCTAGAGATTTCCTTCATGAAAATTTCTACAATATTAGTCGTTGTATGTGTGTCTTCACAGGCACAAAATGAGCAGCCTTTGTTAATTTTTCAACCACCACCATGATTGAATCATGTTTCTTATTCGTTCTGGGTAATCTCATGATGAAATACATGGTGATCACTTCTCATTTCTTCTCTGGGATTGGCAATGGTTGCAGAAAATCTGTTGGGTTCCTATGCTCAACCTTCACCTTTTAACATTCCATACATTGAGCAATGTAATCATCAACATCCTTCTTCATTACCGGTCAAAAGAACTGGCTTCTTACTACTGTAATTATTTTCTAGTAACCGGGATGTCCAACATAAGGAACATCATGCATTTCCTTCAATACCAAATTCCTCAATTCTCGAGAAATAGGAACATAGATTCTATTTTTATGCATGAGTATCATGTCTTCCTTTATCTCATACTCCTTTATTTTATGTTGTACATCTCCTTGTTGTAATATTTCCTTTACCTGTAGGTAATGTTGATCTGTAACAAGACCATATAAAATTCTTCTCTTCAATTCTGACTAATGCATACTTATAGCAGTAGCATGCATGGTATGCACTCTTCTACTAAGTACATTGGCAACTTTATTCTCCTTGCCCTTGATATGCTTGATATCGAAGTCATATTCACTTAAAAATTCCAGCCATCTTTTTTCCCTGGCATTCAAGATCGGTTGTTCAAAAAGATAATTCAGGCCAATGTGATCTGTCCTTAATTCAAATTTCTTCCCCACCTCCACATCCTCAAGGCGTGAACAATGGCATCAAGTTCCAATTCATGGGTGGCATAGTTCCTCTCATGTTCCTTAAGATTTATGGAATCATATCCAGTGACATGTCCATTTTGTGTGAGGACTCCCCGAAGTCCTTCCTTACATGCATCTGTACATACCACAAAACTTTCATTTGGGTCAACAATATTTAACACAGGTGCACCAGTAAGTAATTCCTTCAACAGATTAAAATTCTTTTCACACTTGAGTGTCCATTCAAATTTAGTTCTCTTATTTTGCAAAGAAGTGAAGGGATGAGAAATCTTAGATAACCCTACTATGAACCTTCTATAGTAGTCATATAATCCCATAAAATATCTGACGTCTGACACATTTCTGGGTGTTGGCCATCCTCTAATGGCTTCAATCTTCTCTAGATATATTGTTATGCCCTGCTCTGAAATAATGTGTCCCAAGTAATGGATCTGATTTTGATAAAAATAACACTTACTCAACTTGGCATACAACTGATATTCTCTCGGTACTTGCAACGCCAATCTTAAGTGATGTTCATGCTCTTCTTCAGACTTATAATAGATAAGTATGTCATCCAGGAATACTATGACAAACTTATCCAAATAATTTCTGAATATGCCATTCATTAAGCACATGAAGACAGCGGGTGCATTGGTCTGTCCAAATGGCACCACTACAAATTCATAATGCCCATACATGGTCCTAAAGGTTGTCTTATGAATGTCTTCTTCCTTGATTCTTACATGATGGTATCCTGCCCTGAGGTCAATTTTTGAAAATATCTTTGCTCCTCTTAGTTGATCAAAGAGGTCATCAATTTGGGGTAGAGGATACTTTCTCTTTATGGTGTACTTGTTCATCTGTCGGAAGTCAATACATAGACTCAAGGTTCCATCCTTCTTTTTGACAAAAAGTACTGGTGCTCCCCAAGGTGAAACACTTGGACGTATGTACCCTTTCTTCAATAATTCTTCCAACTGCATTTGTAATTATTTTAACTCTGGTGTGCTCATTTTGTAAAGTGTTTTTGACACCGAGGTAGCTCCTGGCACTAAATCAATTGAGAAATCTATCTCCCTTCTTGGTGGCTATTAGCACCAATTCTTGCAAGGTGTTGTTTCTCTCCGATTTCAAACCCTTGGTGTAAATGCATAGAAATGGTGTTTAAAAACCCATCAAATGAGTTTTATTCAAAGGCCGCAGTCATGAGCGTTGAGCACAGCACACGAAAGAAGTCCATTTCGGGCTTAAAATCAAGCGAGCGGGCATTTTGTTTTCAACAGCGAGGATCCATAGATGGAGCAAATCAACGGTCATCGGGTAAGATTGAGTCATGGAATTGCACGAGTTTTAGTGCATGGGCTCATCTCTTATGGCCAAAGTCGCGAAGTGATTAGCCATTTCGCAATTTTGGCTACCGGGAGTTCAAGAGACAAGGGAGCCGCTCTTCCACTGCATCGGGAATCACCAAAACCTGAAACGCGAAAAGACATTTCGGCATTTTGGCTATCGGGATTTCAAAATACAAGGGAGCCACTCTTCCACTGCATCAGGAATCGCCGAAACCCGAAATGCGAAAAGCCATTTCGGCATTATGGCTACTGGGATTTCAAAAGACAAGGGAGTCTCTCTTCCACTACATCGGGAATCGCCAAAACCTGAAACGCGAAAATCCATTTCGGCATTTCGGCTACCGGGATTTCAAAAGACAAGGGAGCCGCTCTTCCACTGCATCGGGAATCGCCAAAACCCGAAACGTGAAAATCCATTTCGACATTCAAACTACCGGGATTTCAAAAGAAAAGGGAGCTGCTCTTCCACTACATCGGGAATCGCCAAAACCCGAAACGCGAAAATCCATTTCGGCATTCCGGCTACCGGGATTTTAAAAGACAAGGGAGCCGCTCTTCCACTTCATCGGGAATCGCCGAAACCCGAAATGCGAAAAGCGCCCAGAAGCCATTTCAGAATTTCGGCTACTAGGACTTCAAAGAACAAAGGGTTTATTTTTGTGTTTTCAGTCTCGTCCACCCTCCATGGAAGAAGAAGTTAATGAATATTGAGCAGGTGGTTGAGACCTCAGCTCAACTCATAAATGGAGGGCATGGAAAAGGCCTGGAGCAATCAGCCCGTGGTACCCTTGTATGCAGGTCCCCCTGCAAAATCCATGTTGAGTTAAGATGGAATCTAACGAAGGAGTTTCGTCCAGGTTTGACTGAGGAGCCTACACACGCTAATTTTGACTTTAATGTCTCAGCTACTTTCCTTTTGCGAAGGTGGCAAATTGCCCTGAGTATATATACTCAGTTTTTGTATTTATGTAGGTATGGATGGTAGAGCAGAGCTCCCGACTCTAATGTTTTAATGAAGCACTGGTTTTCTTGGCTATGTATCTGTATTTGAAATTTCCTTGTTTAATGTAAGGTAGCTCTCTTTTTCATCTTGTTTCGATCTCATACTGAAAGAGTTCATGACTGAATGATTCACATGAATCGTCGTGACTGTGCTATGATAAAGGATTTATTATAATTCTATTACATTCTTTTAGTGTTTTCGCTTTTGAATATAAGAGGTTCTTGTGTTCAAAGTTTTCTTCTGCAGACTGTTGGAAGCTTGATGACTACAACAGCCCTTCACATCTCCTCATAGAAGTCTTCCTCCTACTCACCCTTATTACAACTGACTGCCCGAAATTGAATCAAGACTGCATCTGCTTGTGCATGCCTGGCCCAGTTTCTAAGTTAGAACGATATTGTTCCGAGTTTACTTCCATCCATCACCCTTTATCAACAAATCATGACATTTAAACTGATGGGCCTCAGGCTTACTCCTTCTACAATTCAAGAGTGACTTCTGATGCCAGCATTTATGGTATCATTGTTGGGGATGAAGTTGAAAATTTTCCCTGGGATTGAACGACATTGAGCCTCTGATTCTGAAGGTGCATCAGGCATCATAGCCCTACGAGATTTCTACTGTGCACCTGGCAACTCCACCATGATGACTCCACTGTGGCGAACTTGTTGTTTTAGTTTTGGATTCCATAGGTAGACACATGCAGTCCCATCCATAGCTGCCTCTAGTTACACCTGAAGTTGATCCGGAGGTGATTTTCAGAAAAGGAAAGGCCTCTGAAGGAGAAACTTCCACCGTCGAACCAGGTAATTTTCCATCTCCTTCTGTAGGAACTCCATTTTCTTTCTCTCAGCTTCCTAGCAGACCTTTTTATGAAGTTTCTCGTTTCCTGAATTTCGGGAGTGTTCCTTTTGAGTTCTCCCCTCCTGGTCTGGGATTGGAGGGAGAAATCCTTGTCACTCCCCTCTCCCCTAAAGTTGTACCTTGGCATAGACCTAGGACCATAGAATATTTCCCCACCCCTAGATTTACCACTCCTCCTCTTATTATCGTTGATGCTACTTCACAGAGGGAAGCATCTGTTGACTCAAGCCCCTTAGCCTTCTCTCTGAATCCCCTATTGTTTCCCCATCCACCTGTAAGCTCATTTTTAGTATCCCCTATTCGAGCTCCTTCTCCTCTGAGTTCTCCTCCACCTAATATTCCTATGGCAGGAGCAAATCCCCCCATGACCAGAATGGAGGCTATAATAGCCACTAGGTATGCTCCCCTTTTGTTACCTCAGCCTCTCAATGCCCTTCCAGTGGATGGCTACCTTAAGAATCTACCCAAGTTTACAGGCGAAGGGGACATAGCTACACCTTAAATCCTTTTACAGTTTTACATATGATCATGTTATCATGCATGCAGACGTATGGATGAGGATTTTTGTCCATAGCCTTGAAGGCGAGGCTAGAAAGTGGTTTAGGGCCCTGCCTCCTAGATCTATTGATGGGATTGAGGCTTTGGATAACGCATTTTTGAGACAATGGGGAGACAACAAAGACTTCATGTATTACAGGATAGAGTTTGGGTCTTTGAAGAGAAAGGAAGGAGATTCTATCTTTGACTTCTCCAAGAGATTCAATAAAATGTACAATAAGATCCCCGCTGAAATAAAGCCCTTAGAAGCCTCTATTAAGATCACTTATGCTAGCGCTTTTGATCCTGATTTTTTCCTTCTGTTGAGGGAAAGGAGAGAAACTACTCTGGCTCACATGCAGGACGTAGTCATGGAAGTAGAATCTAACATATTGGTTGTTGACTGAATCATGAATAAGGCTGATAGAGACATATCTAGGAAGAGACCTAAAGCCTCCCCATCCAATTCCTCTCCCTTTCCCTTTCAGGTGGATGAGGTAACTAAAGTGCTAAAATTGATTTCGTCTAGAATGGAAAGGTGGGAGTTAGAAGGGAAGTCCATGTACAGAAATCCCCAAAATACTTATAACAGAGGCTTCAGAATGCCTAGAAACAATGTGCCACAAGATTTGCCAAGGGAACAAAGGAGAAAAGATAGAGAGGATCAAAGGATTCAAACCCCTCTCCAAAATAACCTACTTTTTCATGAGGAAGGAGAGGAGATAGATGAGCTCGACCCTTAAATTCACTGTATTGAAGACACTTTCCCTTTTCCCTATTTGACTCAATCTATATATGAAGAATCCCTTATGAGCAGTCAAGTCGATGAGTTGGGTAAAGGGGAAAAGGACAACAACACTCCTAATAGGTATCATCTCAGGTCAAAGAAGAAAGAAGGGAATTTTGATAGCCATGATCAACCTCTCATAGCAGAAAAACATGCTAAATCTGCAACAATCACTACTAAAGAGAAGAAAACTCAGAATACTTCGCCAACAACCAAAGAACATGTCTCTTAGGTAAGGGAAGCTCCTAAGACTTTAGCCTCCTTTAGTTTTGAGCATGAAATTCAAAATATTAGAATTCCCGTACCCCTCTCAGAACTAGTTAAAAATGAAGATTTCAAAAGGTCCCTCTCCAAGATGCTACAATCTGAGTCCCCCCAGCCTTCTACAGACTCAGTAAATCTTCAAGATGAAAATCCAGCAGTCATCCTAGGTTCCATGGTATAAGACAGATATGATTCATCCCCTCTGTTCGCATTCAAATGGTCACCAGGTGAGCAAAAGGAGAGCGCTTGCATACCCTGTTGGGTCTGGCAGGGCAGAACAGTTGTGGAGCAAAGAGGGTTAAAGAAAACAAAACTAACTACAATCTAACTATCAACTGAAAGCAAATAACACTGCAAAAATAAACAAAAAACATCAAACATAAGACACAAGGGTCATCAATGGTTTCAGGCTGGTGTATTAATGAAACCAGAGCACACTGAAGAAAGAGACCAGGGGTTCCTTCTCCCTCCAGCGGAAGGCTCTTCGGGGCCCTCAACACAATGCTTTC
>ML799305.1:242573-253508 GCA_009831015.1 Picea engelmannii
CAAAGCAAGCCATCCACGTGGCAAAAAGCAAATAAGGGAAAAATGATTTTTATCCACCTAAGTGCCTATGTTTGTTTGACTATCCCCTTTATAAGTTGAGGGGTCTAAGTGGTGCAGTATTTAGAGCATGCATAACATCATGGTTGAGAAGGAAGCTGACTTTCCCCACATCAAAACCTTACAATGAAAATTTTAGTTCCAATGCGCGGCTTTCACTGTAGACAGAGGCGCGTGCGCGTGGAAAATAGATGTTAATTCCAGCGCATGCGTGCGTCTGTGGGGTGGAATACCCGCGCGCTTGTGATAAATTACTGAGAAAGAAACTCCGAATGGATTTCTCTCGATTCTCCTGTGAATCGACTGGCTAGCAGGTCGGCGGAGGCCGGTTTGAGTCCCTGCAAGTTAATAAAACCAAAAGGAAAGCAAATAAAACCCAATTGAGGGAGGATTTAATACCTAAATCCCCAGTGGAGTCGCCAGTCTGTTCACATTCAAATGGTCACCAGGTGAGCAAAAGGAGAGCACTTGCATACCCTGTTGGTTCTGGAAGGGCAGAACAGCTGTGGAGCAAAGAGGGTTAAAGAAAACAAAACTAACTACAATCTAACTATCAACTGAAAGCAAATAACACTGCGAAAATAAACAAAAAACATCAAACATAAGACACAGGGGTCATCAATGGTTTCAGGCTGGTGTATTAATGAAACCAGAACACGCTGAAGAAAGAGACCAGGGGTTCCTTCTCCCTCCAGCGGAAGGCTCTTTGGGGCCCTCAACACAATGCTTTCCTTACAAATGAAATGAACTGCGCACAGTAGTGAAAGAACTCTGGGTGATGCAGCTGATGGATTTGTTGTCAAAGGAGGATCCTTGAACCATCTGAACAGCATAACAGTGCTTAGAATTCCTTGCCAAAACAGTGTACCCTCATGGCCTTTTATAGCAACTTCACGGACGGTCACGTAACCTTCTCCAAGTGTGAATAGGGGCGCATTAGGGTTTATTTAGGTCATTAATCCACCGATTTTGCAGAGCCAGATCTGATTTGAGAGTCAAATCATCTTGGGGGTCGGTCTGTAGGCGGTTGGGAGGCCGACTTATGCAATTAATGCGCCATATTAGCAGATGCGCGGGTTTTTGTGTTGACAGTCACGCGTCGTGTGCGCATGCGCTAGTAACACATTTTTTCCCCGCGCATGTGCGCGCGCATCAAGCTGCTGTAAAGCGCCCTTCAATTTTTGGTTACTTTGTATAGTTTTTTTCCCTTCTGGAGTGCTGTGAAATTAATTCAGTGCCATGAGTGACTTCATTGCTGTTTTGATGATGTGGAGTTCTTGTCGCCATGTGCAGACGAAATTTCAGTGATAACACCCTCCCTTCTACACATCCCTGAACATACATGAGAAGGTGTTTCATAATTGCCTCATGGATTCAGGAGCTTCCCACAACCTTATGCCCAAAATAGTCATGGAAGAATTGGGACTGGAAGTGACAAAGGCTTATCACAATTTGTACTCTTTTGATTCAAGGAGGGTGCAATGCCTTGGAGTCATCGAAGACTTGGTGGTCTCTTTATTTCAGTTGTCAATGAAGAGTGTGGTCATGGACATTGTAGTAGCTGATGTTCCCCCCAAATTCGGCATGTTGTTGTCAAGATCTTGGATTAAAAAACTTGGAGGAACATTACAGATGGATCTCAAATATGACACCATTCCAGTCTTTGGGGGGGAACACAGGAGGTTGTACAAAGAAGCTCAGCTTGCCTACATTGTTAGTGATGAAGAAGACCCCACCAATCATCCTATCTTTGCGCTTGACACTGATTTGGGGTCTAGTTTATTGCAGATCACTGAGACTCATGAAGCCCCTTTTCAAATCAGAAAGCAACCCATATTTAATCACGAGATACCTCCTCCAACCACCTTTGTTTGGAAGATGTTATTTGACAGAGCTTGTTCTAACGAAGGCGCTGGCGCTAGAGTGGTTTTTGTGTTGCCTTGTCAGGAAACCATATCCCTGTCATACAAGCTAGAATTTGAAGCTATCAATAATGTGGCAAAATATGAAGCTCTCGTCCTGGGTATGAGGGCTGCAAAAGAAATGGGAATTAAGGAGGTAGCAGTGTTCAGAGATGCTGAGTTGATAATCCAGCAAGTCAAAAATGCTTATCAGGCTAAGCATCATCGGCTCAGGGGTTACAGAAATAAGGTGTGGGACCTGATTGATAATTTCTTCTTGGCTTTCAACATTTCTTTTATTCCTAGAGAGGAAAATACTTTGGCCGATTCCTTAGCTATCTCGGCTAGTCTGTTCAAGATCCCTCTGCCGCCTAAGATCAAATATGAGGTTGAAATAAGATATAGGCCATCTATTCTAGACAATATCAAGCATTGGAAGGTATTCGAAGACGATCTTGAAATCGAAAAATTTCTTCAGTCTGTCGATGAATTTTCTGCATTTCACATTGATCATGATCCTGATCTCGAAATTCACCCTCACCCTAAGGTATTTTTAAATAAAATTTCTAATCACCATATTATTGATTTGCCTCATAATCACATTCTGAAGGGACTAGTCCCTTTAGAAAGACTGTTCGATGGGAATGATGTGGAAGTAAAGGGTAGGGTTTCAAATGGAGATGATGATATAGCGGAGTGCAATATCAGCACATAGGAGGAGCCTAAGTTTTTCAAGTTGTCAATAATTTTGACCAAAGAACAGAGGGCCGAATATACTGAGTTATTAAAATAATTTGTTGATGTGTTTGCATGGACCTATGAAGACCTCAAGACATATGACACATCTGTCATTGAACACAAGATCCCACTGAAGGGAGAGGCTAAGCCATTTAGGGAGAAGCTAAGACAGATAAATCCCATGGTGTTGCCTGTCATGGAGAGAGAAGTGAAGAAGTTGTTAGATGCCCAAATCATTGTCCCCTTGAGATATTCTGAGTGGGTGGCCAATTTAGTCCTGGTGAGGAAGCAAAGTGGAGAAATTAGGCTCTGTATTGCATGACAGGAGCTCAAAGAAAGAAAAATATCCCTTGCCCATCATGGAACACATATTGCAGAGGGTAACTGGTGCATCTAGGATATCCATGATTGATGGTTTTTATGGCTATAATTAGATATCAGTCATGCCGGAGGATAGAGAAAAAATATCCTTCACCGCTCCTTGGGGCACATTCATGTATGCCAAAATGCCTTTTGGATTAATGAATGCAGGAGCAACATTCCAGCGAGCCATGGACATAGCCTTCATCGGGGAGAAAGATCAGTTTGTGGTGATCTATTTGTATGACATCACAGTCTTCTCTAGGTCTGATAAAGAGCACCGTTGTCACTTGAGGAAAGTTTTCTTGAAATGCCAGAGGTTTGGCCTTTCCTTAAATCCCAAGAAATATTTGTTTGCTATGAAGGAGGGGAAATTGTTATGCCATATAGTATCAGTAGAGGGAGTGAGAATTGATCCCAGCAAGGTAGAGGCAATTCAGACCCTATCACTACCTAGGTCTAGAAAGGAAGTTCAGGCTTTTTTAGGGAAGATTAACTTTCTGAGGAGGTTCGTCTCAAATTTTTCTGAGGGGGTGAAACACATCATAGCCATGCTCAGAAAGGGAAATGAAGTAAAATGGACTGTTGAACCCAGGGAATCTTTTGTCCAAATAAAAAAGGCATTGACTGAGGCACCTATGCTGATCAGTCCTGATTATTCCAAGGATTTCCTAATTTTTTCTTTTGCTTCTTTTGATACAGTAGCAGTGGTATTATTGCAGAAAAATGAGGAAGGGCAAGAGAAACCCATTTCCTTCTTCAGTAAGGCATTAAGAGATGCAGAAATTGGGTATGAGATCATGGAAAAGTAGGCCTATGCCTTGGTGAAAGATCTCAAAGCTTTCAGAGTCTATGTCTTGCATTCAAGAGTGACTACATACGTTCCTTCAGCCTCCGTGAAAGACATCCTTATACAGCCTGACATAGATGGGAGGAGAGGTAAATGGATTGCCAACATCCTTGAGTTTGACCTGGAGATAAATCCCACCAAGTTGGTTAAAGGGCAGGGTTTAGCCAAGCTGCTGGATGAATCCAATTGTAAGGCCTTGGGGGTTAGTTTCATCAACGCTTTCTCAGGAAATCAACAAGCTGGGTCATCCAAAAAAATCACTCAGGGTGGCTTATCACTAGCAGAATGCACCTGGTACAGAGACATTTTGTACTTTCTGCAAGAGTTGAAGCCTCCTGATGGAATGGGAAAAATCAAGGCAAGAGATTTAAAGCTCAAGGCAGTCAAATATTTCCTTATTGACCATGTCTTGTACTGGAGAGACCCTCTAGGAGTGTTTCTGAGGTGTCTGAACCCACAGGAGGCCCAGAAGGTTATGTTTGATTTCCATAGCGACCTTTATGGAGGGAATCATTTCTGGAAAACCACAGCTCACAAAATTCTCAGGGCTGGGTATTACTGGCCCACCTTATTCACTAATGTCTACAGAGAAGTCAGAGCTTGCATCAAATGCCAAAGGTTCTCAGGAAAGCAGCAGCTCAAATCTCTGCCACTAAATCTTGTAGTAGCTTTAGCACCCTTTCAACAGTGGGGGTTGGACTTCATTGGGGAAATTCATCCTCCTTCAAGTGGCCAGCATAGATGGATCCTAACTGCAACAGACTATTTCACCAAGTGGATAGAATTTTTCCCCACCAGGAGTGCTTCGCACAAGGTAATTATCAGCTTCTTGGAGGATATCATAGCCAGATTTGGCTGTCCCAAAAGAATTGTCACCGATAATTCTCCTTCTTTCAATTATGAGCCTCTGGTTAAGTTCTGTGAGCAGTTCGAGATTTCACTAATTCACTCTACTCCCTATTATCCTCAAGGAAATGGATTGGCAGAATCCTCCAATAAAAGTCTAATCAAACTCATTAAAATTTATTGGAAGACAATAAGAGGGCCTAGGATTCATATCTCAAATTCACTCTATGGGCCAATAGAGTGACAACAAAAAAGTCCCTAGGCACCTCACCTTTTCAACTTGTTTATGGGATGGAGGTTGTGTTTCCCACTCATCTCTCTTTACCTGTAGCTAAATTATTTCAAGATCATGAAGGAGAGCCAGACCATATGGTCAGAAGAATTCATCAACTGGTGGAAGTGCAACAGATCAGGGAGCAGGTAATGGACACAACTCACAGTCATTAGCATAAGATCAAGCAGGCCTTTGACAGGAAGGTCAGGAAGGAGGGATTTGAGATTGGAGATTTGGTGCTTAAGTGGGATGAACCCAGGTAGGATAGGGGCAAACACAACAAGTTTGATGCCCTCTGGATCGGGCCCTTCAAAATCTCTGAAGTATTCTTAAATAACACGTACAGGTTACAGGATTTGGAGGGTGAAGAATTTTTTAAGGGCCCAATCAATGGGCATTTCCTGAAGAAATGTTTTGTTTGAGCCTTAGACGGCTCCTCTGTTTTTTGTAAATATTGTTTTTATTGTTTTTCTGTTTATTTTCGGCTTAATAAATGACTCCATAGCCCAATAGAAGGCAACTGGAACTGTAGAAGAAGTTCTTAGAGCATCGCAAGTACAGCGCTATCCCCAATGGAGCCTAATGTTAGCACCAATTATTGCAAGGTGTTGTTTCTCTCCGATTTCAAAACCTTGGTATAAATGCATAGAAATGGGGTTTAAAAACCCATCAAATGAGTTTTATTCAAAGGCCACAGTCATGAGCATCGAGCGCAGTGCACAGAAGAAGTCCATTTTGGGCTTAAAATCAAGTGAGCGGGCATTTTGTTTTCAATGGCGAGGATCCACATATGGAGCAGATCAACGATCATCGGGTAAGCTTGAGTCGCGGAATTGCACAAGGTTTAGCGCATGGGCTCATCTCTTATGGTCAAAGTCATGAAGTGATTAGACATTTCGCAATTTTGGTTATCGAGAGTTCAAGAGACAAGGGATCTGCCCTTCCACTGCATCAGGAATCGCCAAAACCCGAAATGCGAAAAGCCATTTCGGCATTCCGGCTATCAGGATTTCAAAAGACAAGGGAGTTTCTCTTCCACTGCATCAGGAATCGTTGAAACCCGAAATGTGAAAAATCCATTTCGGCATTTCGGCTACCGGGATTTCAAAAGACAAGGGAGCCTCTCTTCCACTACATTGAGAATCGCCAAAACCTGAAACGGGAAAATCCATTTCGGCATCCCGGCTACCAAGATTTTAAAGGACAAGGGAGTCGCTCTTCCACTACATCGAGAATCGCCAAAACCTGAAATGCGAAAATCCATTTCGGCATTCCGACTACCGAGATTTCAAAAGACAAGGGAGTCGCTCTTCCACTTCATCGGGAATCGCCGAAACCCAAAATGCGAAGAGCACCCAGAAGCCATTTCGACATTTCGACTACCAGGATTTCAAAGAACAAAGGGTTGCTTTTTTTGTTTTCAGTCTCGGCCACCCTCCATGGAAGAAGCATTTAATGAATATTGAGCAGGTGGTTGAGACCTCAGCTCAACTCATAAATGGAGGGCATGGAAAAGGCTTGGAGCAATCAGCCCATGGTACCCTTGTATGCAGGTCCCCCTGCAAGAGCCATGCTGAGTTAAGATGGTGTCTAACGAAGGATTTTCGTCCAAGTTTGACTGAGGAGCTTGCACACACTAATTTGGACTTTAATGTCTCAGCTACCTTCCTTTTGTGAAGGTGGCAAATTTCCCTAAGTATATATACTCATTTTTTGTATTTATGTAGGTATGGATGGTAAAGCAGAGCTCCCGAATGTAATGTTTTAATGAAGCATTGGTTTTCTTGGCTATGTATCTATATATGAAATTTCCTTGTTTAATGTAAGGAAGCTCTCTTTTTCATCTTGTTTCGATCTCATACTGAAAGAGTTCATGACTGAATGATTCACATGAATCGTCATGACTCTGTTATGATAAAGGATTTATTATAATTCTGTTACATTCTTTTAGTGTTTTCGCTTTTGAATATAAGAGGTTCCTGTGTTCAAAGTTTTCTTCTGCAGACTGTTGGAAGCCTGATGCCTATAGCAGCCCTTCACATCTCTTCACATAAGTCTTCCTCCTACTCACCCTTATTACAATTCACTGCCCGAAATTGAATCAAGACCTCATCTGCTTGTGCATGTCTGGCCTAGTTTCTGAGTTAGAACGATATTGTTCCGAGTTTACTTCCATCCATCACCCTTTATCAACAAATTGTGACATTTAAACTGATGGGCCTCAGGCTTACTCCTACCGCAATCCAGGAGTGACTTCTCACGCCAACAGTGGCAATCCGGGTATTTCTTGGAATACATCCTCAAATTCTTGTAGTATCGAAAAATATTCAAGGCTTGGCCCCTTTGTATTTTCTATCTCTTCCACATGAGCTGCATACAATTGACATCCCTTCCTAAAACATATTTTTAGTTGTAAGGTTGAAATCTCCCTTATAGAGATGGGTCTTCGAACTCCTTTCACAGTGCTTTGTTTTCCATTTCCATCCAGACATGTAAATGTCTTGTTATGACAATCTAGGATAGCATGATTCTTGTCCAACCAATCCATTCCAATCAGAATATCATAAGGCCCCAATGGTATGATATTTAGAACAATACTAGTATTCACGCCATTAAGACTTATGGAACAACTTTTGATTATGTCATGGATTCTTTTTTTGGTTACAGTGGCTAACTAAACCAAAATTGTTTTTCCAAGTTTACTTTTCTCCAAATGTAATCTATCCACTATCTTAGGATCAATGTAGCAATGACTTTCTCCTGAATCAATCAAATAGAAACAGGTTGATTTATGATCTTACCTTTCACCTCTATCATATTGGACTGGTACTCTGCTTGTCGATCATTTAAAGCTGCATAGATTCTTCCCATATCTTTGATTGTTGTAGCTTCTTGGATGTTGTGCATAACCTTCACTATGTCCTTTCTGTGTGGGAAATCCTTGTACATGTGATCTTCCTTGCATCCCTGGCATTGGATTGGTGGTCTTCCCCTTTTTCCCAAGGAATATTCCTTCTTGAAATCTCCCTTAGCATATTGATCTTGATGATTTCTATTAGGCTCATTCCTATTGAAGGAAGGTTTGAATCCTTTCCTCCTCTGATCGGACTTTGCATTTTTCTTGTCCTTCCAAGATTCCTACAGGTATTCTCTTCCCTGAACTTGCACATACAGGTATTTATCCTTCCTAATGGCTTCAATCAAGGTCTTGGGTTCATCCTACTTGATATTTTCCTTATAAAAGGTTGGAAATCCACTTAGAAATCTATGTATTTTCACTTTATCATCACCAATGAACCTGACATACTTTAACAATCCCAAGAACTTATTTTCGTATTTTTCCATAGTCATTATTCCCAACTTGAGTTCAAAGAACTCTTGCATTTTCTTGTCATAGAAATTCTCTAAGAGGTACTCCTTCTGGAAGTACCTCTTGAACTTCTTCCAAGTGATCCTACTTTCATTAACATGTTCCACTTGATTCAGTTGGTCCCACCACATTGCAGTTTTCTCGTGTAAATGGTAGGTGGAAATCATGGCTTTTAGGTTGGATGAATAGTTATGCAAATGAAAATATCTCTTGAGCCCAAGCAACCATGCTTTGGCATCATCTTCCCTTTATCTTTCACCCTCAAAGTAAGGTGGCTTGAGCTTCCTCAACTCTCCTTGCAAACTATCTTCCTCTTGTTTCCTTCTTTGGTGTCTGACAGGAGACACCTATGGACTGCTTATGGGATATTTCGATGCATAAAAAATTATTTATGAGTAAGGAGGTGAGTGGTGTCCATGAGCTCTGTTAGAACTTCTGGAATAGCCAGCTCTTCCATGATCATCTCTTCTTTCATGGAACCTACCTTCTTCCTCTTGTTTTAATTTTGATCCCTTCTTTGTTTGTCTCTGCAACTGATTTAAGATATACAACACTTGACCATTCATCTAAATTTTCTCTCTCATTAGTCTCTCGTTGTCTTCTTTGAAGCTCTGCACTTCCATATTTGGGATTCTTACCATTTCTATTAATGTTTATTGCTCTCCTTTTCCCTTGCATCCATTGGACTCTGTCTCTGCATTACCAACTCTTGTATTCTGTCCTTTGGCCTCCTTATCATGACTGGAGGCTCCCTCGCCTTCTTCCGTTACCTCAATATGCATCCTGAGTTGATGTTTTTAAACCCATTGTTATCAATGAAATTTCGTCCGCACATGGCAACAAGAACTCAGCATCGTCAAACAGTAATGAAGTCATTCATGGCACTGAATTTATTTCACAGCATTCCAAAAAGGTCAAAAACTATACAAAGTAGTGAAAAATTGAAGAGCTCTTTACAGAAGTTGTGTGTGCGCGCACGTGTGCGGAACAGGAACATAGAATGCGCGCATACGTGCACGATGCGTGGTTGTTACGCAAAAATCCGCGCACCTGCTAAACGGCGCATTTATGAATATGGTCGTCCTCCCAACCACTTCTGGTTCAGCTCCCAAGCTGATTTGACTTCCAAATCCAGGCTGGATCCAAATGGTGGGCTGGTCAAAGACCTAATAAAGCCCTAAAGAGCCTCTTTTCACACTACAAAGGAGTTACACAATAACCCAATGCAATGCTATAAAAAGCCATGAAGAAACCTCATTTTCTTAAGGAATTTCATGCAATGTTATGCTGCCTATATTGTTTTAAGGACTCCATCCTTGACAAGATCACTTTGGCACCATTTCATTGAGCAATCCACCTCTCCATTGAGTGGATTTGCAAAGGAGTTCTCGGACTTTTTGTCTCGGCCGTTTGTCACAGGTGCACGGGTATTTCACCCCACAGACGTGCATCGGGCGCGCATGCGCTTAAGTAACAGCTCTTCTCTGCGCGCATGCGCTTTCTGTCTCAACTCTGTTCGCGTGCCTGCACTCTGTGCGCCTCTGTCTGCACTAGGGGCCGCGCATTTGAGTAAAATTTCACATTGTAAGTTGCTAGGATGTGGGGAAGGTATTTTTCCTTCTTGAAAATGATGTTAAGCATGCTCTAAACACTGCACTACACTTAGTCCCCTCATCATATAAAGGGGTAGTCAAGCACACATAGGCACTTAGGAGGATAAAAATCAATTTTCCCTTATTTTCTTTTTGCCACGTGGATGGCTTGTTTTGACTTACAATCTAAGGTGAACATCAATTTTAATCACATCTAAACTTACATTGGGACTAGAATTTGAATTACCAATTGCTTAGTATGCTCTTCTCTCGCGCCTTCAAGCGACCTTGAGAATCAGAAAAAGATTGGGAAAACAATTTCATCTCCCTTAACAAAAGTTTAAAACTTTTAGGAGAGGACAACGGCCCTTTTTGGGACCCCTCTTAGTTTTCTTTTTCAAACATATATAAATATTGTAACAGGCCCATACATGCCCACATGTCACAAAGATAGGATAGTGTTTGGAATTATGCTTTCTTAGATCAAAAAACTAGGAAAGTTTAAAGGTTTGTAACGGGCCCATACATGCCCACATGTTCAATCTAGGATAGTTTCAAGCTTTTATAGATTACATCACCATAGGGAGTTAAAGGATAGTAACGGACCCACATGTCCACATGCTAGATTCCTAGGGATTTTGAATTACGCAAGGTTGTACCAAAGACATCTAGCTAATTAGGTAATCACACTCTTGTAAGGACCAAGCAAAGTCCACATGCAGCAAGGTGACATCTAATTAACTAAAACTTGGCACACTTTCACTCACACACAAAAGTCACTCATCACTCACATAGATTCTTCTTGAAACGTGGAGGTCTAAGTAAGTTTCCTCCAAAGGGATTCCGAAAATACCCCCATCTTTTCTTGATAGGACTATCCACTCCCATTTTTAATCAAACGAGGTTGGTTTTCACCCCCAGCCTCACAAAACAACTTCATCTAAAAT
>ML799305.1:254989-269586 GCA_009831015.1 Picea engelmannii
AAACCACCAAGCAACAATGTCTCGACTGGTTTCTTAGATCACTTGTCTCTCTCCTTGGAAAGGATGTAGCTTCCACCTTCCCTCAATCCGAAGAGGAAGCCATCAGTAAGGCCCAACAGTATGACCTCATTTATGCACAGTCAAGGTACTTATACACGGTACTTCCTGATCTTCCAAAACCTGTGCCATTTGGCCAAGACAAACCTGGGATGTCTCACTCAGCAGACGGACTAATAGGTGCCACCACACACCATGGTCCACAACCCCAACCACCACCGATGTATGGAACACCTCAATACCCTCCAGCATATGGGGGCACTCCTTATTTCCCCCCACCCCCTTATCAACAGCCATACCATGTTGCTATACCTCCACCCATCAGTGGACCACCTCCGACACCTCCCATACATCCACCTATTCCCACAAACAGTGGTACCCCCTCAACATCCGCCTATAGTACTAGTGAAAGCACTACGCCTTCCTATGTACCTTATGGATCGATACCACCACAAAATCCATACTTCCCATTTCCTGGTCCTCCACAACCCATGGCCCCCCCACATCCACATGCGGGGGTAAATTTTGTTCAACCTTTTGTTGCTCAACAATACCAAAATTTTGAACAGTTGAATACAGCCAACCCAACTCACCCATCGAAAAATGCCAAGAAGAAAGGATGGAACAGGAATAAAAAAAACCCAAGTCAAGGCGGGAATCAACCCCCACAGCACCAACCCACTGGGGGCAACTAGAACCAAGGGAACCAAAACCCCCAAAGGGGCAATAACAACAAACGCCAAGGGTGAAATAATGTTAAAACCATCTTCCCTTGCGCTCTTTGTGGTGAGTTCGGTCATTACACTCACCATTGCCCCCAGATCACTGATTTCAAATGGTTGAAAGACTCGGGTAGTCTTCCCCATTCTCCTGCACAACCTGCCCCTCAGAAGGCACCACAACAATACGTGAAACAACCCCCACCCGTCGTGATGCAAAATCCTATTCCACATGAAGGTGTGATAAACACCCAACAGGACACATAGCATCCCCCACCCCAGGTGGGACAGTACCACAACCCCAACAATCCAGCAGAGCGAACGATTCTCCTCACCAGTGAGGAAGAAATCCTTCTGCAAACCCGTAACCGTCAGTATCATGCACCCACTGAGTCTACCCCCATCTCTCTAGAGACAAACCCTACACCAACGGGACCCTCGTTGGTGATCCCCCGCCCTTCTGCCGAACCACCACTTCACGTCCCTCGCATCCCATTGCGCAGGAATGTCCACAACCCACAGGCTAGGGCAGCTCATAACTATAGCTTGGTAGACGACTTAGCACAATCCTCGGCTGCCATGTCAGTCTTGGAAGTCCTCCAGACTTTTCCTACACAGTGGAAATATTTACTTTCCTCCTTGGGGGCAGTCGACCCTGCAGATACTCGACTCATCACCTTTGATCTTGATAGCGGAGAACCCTGTCTTCCCGCCTTGATCACTTTTCAAATACTAGTGAAAATATGGAACATCACAGTTCATCGGTGTATCATCGATGAAGGTGCCTCTACGTGCATCATGTCCAAAACAGTATGGCAGAAACTCGGTTCCCCGAAACTCATACCCTCTGCCATCACATTACGAGCTTATGACGGACGACCATCCTCTCCTGAAGGGCTCTTCCAAAACGTCCCCATTGAACTCGGGGGCAAAACTATCCTCATTGATATCGAAGTTATCGACGCCCTGCTCGATTATGATATCATGTTCAGTCGTACCTACATGTACGCTATGAAGGTAGTGGCATCTTTCGTCTTTCGGACAATGATGTTCCCCCACAATGGGAAGATCGTGACCATCGACCAAGTCTCACATTATGAGCCGAACCCATCTTCCAACCTCGATAACATTCTTCCCCTCATCCACACAAACCAAGACGCATACCCACTCGTCAAGATGGGTCCTAGGATTTTCAAAGATCCATCCTTGTTAGGGACATACCATGGAGAACCACCGCTCCTTCATCCTGCTAATCAAGTATGCATCATCGCATCTAACGAAACTCACACGGAGGATGCTCTTCCTCCTCGGGAGGCTTCAGTCATTCCTGACGTCTCAATAGTTGCAGAACCACTCCCGTCGGAGCCTCCTACGCACTCGTCGACCTCACCAGTCCACGAGTCCACATCCCCTCAAGGGAAGAATCCCGTCTGGGAGACACTTCCCTAACCCCTCACCCAAATTCCCTTCTCTTACCCTCCACCAGGTATCAAAGCTTTTCAGGTAGCTGTAATGCTCACACTACCCAATATGGTGTTAGCAATCCCAATTTGGTATTTACACCCACCATAGATGGTCCCTCGACCATCCCTTCCCCCACAGGAAGGACTTCCCATGACAATCCCCGTCCTTACCCCCACTACCCCCATACTCACTAACCCCCTTGCTACAGCTGGGGGAAGGAGGAAGAAGAAAGAGCCCACCGCTCCCCTTCGTCCATGCATCCCACCACCTTGCGCACTATGTGAGAAAGAGGGCCACCAAACCAACAATTGTCCATCACTACCTGAATTACGAAATTTGATCCCCCCCAATCAAACTCCCACAACACCCGTCACTACTACTAGTCCCACTACTACCACCAACCCTTCCAGTAGTAAAGGGTTGAGAACCAAATATGCTTGTGCTATATGTTCTGAGTATGGCCATTACACCCATCATTTCCCAGCACTGCCATGCTTTCGGCAGACTTTGGCCGTTGTGCGCCAGAGCTTCCAGAACAACCCACGCCCTGCTACGTCCTCGTCAAATATCACTGATATTTTCTATGTCACCACTTCAGTAAATGAACGTATGAGATTCCCTTTCTCTCTCTGCGATTCATTAGCTCATTTTACATACCAGTGTCCTATGATCCTTGCATACAGGCAACGTCAATTGGCTCTGCTTCACCGACCCGCAAAGGCGATAATTGACATTACTTCGTCACTCGAGGATATTCATGTCCTTTCTCCTGAACCCGAGGCACTCCCAACGCCTCCATGGTTCTTAAATGACATCTCTGAGGATGTACCCCGCAACCCCCCCAACTCTCCTGCTCATTCCCCTATAGACACTCTCCACCCACTCACCACGGGTACCCCTCAGTACTTCAATATATGGTTTATGTCGAGTGAACCCTCACCCTCTCCTAGAATTTCTCCCTCTGCTTCTCCGGCTGGGGGCAACCACACCGTCACTAAGATCACTCCTCACGACCCCTTGTATTCCCGGTGTTTTCAATGCGACGAGGAAATACTTGATGAGCTACATATCCTGGACTCTCCCTGGGACGCACTACATCACCGTGCACTCTTCTTTGCACAGGAATCCCTCATGCCTCCAAACCAAAATCCCATCTACGCGGTTGAAACCAAAGATTTTATCCCATCAGGGCCTATAGATTGGTTCAACAATCCCATTCCTGCCCCCGATGCTTTTGAAGAAGGTAATATGGCCAACATTTCCCCCACCATCAAAATCGACATTTCCATTAAAAATGGCATCGTCGAAAAAATCACCATTGGAGTTGCTTGCACTCTTCAGGAAATTGCCGCATACAAAGCCCTCTTCCAGGAATATAGGGATATTTTCGCCTTGTCATACACATAAATGCCTGGCCTCGATCCCTCTATTGTTGAGCATCGCATCGACACCTGGCCTGACATCACGCCAGTTCGCCAGAAACAGCGACCGCTACACCCATCCAAAGCCGTGGCTATCAAATCCGAAATTGACAAGTTACGTACGGCCGGGTTTATTTACCCCATCGCTTACACTTCATGGGTCTCCAACCCTGTACCCGTCGACAAAAAATAGGGCACTATCCACGTTTGCACAGACTTTCACGATCTCAATAACGCATGTCCCAAAGACAACTTTCCAACGCCTTTCATCGATCAAATTATCGACGACTGCGCCGGCCATAAGGCTCTCTCCTTTATGGACGGATTCTCTGGCTATAACCAAATTCAAATCCACCCAGCCGATCAGTATAAAACCACATTTATTACCCCGTGGGGTAATTTTGCATATCGTGTCATGCCTTTCGGCTTAAAAAATGCCGACGCCACTTTTCAGCGGGCAATGACATACATTTTTTACGATCTGGCTAAAATCATCCTCGCCTACTTGGACGACCTCACAGCTCGATCCAAGAAACGCACCCAGCATCTTAATGATTTACGAATCATATTTCAAAGGTGTCGTCAGTACAACATCCGCTTGAATCCTCTCAAGTGTGTGTTCTGCGTCACCGCCAGGCACCTCCTCAGTTTTATTGTTTCCCAATGCGGTATTACCGTGGACCCCCTCAAATTCCAAGCTATCACCGACATTCCACCGCCCCGGAATTTACGGCAACTTCAGAGTCTACAGGGCAAAGCTAACTTTCTAAGACGCTTTGTTCCTGATTACGCCATACGCGCACACGGTTTCCTCTTCTTACTACGTCACGACATCCCTTTTCACTGGGACAACCATGCCCAACAGTCATTTGACGATCTTAAAGCAGCGCTTTCAAATGCACCTGACTATAATCGCGACTACATCCTCTACGTATCAGCATCAGCTGTATCAGTAGCCGGCGTCCTCATCCAGCTCGGAGATGAAAATCGTGAACACGTCATTTACTACGTTAGTAAGAACCTCTCAGGACCACCCTTGAAGTATAAACACGAAGAGAAACTTGCTCTTGCAGTTGTCCTTGCAGTCCAGAAACTGCACCATTACATTCTGCTTCGCACCACAAAGGTCATCGCAGATTCCAACCCTATGCAGTACTTGCTCAGTCGTCGACAAGTTAACGGCAAATTCGCTCGATGGATCGTTATCCTTCAGGAGTACAACCTCAATTTCTCAACACCTAAGAGTAAGAAGGCCCTCGTTCTCGCCGAACTTGTCACGGCCCTCCCCTCTGACACCACCAGTGCCCCCGTCAACACCGACTTTCCTGATGAACATCTCTTTTACATCACTTTGGATGATCCTTGGTATGGAAACCTTCTCGTCTACCTACGAACTCAAAAGTTTGGTAACCACCTTTCACAAGATGATTGACGCCGTATTCGTCATCAGGCCCTCTGCTATATCCTCATTGGAGACATCATATACCGGTGGGGCATCGACACCATTCTTCGTCATTGTCTGACTATTGACGAGGCCGACAGAGTCTTAAACGACTACCACAGCGGCGCATGTGGGGGCCATCTTTCGGGTATATCAACTGCTCAAAATATTATCCGAGCCAGTTACTTTTGGCCTACCCTGTTTCATGATTGCATTCATGCCGTGAAACGATGTGAGCAATGTCAGCTCTATGCCAACAAAGACCGGGCCCCTCCCGCTCTTCTCCACCCTGTCATTATAGCCAGCCCTTTTTGCAAATGGGGCATCGACTTTATGACTTGTAATCCCCCCTCCAGCAATGGTCACAAATACATTGTTGTTGTCGTTGATTACTTCACCAAATGGGTCGAAGCTATGCCCACTTTCAACAACACCGCTGACACTGCAGCACAATTTTTCTTTAACCACATCATATCCCGTTTTGGAGTGCCACTCCAACTCGTTTCCGATCATGGGAAACACTTTGAGAATGAGATCTTCATCGAACTCTCATCTCGGTTAGATTTCTCTCACGAGTTTGCCTCACCATATTACCCTCATTCTAATGGACATGTCGAGGCAGTTAACAAAGTCCTCAAGACCATGTTACAGCGCACGGTTAATAACCATAAAACCAATTGGCATCATATGTTATTTTCTGCGCTATGGGCTTATCAAATGGTGGTGAAAACCGCTACTAGTTTCACACCATTCCATTTAGTCCATGGGGTCGAGGCAACTCTTACCATCGAGTGCTAAATTCCCACCTTACACACCGCAATCGAGCTATTACCTGACACTACTCCAATGGAGCAGCGCTTGCTGAACTTGGAGTCTCTGGATGAAGATCGTCGATCTTCCTTACAGAACAACGAGGCAGCTAAAAAATGATCCAAGGCTACCTTTGATCGCCATGTCAACCTTCGATCATTCCATGAAGGTGACCTCGTCTTGGCTTATGATATCGCTCATGATACCTTTGGCCACGGAAAATTTGAATCACTTTGGCATGGCCCTTACATTATCCAACATTGCCTCACCAAAGGCGCATACATTTTGGCCTCCCCTGAAGGCCTCTCCCTCAAGGAACCCGTCAATGGGTTGTATCTCAAGAAATTTTATGCTTAAACGTAGTCATTCTACTTTAGGTTATTTCTTTTGTTCTAGCATTTTTAATCTTTTCTCCTTCCCTCACGTCTAAACTATCCTTTGTGCTATTGACAGATGCTTCCTCCACCAGCCTACCACATTGGTTATGCCGACGGCGCCAGCCGTTGGACGCAAAATATTGCTTCGGCTGCTTGGGCTCTCTACACCCCCTCACATGAAATGTTACATTCAAGCGGCATATGTTTGGGGCCAACAACCAACAACCAAGTCGAATACACTGCGGTCATTGGCCTCCTGGCCGATGCCCAGCGTCATCATATTCGTCACCTTAGCCTCTTCCTCGACTCTCAACTAGTCGTTCTCCAGCTCAACAATGTATATCGTGTACACGATACGTGCCTCTTTCGCAAATACCTGCAGGTTAGACTGTTATCTCGACAATTTGATTCCATTACATTTACACATATTCCACGACAATTGAATCAAACAACAGATCAAATAGCTAACATGGTGTTAGATTGGCATATATCACATCAAGCTACACATACATAAACATCTCATAAATCTTGTCACAGCATATATATAGAATAGACATCATCAAAATCATCAACAAAAAACACATGTAGACAACATCAGGATCTCACAATATGTATACTCATATATATATAAAGGCCCATCAGGCCATCCGAATGTTTACATACAAAAATACACGTATCTGCAGGCCAGCACAGCACCTCGGTACAAAAAATCGGCTCACCAGCCTATATACAACAAAAACATATACATCATGGTGCCTATATCGCACCACCACCTGCTCCTCCCTCAGGAGGAAGTGGTGGCCCACCACCACCTGTCCCAGGAGGTGGTGGACCACCCACAGGACCCTCCTGCCCCGGCGGCAGGCGTCCACTCGTCATCGCCGCAAGCACTGCTGCTCGCCGCACTATGGCCCGCCATGGTAGCGGCACCCCCACACACTGCTCCAGGAAGCTCTCATCCTGGATACGAGTCCACATGCCCTCAGGCACATCCTGCAAAACCATCTCCAGACGACGGCGTATGTCATCATAATCCACTCCGGCCGCCGTCGGAGGAGCGTGTGATGGCCCCGCACCAGGGTCATCGAACCGGTGCCTCCTTGCTGCCCTCTCAGGCTCTACTGGTCACCCCGTGGCATCCTCCCGCCGACGTCTCTCTCCCTGCGGTAGCCTCTCCATCTCTCGATGAGCCGGTGCTCTCTGCATCTCTACCTCGCGCCCGCGAGGTACCACATCTGCACATACACAAAACAAACAAAAAACAGATAATATCAGCATCTATATCATATACATATGGACTGATATCTCAAAAGACAACATAAATCAAAAACATACCAACATACTAAACATACCTTGATGGTCAAAAGCCTCCCCTGGAGGTAGCACCATGTCCGGGTCCCCCCGGAAGTTCACCCCATCATAGGGGTACCGAAGTACCACCTACGGCATCTGCCGCCATATCTGTGCCGCCTCGGCCGAAAAGAAGTGGCCACCTTCGCCACCACCATGACGAAGCAAAATGGTCAACCACCACCTCAATCGTGGCTCTCACGCCCCCGGCATCTCCAGTAAAACCCTCGGGCGCAACATCGGCACCCTCTCTAAGAACCACGCCACTAGGATCGACCCAAATGCGAACTCTCCTGCACCTGTGGACCGACAGCGATCCAACTGCGCTACCATCCGTGCATGCGGCGTCAGTCCCCACGCGAACTGCTTGCCGGCCACCACTCTCTCTAGCACCAATAGTTGGCCACCACTAATTCGCTAGGTCGCCAGTGACCCATACATATGAAAAATCATCGCCGCTATACATCGATGAGCTAGGGAGTCTATAGCACTGATGCTCACCACAGTCCCAGACATAAAGTCCCAACCTGAGCAGTATCGTTGGCCAATCGTGGCCAGGGCTGTATCCCTAAGAAGCACCGGCTCGGCCGGTAGGGGCGTTCCCTGAAAGGGGAGCCCAGTCAAAAAATAAATATCCTCCACCGTAGTGAAGGGGATCTGCTCTCCTTGCACGAGGAAGCAGTGCAGCTCCGGACTCCACATCTGGATCAGGAACTGCAATAAATACTCCTGTGCCCGTATCAACGGGCACTCAAAAAACTTTAGCAACCCACAGGTTGCCAAAGTCGCACGCACGCCAGGCCCCTCAATGGCCACGGCGTCTCGCAACTGGGCCTAGTCTCGCTCTCGCCACCGCACTGGCATCGTCACCACGGTCCACCTGCAGACAACACAGAGTCCTATATCATCTCATGCAACCATCAACAGCATCAAAAAGACTCGTTTTTTACCCTTCAACCTTGCCTCCTAGGCGCGGTTTTTGTTCCCACAGGCACACACACATGCGCGCCTGTTCATTACATAGGCACGCATATATGCGCGCATGTACACCGAACAGGTGCGCCTCAGTGTGCGCCTGTTCACCATACAGACGCGCACTGGTGCGCGCCTGTCAAACCTACAGGCGCGCACTGATGCGCGCATGTTCAACACACAGGCGCGCACTGATGCGCGCCTGTTCAACACACAGGCGCGCCCTACCGCACACCCATGCGCGTATATTCAGCGTACAGGCGCGCACGTATGCGTGCCTTTCATCGAATTGCCCGCACATGTGGGCCCACACCCCATAAAAAAACCCCTAAAACCCTCTGTACGGCCCTCCGTACAACCCCTGCCCAAAAATTGAAAACCTATTTCTATGCAGGATGATCAGACCACTAACCTGATACTCACAGAACGTTGATCGGATGCCTCATCCTCCCCGAATCTCCAAATCTCCTCTGAAAACTGCTCGTCCAGTCACTATTGCAGCAGGTACAAATGAGGTGGCAATGTGGGCCCTACAGCTATATATAGGCCTTTTTCCAAACTTCCACTCACCATTCCGGGAGCCCAAGGTGTCCATTTTTCAAACCGTCTTCAGCCACGGGATCAGCATCCCGCCACCTACATCACAGCTGTCCCTGGGTCACTTTTCATCCTGAGCCCCCGGGGCACCTTTTTTTCATATCATGGTCAGGTACGCACACACATTGTCACATTTATCTAATACATGCTCATATCTTTGGTTCTCTTCAAATATTGTTCACTTTGGGTATTTGGTTGTTATGTGTGCAGGTACTTGCTCATCATTCATCGACCTCATCCCTTCAGGTATATACTCAGCACTGGCATGTAGTCTCTCTCGTTGTATCGGATTTACATTTCCAGTCACACCCTATGATATTGGCCTTTAGGATCCTCATTCCCGGCTCTGCAGTACCCACACCTCCATTTGCATCTTCGGTACTATTACCCGGTAGCATTCTTACCCACATGAGTTGTCCCATTCATAGAACCTTTTGGTACTTTTGACACTCATGTTGTTCTTCATTACCCCTTAGGGATGGGAGTCCCGATAGTCTGTCATCATGTCGTGAATCAGCCACATACTCCTTCTCCTCATTTTTCTAGCTTTCCCACACGGACTCCCAGATTATCTCTTTATGGTTCTATTTTTTTACCTGCACCTCCGCAGTGTCATGAACCCTCCATTTCATCCACAATCGGTTTGCCCATCTGCGAACCTATCCTCATTTCACCTACCTCATACAGAAACTCACCAATGGGGCCCCCACCCTTCATCAGTTTTCCAAGAAAATGTTTCCCTCCCTGGGGCACCCATTTCTGTATTTGTACATTTCTCCCCAAAATTATTTATTTATTGTACAAATTCCTTTATTTCCCATCATTACATTTTATTTTGTCGTCACCATTGGCGACTTGCTTCCTTTTGGCCACACGCAACCCATGTCACCCTTGGTTGGAGCCTTACTTATCATCTACCCTTGCCGGCATCGTCCATCTCTTCAGAGCACTCCACAGGTCACTTACCTCTACCCTCTAAATTTGTTCACCTTGTCCCGCCTCTGGCACAACTTATCACTGGTCTTGTCGTCCCCCTGACACTCGACCTTGTTACATGGTTGCTTCCACTTTTTATCTCATACATCCTCCAACCAAGGGCAGCATTGAGTCTTCCCACTTCTTGACTTCGTCCATGTACCTCTACCACTTCCTCACCTTAGTAGATTCCACGAAGCCCTTTGCTTCTGGGAGTCACATTCCCCTTTTGTCGACATCAGCACAATTTTCTGGAAGGGCGACAGTATCTTGATTCTCATTCTCCATTCAATGAGAGATCTCGGACGGCACAGGGTGAAACACCATTGCTCCCTGCTATCGTTGGCCCCCATAACATTTGACGCCAACACTTTCTCATATTATGTTGGGTCTTACTTTGCGACTATTGCAGTTATTTTTATCATTTGCCGAAGACCTCTGAACTTGGTAGGGCCATCAATGCCCTCATCATTGCCGATACTTATTTCCCGCGATCATTGCCTATTATTCAGAGTATGTTCCTTTGCAAAATTGTCTTCTGCCTTTATCATCACCGCCCCTGAGGGCGCTGCAGTTGTCTACACCAACACTTCAGTCATATTTTTTCAGAGTTACATAACACGAGCATGGGGCATGCCCGCCTCGTTTGTACATAGTTTTCTATTTTTTGCACAACTCACAGAAGGTCGGGTCCTACCGGTTCCTTTTTTTTCCAACGGATCGCTTTGAACGATCCCACTATTGCTCTATCTTACAACATCATTCTTAGTAGAAGAAACATTGATGGATTTCGGCTATACGTATGCTCCTAACATCATCCATCAGGGGGCATCTGTTATCACTGAAATTTCGTCCGCACATGGCGACAAGAACTCAGCATCGTCAAACAGTAATGAAGTCATTCATGGCACTGAATTTATTTCATAGCATTCCAAAAAGGTCAAAAACTATACAAAGTAGTGAAAAATTGAAGAGCGCTTTACAGAAGTTGGGTGTGTGTGCACGTGCACGGAACAGGAACGTAGAATGCGCGCATATGCGCATGATGGGCGGCTGTTAGCGCAAAAATCCGCGCACCTGCTAAACGGCGCATTTATGAATATGGTCGGCCTCCCAACCACTTCTGGTTCAGCTCCCAAGCAGATTTGACTTCCAAATCCGGGCTGGATCTGAATGGTGGGCTGGTCAAATACCTAATAAAGCCCTAAAGAGCCTCTTTTCACACTACAAAGGAGTTACACAATAACCCAATGCAATGCTATAAAAATCCATGAAGAAACCTCATTTTCTTAAGGAATTTCATGCAATGTTATGCTACCTATATTGTTTTAAGGACTCCATCCTTGACAAGATCACTTTGGCACCATTTCATTGAGCAATCCACCTCTCCATTGAGTGGATTTGCAAAGGAGTTCTTTCATCGCCATTTTTACTTTTCTTGTTGTAAGGAGAGAAAGTTTGTGAGGGTCCAAGAGCCTTCCTTTGGAGGAAGAAGGGACTCATAGTCCCCTTTCTTCATTGTGCTTTGATTTCATCAATAGATCAGCCTAAAAACATTGGTGATATTGGTCTTTTTGTGTTTGTTATCTCTATGTCCCTTTACTTATGATTTTAGTTTGTATTAGTTTAATTCTTGCTTATAGTTTTGTTTTTCTTTCTCTAACTCTTTCCTCTACAGCTGTCATGCTCAACAGGACCCAACTGGGCATGTAAGAACCTCTTATTTTCTCACCAAGGTGATGAAAAGGGTGCAACACCCATTAATTCTGCAAAATGTGCAAGTGACCATTTTGTTAGAATTATGCATATGATAAACAAAATTTCCAAACCATGCTACAAGTCTCTTTTATTTTTTTGTTCATGGAGATCATATCCCCATTCTCCAAAAATAACAGTGTCCTGTTATCCTTGGCCGACATAGAATCTCAGCCTGCGCAAGCAATTCCTTCAAACCACCTTCCCAGGTGACCACGACTAGAAACCATGGCTAAATCCTTCCTTAGCACTTTTTTGTCTCGAAGAAAACCAATTCGGCCCTTAGCCCTCCTTCCCTCAGCTCTCAATCTGCATATGACCACAACCATGACCTTGCACTTAGCTAAAAAATCACTTGTCTAGAGCTTCGAGACTTTGTAATTTTCATCCAGGACCAGATCAACGGTCCTCTTCCTCTTTCATGATCAACGATCGAGATCCACTTCGAGAGTCTCAACTTTCCTCGCTTGCCTCCTCCCAGAACACTTTTACCCAGAGTTCATGATCTACCGACGGGTCTCCTCCCACAGATTAGCAGTTGTGAATTGCTTCGTCTCTTTGGGCTTTAGAAGTTTCAAAACTTTCCTCCTGCACTTTCTCCTGGAGTGATTTCACCTAAAGCTGACGATCCTTCGACGTGTTTCTTCTAGAATCAACGCTCGATATGTACTTCGGCGTTCATGCCTTTGATATTTTTCGATCCAACACAACCTGTCACATCTTTCCCCTCTGGAGTGCCCAGTCTTCGGACTGCACGATCTGTCGCCACGTGGTGAAATAATGGAAGAGAACATGTGGCCCAATCAGGCGGGTGACACGTGTTATGTTCTAACTGAATTTTCGATACTCCAAATGCTCAAAACTTAATGACACGTAGCACACATCTCATGTGTCCATGTCATCCTAGGTGACGTCTACAAGCCACGTCACTTCAGGAATTCCAGGATCCACATCATCTCTAGGTGACATCATTGTGCCCCATCACTTCAGCTATTCAAGCTTCGGGACTTTGGGAGTTTCCATACTAGCACACTTCCAATTCTCTCGAACTCTGAATTCCTGAACTGGTCAATCTGTCGCCATGTGTCCTCCTAGATCATATGACTAAGATTCACTTCGGGTCTTCACCCGGAGTCCCCATATCTGCACCATGTTACCTCCTTAATCTGATGGTTGAGGCTTACTTTGGGTCTTCGGACTTCAGAAATCTCAAATTTCAAAACTTATCTGGCCCCACTGGCTTTTATCCAAAGCCCTGGATCTGGTGACACGTGGCTCTCGACAGATCAACGGTTGAGATCCTTTTGGGTCTTTGAGTTTCAGAAATCTCAAACTTCATACCCCTCAAAGTACACCAGATTCTACCGCCTATCCTCTTGAATCGAACGGTTGAGTCTTACTTCAAGCCTTCACCCGAAATCCACAGATTTATGCCACGTCTCTTCTAGATTAGACGGCCCAGATTCACATCGAGTGGTCCGACGCTTGAGATTTACCCCAGATGATATGGTGACTGATATCTATTTTGGATGATCGGATGATCGATATTTACTTCGACTCTCCAGCTCTCTGGGCTTCAGGAGTTTCAAATCTCAACGGAAAACCTCTCGAACAGATTTCTATGGAGTTATTGATCTGTTGACATGTACCTCTTGATGATCGACAGTCGTGATCTACTTCGTCTATATGGAGCTTCAATGTTAGAGCCCTAACATGTTGCATCATTGCATGCCTTTCAATTTGCAGGGGCACGCATCGGCGGATTGGAGTAACCCACTTTTCACCCCGCAATTCTCAACAGCAGTGTCACCCCCGAGCTAGGGATATGAATCTCAACAGCAGTGTCACCCCTGAGCCAGGGCTATGAATCCACAAGGATAGTTCCAGAGTGTACTTGGATTCCCAAACCAAGAAACTCTCAATCTCTCACAGGTTTCCCAACACCCACAACAATCCAAGTACCCAGCTCTCTTCCACCCAACCTGTACCACCCCAAGAGAACGGACCTCCACCCTTCTCTACCACGCAGTCCCTCAGGCATTCGTTCTCCTTTTTCTAGGTCTTCCATCACATCTGGTCCAAAATATCAATGTTGGAACTCTTAGGACTCGCATTTGTGAGAAAAACAAGGCACAGGCCAACGCATCTCAGACATGCAGGCCCCAGGTCATGGCTGGATCACACCAGTGACCACTAAAGCCAACTATCTCGTGGCTAATTCTCCAGCAATTTGATTCCCTTTCCCAAGACAAGATGCATATGAGGATGGATCAATGGATGGGTAAGTGAGTGCATGGAAGTGCGTGAGGGAAATGAAGGAACGTACAGGAAATCAGCAAACAAGCTAACAGTCGAACCCTCATATCAGACCAGAGGTGGGTTTAAGTAACTTCATGGGGAATCAAGAACCTCCTGGCCTTCCCCAAGAAGATCATGTAATTGATCCCCTCCCTTAGACAAAAAGGGTAATTAACATAGGAATACACATTTATCCCCTCAATGCCCCTCTCTTGTGGAATCTGTAAGGTAGCTAGAGAGGTAGTGGGGGGGCCCAGAGGGCCCATAGTGATAATAGTGGAGGTCATTCAATGTAAGGTGGACTAGGTCCACTATATTATTAAATAAGGCCCACTATGGTAGTTAGATATAATAAATGTAA
>ML799305.1:273359-286971 GCA_009831015.1 Picea engelmannii
CATGGACCCGACACCCCTATTTGGCACCTATCCCATTGACTTCCTCTCTTTGCATTGATCTTAGTGGTACCATTTCCCAATAAACTAATTTATATATCCATGCAGTCAAAAACTTTCAAATCATGATTGCCAATGGAGGTTCCATGAAATGTGGGGGGCATTGTGAAGATGTGCATCTCCAAATTGGTCAGTACCACATGACATGTCATATATTTTCTATCAACATGGGTGGTTTTGAAATCGTTCTTGGTTCATAATGGTTACATACTCTTGGTCCCATCCTCATGGATTTTAAGGAATTAACAATGCAATTCAGCCAGGAGGGAAAACAATATAAGTTCCAAGGCATCACCGTCGGCTCCCCTAAAATCATCAGTTCCCATCGCATGGAAAATATCCTCAATAAAGTTCTTTATTGAATTATTGCACAAATACATTCCATTCACACCATTGAGACACTCTTTATGCATCCTAGCCTCCAAGCCATCATCTCCAAACATGAAGCTATTTTTTCCACTCCCCAGAGACTTCCCTCTTATTGTGGTGTTCTTGATCATTCCATTCCCCTAGTCCCCGGTATCCTTCCTCCCATTGTTCACCCTTATCATCATCCCTTTGCCCATAAAAATGAAATTGAGAAAATTATTCAAGAATTGATCGTCACGGGTGTTATCTGTCCTAGTACCTGTAACACACCCATGGTGGGGCGTAAAATTTTCATTCTTATTAAGAAAATCAACACCCTCATTCAGGGTCTCTATTCCATTCTTCTCTTCCAAAGCTTTCCAACCACAGTCTCCATGCTCCGAACCGAGCTCAGAGCTGGCAGAAATCATCTCCCAAGTTCTCGGGTTCTTCCATCCCTCTATACTTTCATATGACCACGGGTTATGACCAAATGGCAAGACAACAGGCGCCAAGACAATCACCGCGCAAATCCTCTGGAGTGGAAAATCTCTAAAGTTCACAATCTAATGCCCTGTGTCCTTAGGGATTTCAACGAACCTGATTCACTTCAAGACTTCGACGTTCAAGAATTTTGAACGCTCCAAATCCTTTTCTCCCTTAAGTACTCTATATCTGGAGTTATAGATCAAGTGCCACATGTCCCTCGTGATCGAATACTGTGATCCACTTCGGGACTTCGGAGTTCGACAGTTTTGAACACTCCAAATCCTTTTCTCCTCCAATGTACTTCATACCCAGAGTTATAGATCGAGCGACACGCATCCTTTCGCGATCGACGGCTATGATCCACTTCGGGAATTCGGCATTCGAGAGTTTCAAACATTCCAATTCCTTTTTCCTCTAAAGTAATCCATACCTGGAGTTACAGATAGAGCGTTGCGCATCCCTTCATGATCGACGGTTGTGATCCACTTTAGGACTTCGGAATTCGAGAGTTTCAAACATTCCAACGCCATTTTCCTCTGAAGTACTCCATACTCGAAGTTACAGATCGAGCGCCATGCATCCCTTCGGGACCAACGGCTGTGATCCACTTCGAGACTTCAACATTTGGGAGTTTCAAACATTCCAACACCTTTTTCCTCCGAAGTACTATGTGCTCGGAGTTACAGATCGAGCGCCACGCATCCTCCTCCCAATGAATGGTTCCGATGGATTTTTGGCACTTCAAAACTTCACTTCTGACATTCCTATAGATTCCTGAAGTCCCATACTCCTAGAATCCTAGTCATTTCACCAACCACATGAGAAAAGTATTCATGTGCCAGGGGCTGACACGTAGTTGGTTCAGGGGCGATGCATTCCCTCATCACTCTGGTTTGATCATCTTTCAACCTCCCTCAGGTTTTCATGGTCATGATCTGGCCAATAATGATTTTTTCACCGATCGATGGTTCACAATGATTGTGGGGCCCCAAAATCCTCGCTCTTTATCGGAGATCTCAATCTCCGCAATCTAAAAAGTACTCGCCTAACTCAGTCTAATCGTGGTCATTGATCCTCCACCCTGATGAGATCAACGGCGTTGGAAAATTGTGGGTCCTGAACTAGCACGTCTGCTAATTTCACCTTCACTCTTCGTAATGATTCCCCACCATCGATCTATTTTCACATATCTACGGTTCACAGTGATTGTTAGGCCCAATCTCCACAATTTGGGAAGTGCTTGCCTGACTCTATCTAATCGTGGTCATTGATCTTCCATCCCCAATGTGATCAATGATGTTAGTTGATTGTGGGTCGTGAAATAGCATGTCTGCTAATTTCACCTTCACGCTCTGCAATGATTCCCAACCATCGATCTAATTGAGTGGATGGTGTTTGATTCGTTAACTCAATGGGTCTTTGAGTCGATCTGACAACTGAGATATTTTTTCCTCCCAATGAATGGTTTGCATTCTTCTCCTCTGTCAGGTTCTTGATTTATCTGTGGCTCTTCTTACTCGGGGATTTTAGGTAACTTTGACTATCGTGAAGTTTGACATTCCAGGCATCGAGCTTCCGAAACTCCAAAACCATTATGAACTAGCTCCTTTCGGGCTTAGCGTAGGGTTCATAGACCCAGGTCACATGAACCTTTAGATCACTCTCAGGCTATGAGATCTACTCTTAGCCAAGTTTTAGTTAAGGTCATGGGCACAAGTTCAAGGTCTCTCAGGCTATTGGTTTAAAGGAAACGCCTTCCTAATTCACAGAACCTTAAATTTTGAAACAGGGCAGTGTAAACTAGTGAGGTTACCAAGACGGTAGCAGTACCAAGAGGCTTGCTCCAATTCCAGAGCTATGACTTAGCTCCCTAGGGAAAACACCTTTGAGAGTTAAAATGGATCATAACGGAAAATAAGAAGCATAAGTTCTCAAGGAATCCAACTTATATACATAATTTAACCTTTTCAATGCATAAACCATTTACAGATAAGGAAATACATGCATGCAATCATTAATTCCCAATTCGACGCATAAAGTATGGAAACACTTATCATAACCAGATAATGTTAAGCGACTGTTCAAAGGGGTGCTCATTTCCACCCAACCATAGGCTCAATCACTCCTAATGGATTTACCACTAGCCACCCCTGAGCTAGAGCACGATGCTTTGAGATTGAATATCTTCCTCCAGCACAGAAATAGATAGGGATGAAGGTTACTCTCCTTCTCCTAACTCAGTCTCTATTTCCTGCGATCAGAACACACTCTTTTCACAATTCTTCCTTGAATCTAAGAGCTCTGTCTCTCGTCTCTGCACTCTTCATATATTTCCTCTCTGACCCCTATGCTTTCCTTTCTTTCCTTTTCCAGCAATATTGTGTGTCGACTGAATTCCTAGTCTGTGGTTAGGTCTGTAAGCCTTACAGATGGGTGGTCTGCCCCATCCCCTCATTAACTCTTGAGGAGGTCTTCCCACCTACCATCCTGACTGTAATTCATTCCTGGGTTAGAGGGTTGTTCTGATCCTGATCAATTAAATCCATCAAAGTATTGGTTTAGTGGAGGTTAACACAACCATTCTTTGTCCCCTCCACCATCTCTTTCATAGAATTCGTGGTATCTCTTAGCACATCCCCTTTCCAACAGTAATGCAACATGTATCCATTTTCTATTAAAATAACATAATTTACATTCATCGACCATTTATACAAAGGTCCATCAAATCAAACATTCACACCTTTGAGTTTTCCATAGTTTCTTGGCCAATATAGTTATATTTACAAACTGGGGGAAACAGGGTGTTACAATTCCCTCCCCCTTAAAGGAACATCATCCTCGATGTTCTATCTATCAACATGCTAGGTATATACAGAAGTAAACAAAATCGGATATGCATGTCTCATCGAATCCTCCATTTCCCATGTAGCATGCTCTGGGCCAAAGTGTTTCCACTGCACCTTGACCTGTGCAATGGTTTGGTTCCTGAGTGAGGTTTCCTTCCGGTCTAGTATACATTGAGGTTCTGGCAGGAATTCTCCCTCTGGATCCACCTGGATCACAGACTAGTCAATTATATGATTATAATCATGTACATATTTCTTCAATAAAGAAACATGGAAAACATTATGTGCCTTTACTATGGGAGGGAGTGCTATCCTATAGGCTACAGGTCCCACTCTATCTAAGACTTCAAAGGGTCCACAATACCAAGGTACCATCTTGGCACAAGCTCTCATTCTCAAGGAAATCTTCCTGGGTCTAACTCTAAGATAGACATGGTCTCTTGTCTTAAACTCTCTAGGGGTTATCTTTCGGTCGGCGTAGCTCTTCTGTCTATCCTGAGAAATTTTCAGATTTTGTTTTATATGAATCACTTGTTTCTCCATTTCTTTCAGCTTGTCGAATGTGATTGTAATTCTATCCACTGGTTTAATCCAACTGATTCGAATCTTTCACTGTCTACCGTAGAGGGCTTCAAAAGGGCTCGTCTTTAGTGACTCTTGATAACCGTTGTTGTAGGAAAATTCTACCAATTGAAGGTAGTATTCCTACTTCTTAGGTTGATGCATTACATGCATCCTTAACATGTCTTCTAATATTTGGTTTACTCTTTTTGTTTGTCCATCAATTTGGGGGTGATAGGTTGTGCTAAACAACAATTTAGTCTCAAGACCAGCCATCATGTATTTCCAAAATCTTGAAGTGAATTTTGTGTCTATGTCTGATATAATCTGTCTAGGCATGTCATGTAGTCTGAATATCTCCTTCATGAATATTTTGGCTATATCTATTGCCTTGCAAGTTGACTTGATAGGAACGAAGTGAGTAGATTTGTTCAATTTGTCCACCACTACCATGATTGCATCAATATTCTTAGTCGATCTTGGTAATTCGGTGATGAAATCCATGGAAATGGTTTCCCATTTCCATTCTGGAATTAGTAGAGGTTGTAACAACCCTGTTGGGTGTCGGTCTTCTTCCTTAACTTGTTGGCATTCTAGGCACTTAGCTAGATAGTCGGTTATATCCTTTTTCAGTCCAGGCCAATAGAATTGTTTCCTGGTGGTCGTGATCATTTTCTGATATCTTGGGTGACCAGTATATGGTCTCTTGTGCATTTCATCCATTATGAAGCTCTTCAAGTCATCAAATCTTGAAATATACAATATGTTTATGTAGGTCAGCATGCCTTCATCAAGCATCTGATAGCCTTCATACTTTATCCCTGTAGTCTCTTGCCTTAGGTATGAGGTCACGGTCTTGAAGAATGCATATGTTTCTTATGCATTCCTAATTCTTTCCCTGACATATGTTTCACATGTGAGTATTTCTACCAGGTGAATCATTTTCACACTTCTCCTAAGGGCATCAGCCACCCTATTTTACTTCCCTTTGATGTGTTTGATTTCGAAATCAAACTCACTAAGGAGAGCCATCCACCTAGCTTGTCTAGCATTGAGTTTTAGTTGATCAAATAGGTTCCTCAACCCACAGTGGTCTGTCATAAGTAAAAATATCCCACCCATGAGGTAATTCCTCCACATTTTTAAAGCATGCACTATGGAAGCCAACTCTAGATCATGGGTCACATAATTGATTTCATGCTCATTCAATTTCCTAGATGCGTAGAAAATTACACGTCCCTCTTGCACAAGGACTCCTCTGAGTTATTCCTTGCAGGAATATGTACACACGAGGAAGTCATTATCAGGTTCTGCAATATTTAGCATGGGTGCATGGGTTAGAAGGTATTTCAGTTCCTGAAATATTTCTTCACATTCTGATGTCCAAGTGAATTTAACCCCATTTTTCTGTAGGGAAGTGATTGGACAACCAATCTTGAAAAATCATTTTATCAACCTTCTATAATATCATGTTAAGACCATAAAGGATATGATATCATATACATCCATTGGGGTAGGCCATTTCATAATAGATCTGATATTGTTAGGGTCTACTTCCACCCGTTCTTCAAAAATGGCATGGCCCAAGTAATGCACTTGCTTCTGGAAAAAGTCACACTTGCTAAGCTTAGCATAGAGCTGATGCTCTCTTAGTACTTGAAGTACAAGTCTAATATGTTCTTCATTCTCTTCTCTGTTCTTGGAGTAGATTAAGATATCATCAATGAAAACCAATACAAATATTTCTAGTAATTTGATGAGTACATTGTTCATCAATCACATAAAAGTGGAGGGGGCATTGGTTAGCCCAAATGGCACCACCACAAATTAATAGTGACCATACCTTGTCCTGAAGGCCATTTTGTGGATGTCTTCATCCTTGATTCGGACTTGATGGTATCCATACCTCAAGTCAATCTTTGAGAAAATGGAAGCACCCCCTAATTGGTCGAACAAGTCATCGATTCTTGGTAAGGGGTACTTGTTATTTATGGTTGTCTTATTGAGTTGTCTATAATCTATGCACAGTCGAAGCATGCCATATTTATTTTTCAAAAAAAATGATGGTTCTCCCCATGGAGACACACTAGGCCGGATGTAGCCTTTGTCCATCATTTCCTTTAGATGTAGCTTGAGCTCAACTAGCTCGGGTGTACTCATCCTATAGGGTTTCCTAGACACTGGAACTGCTCCTAGTGCAAGTTCTATCGAGAACTCAATGTCTCTTCTCGAAGGTAGACCCGGTACCTCTTATGGAAACATGTCTCTATACTCTCTTAATATGGGGTGGTCCTTTAGGTTTGGTTTGTCATCCTCAACAGATTCCAATACATGTATTGCATATAGAGGACATCCCTTTCTGCAATACTTTTTCATTTTAAGGGTTGATATTTGTCTCACTGAGACAGGTTTCTAAATCCCTTGGAGGGTCATCTTTCCCCCTTCTTCATTTACACATTCTAAAGTTTTATGGTAACAATCCAACTTAGTTTTATAAGAAGCCAACAAATCCATACCAATCAACAAGTCATAAGATCCTAGGGGAAGTATGTTAAGGGTCGCTTGGGTGGGAAACCCATCCATGATGAATTGGAAAGATGGTAAGACCTCTCTTACTTTTCTTTTAGTTCTAGTGGCTATTTGTACCAACCATGGCTTAACATGTCTAACTGGTTTCAGTTTACACTTATCAACAGTCTGAGGGGCCACATAACTCAAATTAGAACCAGGGTTAATTAAAATATAAACTAGACGGTTGGCGATCATACCTTCCATGTCCACCACTGAAGCTTGGTGGTCGGCTTGTTTACTATCCAAATCTGCATAAATCCATGGCATGCTCCTAGCCACATAATTGACTACAGTATCTTCTTGGATGTTGTATATTCTCCTACTATTCTATTGTCTGTGTGGACAATCCCTCTACATATGTTCTTCTTCGCAACCCCAACATTTCAAGGGTTCTCTCTTTGGGTTATCAGTCTTTCCTAGGGCTGATCCAAAAGGTTTATTTCCACTCTGGGAGGGGAAATTATGTTGGTACACACTTCGGGTAGCAAGGATCATCATTGAATCCTTCCTATAGCTACTAAATCTTGAGGATTTAAACCCCTTCTTCTTGAACCCTGGACTAATCTTCTTCTTCCATTCCTGACGAGGTTATGTCTGATGCCTGAACTGTTCATAACAATACCTTGCCTTCCGAATAGTGTCTTCTAAGGTATTTAGCTCGTCAAAACCAATCATGTTCCTATATGTCTGAGGTAACCCACTAATAAATCATTGGTTGTTTACCTTTTCATCTTTTCATGTAGGGTACATACCTCAACAACTCAAGGAATTTATTGATATATTCCTCTATGTTGAGTTTTCCCGGCTTGAGTTCATAGAACTCCTTAGTCTTCTCGATCGAAGTATTTCTCTGACAGATACTTATTCTGGAAGTGTTTCTCAAACTGTTTCCATGATAATCCCTTTTCATGGATTCCTTTCACATTCTTAAGATCTTCCCACCAAATGGAAGCCTTTCCATTCAGGTTGAGGATGGTTATTTGAGCCTTCAAATTTTCAGAATAGTCATGAAATCTAAAGTACTTCTTTAAACCAAGCAGCTAAGATTCTGCCTCTTCCCCTTTCTCAATCTCTCCATTGAAAGAGGGTGTTTTGGATTTCTTTAACTCTTCAGGGTCATGACTTTTGGAATGATTTTTCTTATTTCCTTTCTTTTGAGAATGTGAGCTAGTTTTGAAACTAGAATATCCCTCGGAGTTTCCCATTCCCTTTCTAGAGGACTCTCCCGATGAGTGTCCCCTGCCTCCAAATTGGGCCTTCCTCAAGGTACTTCTCCATGTGTGGCCACTTATGGGACCACGTTTTCATATTTCAGGTGGAATTTGACTTCTCTTTGTATGTCTTCAGTCCACATGGTTGGTTGCAGGTCCATGTTGCAGCTTCCTTTGTATATCGGATAAGCTATACAACAAGATTGCATTGATTTATGTTTGTTTATGTTTCTCATTTATCAATCTCTTTTTGTCAGCCTTGCAACTCTGTAATTCGTCCATAAGGCTCCTTACAGTTTCAGCTAGATCTGGAGGGGTCTCCACCGCTCTCCTCTCGTCAGACTCTATGTCTCTATTATGGGATCCCTCCCCCACTTCATGGTGCATCGCCATCCTTTGTGCTTATGATTTCCCATTATTCACTGACTGTTGGAGTGCTAACAAAACACTTACTGTTATCTAACATTCTAGTAGTTCATGAGCAACACATAGTTCATTTTATTAAATACACACACAGTAGAAAGTTTTCATTTTTTTCTTTAGTAATAGTCTAACCATATTCTTTAGAAAATAGGTAAGGTAGGGGCGTCACCCTTAATATTTAATTTAAACATGATTTTTAAGTGACTCGTCCATGATCCCAAGCAGGTGAAGTGTTGTACCATTCTCTGATACCAATTTGTAACACACCCATGGTGGGGTGTAAAAATTTTGTTCTTCTTAAGAAAATCAACACCCTCATTCAGGGTCTCTATTTCATTCTTCTCTTCCAGAGCTTTCCATCCATGGTCTCCATGCTCCGAACCAAGATCAGAGATGGAAAAAATCCACTCCCAAGTTCTTTAGGTTCTTCCATCCCTCTGTACTTTCATATGACCGCGAGATATCACCAGACGCCAAGACAACAAGTGCCAAGAAAACGACCGCGTGAATCCTCCGGAGTGGAAAATCTCTGAAGTTCACAATCTGAGGTCACGTGTCCTTAGGGATTTTGATGGCCCTGATTCACTTTGAGACTTCGATGTTTAGGATTTTAGAACGCTCCAAATCCTTTCCTCCCCGAAGTACTCTATACTCGAAGTTATAGATCGAGTGCCACGGGTCCCTCGTGATGGAAGATTGTGATCCACTTCGGGACTTTGGAGTTCGGGAGTTTCAAACACTCCAAATCCTTTTCTCCTCCGAAGTAATCTGTATCCAAAGTTATAGATCGAGTGTCATGCGTCCCTTCTCGATCAACGGCTATGATCCACTTTGGGACTTCATTGTTTGGGAGTTTCAAACATTCCAACTCATTTTTCCTTTGAACTACTTAGTACCCAGAGTTACAGATCGAGCGCCATGTGTCCCTTCACTATCGACAGTCATGATCCACTTCAAGACTTTGGTGTTCAGGAGTTTCAAACATTCCAATGCCATTTTCCTTTGAATTACTCCATACCTAGAGTTACAGATCGAGCGCCATGCATCCCTTCGTGATCGATGGCTATGATCCACTTTGGGACTTCGGGATTCAGGAGTTTCAAACATTCCAATGCCTTTTTCCTCTGAATTACTCTGTACCCAGAGTTACAGATCAAGCTACACGCGTCCTCCTCCCAATGGACGGTTTCGATGGACTTTGACACTTCGAAAATTCACTCCTTACGTTCCTCTGGAGTGTTCTTATCTAGAGTCAATGATCTACTACCACATGTCTTCCTATGATAATGGCTAGGATCTACTCTGACACTTCGTCACTTCGAAACTTCACTCCTCACATTCCTCCAGAGTCTCGAAGTCTCAGACTCTTGGAATCCCAGTCATTTCACCAACCATGTGGGTGAGGTATGCATGTGCTAAGGGCTAACAAGTAGTTGGATTAGGGGTGACACGTGAACTCATTGCTTTGGTCTGATCATATTTCAAACTCCCTCAGGTTTCCATGGTCATGATCCGGCCAATACCAATTTGCTCATCGATCGACGGTTCATAATGATTGTGGGGCCCCAACGTGCTCACTCTTTATCGGAGAGCTCAATCTCCACAATCTGAAAAGTACTCACCCAATTCGGTATAATCATGCTCGTTGATCCTCCACCCCGAAGAGATCAACAGCATTGGTGAATTGTGGGTCGTGAAATAGCACGTCCACTAATTTCACCTTCGCGCTCCACAATGGTTCCCCACCATTGATCTCCATTCACATATCGAAGGTTCACAGCGATTGTGGGGCCCAATATCCACAATATTGGAAGTTCTCGCCCGACTCTATCTAATCATGGTCGTTGATATTCCATATCCAATTAGATCAATGACGTTGGTTTATTGCGGGGTGTGAACTAGCATGTCCACTAATTTCACCTTCGCGCTCCACAATGATTCCCAACCATCGATCTAATCGAGCGGTTGGTGTTTGATTCATTAACTCCAGTGGGTCTTTGAGTCGATCTGAGGAATGACATAGGTTTTCCTCCTGATGAATGGTTCACATTCATCTCCTCTGTCAGGTTCTTAATTCATCTATGGCTCTTGTTACTCAAGGATTTCGGGTAACTTTGACTATCGTGAAGTTTGAAATTCCAGGCATCAAACTCTCGAAACTCTGAAACCATTATGAACCAGCTCTTTTTGGGCTTAGCGCAAGGTTCCTAGATCTAGGTCACGTGGACCTTCATATGACTCTTGGGCTATGAGATCTACTCTTAGTTGGGTTTTAGTTAAGGTTGTGGGTGCAAGTTCAAGGTCTCTCAAGCTACTGGTTTGAAGGAAACGCCTTCCTAATTCGCAGAACCTTAAATTCTGAAACAGGGCAATGTAAACTTGTGAGGTTACCAAGATAGTAGCAGTGCCAAGAGGCTTTCTCCGATTTCAGAGCTATGAGGTAGCTCCCTGGGGAAAACACATTTGAGAGTTAAACTAGATCATACCGGAAAAGAAGAAGCATAAGTTCTAAAGGAAGCCAACATATATACATAATTTAACCTTTTCAATGCATAAACCATTTACAGATAAGTAAATACATGCATGCAACCATTAATTCCCAATTCAATACATAAAGTATGGAAAAACTTATCAGAACCAGATAACATGAAGTGATTGTTGGAAGGGGTGCCCATTTCCATCCAACCATAGGCTCAGTCACTCCTAACGGATTTACCACTAGCCACCCCCGAGATAGACCATGATGCTTTGAGATTGAATCTCTTCTTTCAACATAGAAATACATAGGAATGAAGGTTACTCTCCTTCTCCCAACTTGATCTCTATTTCTCACGATCAGAACACACTCTTTTCATATTTCTTCCTCGAGTTTGAGAGATTTGTCTCTCGTCTCTGCACTCTTCGTATATTTCCTCTCTAACCCCCATGTTTTCCTTTCTTTCCTTTTCCAGCAAGATTTTGTGTGGCCCAAATTCTCAGTCTATGGTCAGGTCTGGAAGCCTTACATATGGGTGGTATTCCCCATCCCCTCATTAACTCTTGAGGAGGTCTTCCCACCTACTATCCTGACTATAATTCATTCTTGGGTTAGAGGGTTGTTCTGATCCTGAGCAATTAAATCTAGTAAAGTATTGGTTCGGTGGAGGTTAACGCAACCATTCCTGGTCCCCTCCACCATCTCTTTCATAGAATTAGTGATCTCTCTTAGCACATCTTCTTTCCAACAGTCATGCAACACATATCCATTTTCTATTAAAATAACAGAATTTACATTCATCGACCTTTTATACAAAGTTCCATCAAATCAAACATTCACACCTTTGAGTTTTCCATAGTTTCTTGGCCAATATAGTTATATTTACAAACTGGGGGAAACAGGGTGTTATAGTACCAGACCCTACTCTTTTCTTGTGGTCATGGTAATTCAGAAAGAAGGCTCTTGGCACACGTGTCTTGACTTTAACACCCTCAACAAACTCACCATCAAAGACAAATTTCCCATCCCAATCATTGATGATATATTGGATGAATTAAGTGGTGCCCAATTATTTACTAAACTTGATCTTCATTCTAGCTACTACCATATACGTATGAAAGAGGTAGACATTCCTAAGACTTCCTTTTGAACTCGTGAAGGCCACGATGAGTTCTTAGTCATGCCCTTTGGTTTGTGTAATTCTCCCTCCACTTTCCAAATCCTCATGAATCATGTCTTCCATCCTTTTCTCTGTCATTTTTTCTTAGTTTTCTTTGATGATATTCTCATTTATAGTAAAACATGGACAAACCATCTTGCCCATGTGGATCAAGTTCTTAATCTACTCTCTCAACACCAAATTTCCCTCAAATAATCTAAATGTGATTTTAGAGCCTTGGAAGTGGAGTACTTGGGCCATATTGTTGGCAAGGATGGTGTCAGGGTGGATCCTAAGAAAAATGAATCTATGAAGGATTGACCTTGTCCAAAGAATCTCAAGAGCTTGTGTGGGTTTCTCAGTTTAATGGGATATTATTGCAAGTTTGTTAATAACTATGGAAAAATTTTGGTGCCTCTCACTACTCTCCTTAAAAATAATTCTTTCATTTGGAATCCAATAGCTCATCACTCCTTCCAAGCCTTGAAAGAGGCTATGTGCACTACTCTTGTCATGGCCCTTCCTAACTTCATAAAGACCTTTGCCCAAGAATGTTATTCTTCAAGGAAAGGAATTGGTTTCTTCCTTATGCAAGATGGTCGACCTTTGGCCTTCACTAGCAAATAACTATCAGAGAACCATTTGGGCCAATCAATCTATGAAAAGGAAATGATGGTCATTATGCATGTTGTGGATCTCTAGCGCCCTTATCTATTGTGGAAACGCTTCCAAATTAAGACATATCATCAGAGCCTCCAGTATTTTCGGAAGCAACGAATTTCAGTACTGGAGCAAAAAAAATGGGTGACCAATCTATTTGGATATGATTATGAGATTATTTAAAACAAAGGTAAGGACAATGTGGTTGCAGGCGCTCTTTCAAGGAAATATGAAGATGAAGGGTCCCTCTTTTCTCTATCCTTCATTGTAACAGACTGACTCCAAGTTGTTCACCATGAATGGCTTCCACGGGGTCTCCACTCAATGAACATGTGACATAGCGCGTTCATTCATAGAATATTAAATAATACCCATAATTTCACTAGATATTGATAAATACCTCCCCAAATCCTATTGTTTAACCGCCCTCCCAATACATTTTTCCAATAAAAAAAACTTATTTTTACTATATATCATTTATTTTTACTAAAATACCCATTTTATACCTATGAATACATATAACAACCCCCCTCCCCTGCCCCGTACCCTACATCCCCCCCAATACCTACAATACATTGACTCTATTTTTCATAATTTAAAAACCCCCTTTATGAATGAGCGTGATAAGATATTGGTCAATAAGGTGAAGCCCCTATAATGGTTGCAAGATATGTTAAGAACCAAATATCAATATAGCAAAGAAAAACCTCAGAAAAAGTACTCAACGCCTTGAAAAAGAGATAATTTCAGATAATAAGCCTCTTCGAGGGGGCAACCTCCTTTTACCCCACTTAAATGTTCAAGTACAAGA
>ML799305.1:287071-301933 GCA_009831015.1 Picea engelmannii
AAGCCGACATAAATAAAATAACATTACTAATATAATATGCTCCAATTAAGGGGTAATGAGCCAATATTAGGGCTTAACAAGATCCCAAACTATTGTTGGATTACTGAGAGGGGGGGTGAATTAGTAATAGAGAAATTTAATCCTTTTTAACCATATAATCCAAGTGTTATATCAATGTAGCATTATCATCCAATAAATGCAGAGTAAATAACCAATGAACAATCATACACATACACAGTACACCGGTGTTTAACGTGGAAACTCAAAGCGGGAGAAAACCACGGAATGATTTTTCTTATATGTCTTGAATAATTACATTAATTGGAAGCACCAACTTCCTTTGTTTTCCAGCTGCAACTGGAAGGAGGCTCCAACCCCCTATTTTCCCAGGCTAAAACCTGAGGTAAGCTTCAACTCCCCAATTCTTTGGATACAAATAGAAGGCGGTTACAACCCCCTATATTCTCTGGCTACAACCAGAAGGTGGCTACAACCACATTTCCTTTCCCCGTCCAACCTCCATGACATATAAGTAGAATTATGGAACCACTGTCACACTATCATTGTGAGATATACTGTTGTAAACCTATACCGATCAACCTGCACCAAACAACCTGTACCAATAACCTGAACCATGCATCAACCATGGATCAACCTGTACTTCAACCTGTTATCAACATGTACCATAAATAATTGCATCAACCATGCACCAACCTGTACCTCAACCTGTACCATGAATAAGTGCATCAACCATGCACTAAACCTGTACAAATAACATGTCACAACAACTTGTCCAAAAACCCTATCACAACAACCTGACTCGTCAATATTATCAACCAAATCATATATACTCACCAAGATTAATCACCAAGACAACTCTCACATATGTGCATCAACCAAGCATAACACAACAACTCATAATCATCACCAAGATCAATATGTGCTTCTAATAATATACCAATACAAGTATGCTACATCATCCATAAACCATGTGTCAAAAATACTACTAACAAGTGCCTCCAACCATGTACCAAGTATGTACCAATCATGTATCAACTACTCATCAACTATGAATCATCAATATGTACCAACATCATCAACTATACACCTCATGTCTCTTCCAACTCATCAACTACTTGTCTCAATCATGTACCCAACATGTACCTCAACCAAAAGCCCTCATAAATTTCATCATCCAAATCTGATTTTTAAATTTCTAATAGACCTGGTGTATATGAACACATACCTGCAAACCTTCCTTAACTTTAACAACAAGAGACTAGCATTTTCATCAAACTTTTCTTTAGTCTCACATGACTAGTTTTGGATTAGTCAACAACCCTAACTTGAAATAATCATAACTATGTACCTACAATGAAAAAATATATGAAAATAGTACACAATGTTCTTCGGTGTTTTTTATGTAATTCCTCCAGGTTTCACTACTTGGAACCTCTCAGAAAAGGAGTTACAGAAAAAATGGCATACCTTGTTGAATTATGTCTTATTCTAGAGAGAGACCTTGTAGAGCGTGCCCCACACGAAATATTTGTTGAATAGATATGAAAATGTTACACAGAATACTAAATATTGTACTATAACCAACACATTTTTTCTTACTGAATTTGGATCTGTTATGAAGAAGTTATGATGTTTTTACCCGAAACACGTGTTTTAGACTAGTTTCAGGACTAGCCACAAACCCTATTTTCCACGCAGTGTAACTCCAAAAATAAAACGACCCACAAGCTGAAATTTTTACCACAGATACTTGGATATGTTCCCTCAATGTCCTATCAACTTCATAGTCTTAATCATTCTAGAAAAAAAATTATTGCAAAAATGGTGAAATGACTTGTAAATAACATACCTTAGAAAGCATCATCAAAAGAATTTATCCTCCCTTGAATTTTGGCCTTATTTTCTTCACCTTCCCTCTGAAATTTGGCTTATATATACTTTGGTTACCTCATTCACCTATATATATTCAATATTCTCAATTCTTATGTAAAATGAGAGAGCCTTGCCTCGTATTTATACTCTCCAAGTAGCTTCCTTAGAAGCATCTTCTAGGTCACTTTGCCCACTTTCCTTATTTTAGGGTTAACCAACTTATAACCACTTTTCTAATTAGTAATTTATCCATTAAATTTATTATTCAAATAATTTATTTTGTATCCAATTTGACTTATAGTACACTCATCACTTCACTTTACCTCAAGGGGTTACCTTCTAACCATCTTAAACCACTTTCCTTATTTTAGGGCTAACCCACTTCTAACCACTTGTCAACTTAGTAATTTCTCCATTAACCTTATTATTTAAATAATTTATTTTGTATTCACTTTGAATTATAGTACACTCATCACTTCACTTTATTATTTACCTTCTAAAAAACTCTTAAACCACTTTGACTACTTTGACCGTTTGGGGCTTCTAGATGACTCATGAGGGTTCTCCAACTTCACATGGCCATAACTCTCTAACCGTGAGGATTTATGTGACGTTCCACATACCAATGGAAATGGAATGAAATGTAACATCCATATAGAATAGTATTACCTTAAAATATATCAAAAATCATAACGTTATCCATCAAACAAACTTGGGTCCATTACCCAAACCTGGGTTCTTACTCTTCACATGGCCATATCTCTCTAACCGTGAGTTATGTGACGTGCCACATACCACCGGAAATGGAAAGACATTTACTATCCATATATAATATTCTTAGCTTAAAATATATTAAAACTCATATCATTATACATGAAACAACCTTGGGTCCATTACCCAAACCTTTGTGCTAATGGAATTTTCTACCGGAATTTCTCCAAGGGTTGACATCAATCACTAAGGGTTGACATCAATATACAATATCACTATCCAATGGTTGAAATCAATCACTAAAGGTTGAGATCAATCTACAATATCACTCTCCAATGGTTGGCATCAATTACAACCAACAATCTATATCAACTATCCATCAACCTAAGCCAACTGTCTGACAACTATCGTATCTGATCCAACAACTGCAAGACAATTCTCCAATTTATCCAGAGTACTCTTGGCACAATGAAGAGCTTCTCTACAAAGGTCGTATGTATTTAAGCAAACAGTCACAACTTAAATCCACAGTGCTTTCTTAGCTTCATGCTACAACCACATCTAGGGATTCTAGGTTTACCAAAACCTATGACAAGGTCAAATGTTCTTTTTTCTGGGATGGTATGAAGTAGGACGTCTTTCAAAGCAACAAGGTAAAAACAATCAAATCCCCTCATAAACTACAATTTCTTCCAATTCCACCCATTATTTGTAGGGATATTTCCATGGATTTCATTTTTGGCTTACCTAAATCAGGCAATAAATCTGCCATCATGGTGGTCGTTGATTTTCTTTCCAAATATGATCATTCATGTGCTCTTCAACACCCATTCACTGCATCCATAGTGGATCAACTTTTCATGGATCATATCTTCAAGATTTATGGAATGCCTCATTCCATTGTCTCTGACCAAGATCCCACTTTCACTAGCAATTTTTGGAAAGAATTGTTTAGAATACAGGGCACCCAATTGCATCTCATCACAGCCTATCATCCCCAGAATGATGGTCAAACTGAAGTTGTCAACAAGTTTTTGGAAACATATTTGAGGTGTTTTTTATCTGAGAGGAAAAATCAATGGGCTCAATGGTTACCCCTATTTGAATGGTGGTACAACACTTATCACCATACAACTACTCACATGACTCCTTTTGAAGCAATATATGGACAAAAGCCACCTTTATTTCTCTCATACATTCCCGGTTTCTCTAAGGTATAGGAGGTTAAACAAACTCTTACAGTTTGAGAGGCTATTCTTTGTACCCTCAAAGAGAATTTGGTCACAGATCATAATTTCATGAAGCAACAAGCAGATCAAGGTCGCTCAGAATGTAAATTTGTTGAAGGGGACCAAGTGTTTCTTCGACTGCAACCTTATAAGAAGACTTCACCCAAGGCTGACCATTTTCAAAAAATGGCACCCAAATTTTATGGTCCTTATACAATTCTCAAGCATGTGGGACAAGAGTCCTATTAGTTATATTTTTCCAGTCATTCCAAGATCCATTTATTTTTTCATGTCTCCTGCTTAAAGAAGGTGATTGGAACTAAGTGTCAAACTCAAACTAGTCTTACAGAGTTAGATGAAGAAGGCTCCATCTCGTTGCAGCCACAAGTAGTCTTGGACTAGCGTCAACATTGTCTTCGTCAACACACTATCAAGGAAGTGTTAGTATAGTGAAAAGACACAACTCCAGTAGATGCCACCTGGGAGCCAGCTACCATTCTGCAACAGTTTCCTCATCTCAAACCTTGAGGACAAGGGTTTTCTTTTTAAGGGGGAGGGCATGTTAGGGACCTAGCCTCCCTAACCACTCACTTAGGTAGAATAATACATTTTCCATGTAATAAAGGCCAATATTAATAAGGCCTAGTAATAAGGAATAATAAGTCAAATGTAAGAAGACATAATAGAAGCTTTCACTTCTAGAAGATACTCCTCTAGATTGTTCTTTTGGTAGATAAATTTAGTATAAATAGGATTCAATGGAATGAGAAGTTTTTTTCTTGAGAATTATTGTAATTGAGTGTTGCTCTACTGGAGATTTCCCCCTCAAAGAGGCAAGTGAACATTGTTTTGTATCAATAAAGGTATGATTTTGGTGTTGTGGTTTCATATATTGTGTTGTTTCATTGTTATTCTCTTTAGTATTTCTATTTTCTGATATTATAATGGATATAGACTTAGAGGTTGGTCATGTTATAGATTGGTATCATAGTTTTTGGTTACAACATTGGGCCTTTGAAGGGGTCTGCTACATGACAGGGAAAAAGTTCCTAAAGTAAAATTAATTAAATTTCTATGGACAATGTCGGGGTGAGAATAGTGTAATTTAACAATGTCAAGATTGCCATTGAAACCATGTTTAAGAGGTCCTCCGTAGACTTGACACCTTAGTGATCTCTTCCCTTCACAATCTGGGCAACAAAACCGATGGATTTTCCTTACAAAGAGACAATGCACATGAGTCATTGATATATTCCATCGTGGACCCCCACTGTAGATATGTAATGGGAGTTATTCATTTTATCCCACATGCACAGGGAAAATATATATTGAACGGTTATAATCCGAAGGTGGTTCTTTGTTAATTGTGTGTAAAAATAAATTCACTTAACCCTGCAGATCCCATTCTCAATGTAAATGTTTTCTTGGAACCGGTGGTCGTTGTCTCGGTGGATCAGACCAACATCTGATCACCCTTGTGGACAAAATTAAGGGGAATGTGAGCTCAGTTGTCCAGTGGGCCAAAGCCACAATGGACCGAACCAACTTTGAATCACCTTCATTTGATAGAATTACAGGGAGGTCGGTGGCCCGAAACTGGAACCTTGTTAGGAAAGTATGGTATGAGAACTTGAGAGGAGCACTCGGTGGACCAATGGGCCCATACCAGACCCCTGGAAGTTCCAAAGCCCTATTTCAGTGTTGACATCCTAGTACCCTCGTGGGTCAATTCCCTAGTTATTCAGTGAGTTGTTGGATCATACTAGACTGGAGCTTGTTTACGGAAGTTGGATGGAAGTTGAGCCTTGTGGTCAGACTAGACCATAGTCATGAAATGTAGTGTATGGAAGTTGATCCCGGTGGGCGAGTGGCCACATAATCTACCACGACATTTTCCATGAAAATTCCATGTCATCAGTCGCATCATCTTCCACATCATCCAACACACGTGAAAGGGTTCCATGTGGATTCCATGTCAGCTTGAGAAACCTCTGCATAAGGAGTGTTTTCCCTCACAACTACCCACTAAAATTCTCTTGAATAAGAGAATTTCAGTGGGTACCCCCCTATAAATGTTTTGCAATATATTATGTCACTACATTATTTATTTGATACTAATATAGGAAACTACCATTTTTCTAAGATGGTTTAAACTATAGCATTTTGATATGCACTTGAAATCCTAAGTTTTTCTTCTTGTTTATTGATTCACACTCATTCGAAAGGATCAAATTAATTTTTTTTCTCAAATATGCGGTCATTCTTCACTGATCTTATACCCTTGAGCATCATAGAACCGATTGTCCATTTGAAAGAAACTCTTCAGGATAAAACATAAGGATTCTATTATTAATATCCCAATAGAACCTTTCTGATAGCCATATCAAAAATTGTTTTATCAGGGTCAATTCTATCAGAACACTATTTCATGTTGATAAAATCTAACTCCGATGAAACTCATCCTAACATCCTTTTCTCTCTGACTACACACATCCACGATGAATCTCTAAGTGGTCATGTTAGCTTTCATGGCAACTTATTATTGGTCGAGAAATCTTGTCTGAGTATGTTTATTCTAACACATGTGTGGGTCCCTTACAGGAATGACCCTGGCACGTGACAGACATTGATTGGTTTCCTGAGTCATTTTTTGTGGTTCTAACCCTTCCTGCAAACATAATCTTTTGATTGGCATGTTTATCGAGGGAGGAATATTCATTGATATCATTCCCTTCGGAGCGTTGAAATAGAAATAACTACCATCTCTGATGACTAAGCTTTTTTATCTTTCCTATCGAACAACTCATTGTTAGATTTGTTATGATACCTTTACCCTCCGATAGGAAACATTCCAACAATTCATGAAAGAATGAGATAACTTAACCCATTATATCGTACTCTCAGTACACTTTTTAATGCCCATGAGAATATTCTTGAATTCCTTCTTGTCGAAGAAAAAATAGATAACTAAATTACTCCCTCCCCAATGATGGAAACTCTGAAAACACTCTCGAAAATTTCCAAGTCCAACTGCTATCTATTGTACCTCCGATACATGGATTTGGGTGATTTGTACATATGAATTTCATTAATGGTGAAGTGATGTTTTTCCTGTGAATTGGTCACCGTGCACAGAGCACTAACTTCATGAGTTAGGGTAATTTCCTATCCACATAGTAACTTCAAAACCCTACTTAACGCATTATTTTCTTCTATGACTTTGTTAAAACATTGTACTCTACATAATCTGGCCATGAGAAAACTATAACCTTCATTTCCATTCATAGAATGATAGGTATGCTATAGTTTTAATTTTCGGTGTTATTATAATATTATATATGTTAGATGCACTTATGTGTTTCTCTGCTAATTGCAGGACATAACAAATACACCATGACGTGTTCAAATGTCAGGAAAGCAAGTAATCTCGTAGTTTTTGCTCCAACTCCCACGCCTGAAACTTTAGCTAATCTAAGGAGCATATTGGTGATAGATACTACTCATCGCACCAGAGAATACCATTTCCCCAAGTATGATGAAATATACAAAACTTTCAATATTGGAGATTTCTCGTCGGAAGATGAGAAATCTAAAGTATATCAAAATATTCAGAGAAGTGGTATTCACCATGTGGCTTCTCATCCATCAATGTTCCTCTACAATGATTCAACTCAGTGGTGTTTCAAACAATTTGACCTGAACACATATACAATCATGAGTAAACCCAAGAGACAGATAGGATCCCTGAGACCTAAGGATATTGGTGTCATATACCACCTTCCATAACCTATGGTCTCCCTCAATGAGTCATTTATGAAGGGATTCACCAAAAATAACAAATACTTTGTTGATTTTATGGAAGATTGGTGGTTAGGTGAAGAAAGAAAATTCAAGCAAGGGATTCTCATGGTGAAGAAAAGAGTACACATTTGCAGATGGAGTGGATTCTCATGGCATACACAGTTGTAAATACAGAACATTTCTTCAAATGGGCAAAGATATTAACTTTCAATGTTTTCCACAACATGAAGAATGTTTCAGGTATGAAGAAACCATGTTTTTACATGTTTGTGTATTTGATTGATGCAATTTGTTCTTCCATGCAATTTCTTGTTTTTTGATGGATTTGGGATAAAGACCAGCCTCCAATACATATTTATTGTTCTAACCTCTGGAACATAAACTTCAAAAAATGCTTCTATAATATAGATGACTCCTTTCTTGCCACTCTCCATACAATCATTTTCGGATTCCCATGATATAGAATATCAATTGAAGCCATGGTTGGGATGAAATATGTAGTGGATTTTTATTTAAGCAAATATTACACTTACATCAGAGTGTATGGAAGTATCGGGGCCCCACACCTCCTTCCCTATTATTTCCCTGATAGGTTGTTGATTACACAAATTGCTTTCCATACCATGGGAACTGGTATAACCTATCTCCTTTTGGGAAATAGTAGCAAAATATGGCCTATGTTCCCTATAAATATAGGAATTTATAGTTTATTTAATGGTCCCCATGCCAAAAAATAAGCAAAATCCCTACAAGAAATGTGTTTGTGCCTAGGAGAATCTATAGGGAATGACCCACAAGAACTGGTAGTGAATCATATCAAGTTTGTAGGCCTCACTCATTCCAAGATACATGAAGTTAATTTTGTGAATATTTATTCAAAGGAGTCATATTCTTAAAAGAGGCATTACAAAGGCTACCTGATGATGTGGCGAGGGGAAAACTTCAAATGGAACAAGAAGAAAAGAAGAAAATCTTAAAGGAACAATTCTAACTACTTCTTGAGGAAGACCAAAAGAATTTACAAGCCATGGAACAAGAAAATATAAGGAAAGAAAAGGAAATGTATCAAAAGTGAATAAATGCAGAGGAAGAATATCATAGAGAAAGCAAGCTAAAAGGGGAAAAAATAACCAAAAAGACAACAAAGGGAAACTAAAACTTGAGCTCAAGAAGACCTCCAAAGGCGATGAGAAAAGGGAGAAGGAGGAAACACTTAAAAGGATTTTTGATGAAAGGATAAAATAGAAGGAACATGAGATAAAATAATAGCATGATGTCGTCTAACAAAATAAATTCGAGGAGGAAGAAAAGACATTAGCAACAGAATCAAAGGCACAGAAAAAAATTGAAGAGGAAAAGAAAAGATTGGCAGTTGAAGCTGAAGAAAAAAGGAAATCTGATGAGGAAGTAGAATAGAAAATATAGAAAAAATTAAATGAGACTCAAAACAATACATAAGATCCAAATGTGGGCATAGTGAACATTACACCCCAGGAATGTACTCCCCTCATATCCATCCCAGGTAATTTAAACTTTTGCTCACAAGTACTAAATTTAGAAGATGTTGTAGTTGTTGTGGGAGAGTACTACTACAGTCATAAGACCAAAGGAATTGAAAAGATATCACACAAAAGGAAAAGGGGATACACAACTAGCATCCAATCATCCACAAAGAGATTCATTGAATAAGAGTTAGGACTAGATCCAAAGGAAAATGATATAAAGGTTTCCTTTGTACTTCATGCATTTGCAGGAGCAAATGTAATGTATTTTTAAGAAGTAGCTACAACATTGGACACTGCAAAGAAAAAATTGTTGAACTTGAGAAGAAATTCAATACAAAACAAGATGATATATTTTTTGAGTTTCTCAAAGTAGTTGATGTGGAAGAGAAAATCCAGAAGGAAGAAATAGAGAGAGTTGTGCAAGCTAAGAAAGTTGAAATCACTTCGGAATTTGAAAGGGTAACCAGGACTGTCGAGAACCTTCACACAAAAGATTTACATAAAGACTTACAATATCAAAAATATGAAATGAATGCAGAGTTTGAAAAGGGGCACACAGAAACCAAAATATGCACACATAAGAACCGGAATCTGTCAAACAGAAATACTCATAAGAAATGGAACAAATCAATACTAGCCACGCTCGAGAATTGTCAAATTTGCAAATAGAACAAGTTAAAACCAATAAGTTTGTTGAGCAACATGAATACAAGATTTTAGGATTAGAATAGGACAAAGAAAAACTCGATAAATCCTTGGAATAAAATCCCTCACAGAGGAGATAAAATGAATACCATGCACAACATCCAAGAAGCTACCACAATAGAAGACATGGAAAGAAATATTCCAAGAATATATGCATCCTTAGAAGATCAACAAGTAGAATACCAATCCCATATGATTGAAATCCAAGGTAAGATCATTAATCATATTGTTTCTATTTTAATTGAATTAGGAGAAATTCATTTTTACATTGATTCTAAAGTAGAAGATACACTTAATTTATATAAAATTAAGCTCAGAAAATCTATTTTGTTTCAGCTAGCCATTGGAACCAAAAGAAGGATCAATGAGACAGTTAGAGGTTGTCCAATAAATCTGAATGGGGTAAATGCAGTCATTTATATGAATCTTATACCATTATTATCTTATGATATCCTAATTGGGATGGATTGGTTGGACAAGCATCACATTGTCCTAGATTTTCATGAAAATACATTTGCATGCCTTGATGGAGAAGGAAAACAGAGCATTGTGAAAGGAATTTTGAGACCTATTTCTATAAGGGAGATTTCAGCCTTACAGAAGAAGAGATGTTTCAGGAAAGGTTTTCAATTGTATGCAGCTCATGTAGAAGAACTAGAAAATACAAAAGGACTAATCCTTTAAGATTTTCCATTATTGCAAGAATTTGAAGATGTATTCCAGAAACACCCATATTTCCACTGAAGAGGGAGATGGATTTATCTATTGATTTAGTTCCAAGAGTGGCCCTCGTATCAATAACTCCTTAAAGAATGAGCACATCGAAGTTAAAATAATTACAAATGTAGCTAGAAGAATTGTTGAAGAAAGGGTACATATGCCCAAGTGTATCACCTTGGGGAGCACTAGTACTCTTTGTGAAAAAGAGGATGTAACATTGAGGTTGTGTAATGAGTTTAGAAAGTTGAATAAATCCACATTGAAGAACAAATACCCTCTAAAATGAATTTATTACCTCTTTGATCAACTAAGAGGAGCAAAGATATTTTCAAAGATAAACTTCAGATCAAGATACCATGATTCATGTAATAAGCAAGGAAGAAGACATCAATAAGATAGCCTTTAGAACCAGGTATGGACATTATGAATTTGTAGTGGTGCCATTTGGACTAACCAATTCACCAGTTGTCTTTATGTGCTTAATGAATGAAATAATTAGAAATTATTTGGATAAGTTTGTCATTGTATTCTTGGATGACATACTTATCTATTCTAAGTCTAAGGAAGAGCATGAACATCACTTGATGTTGGTGTTGCAAGTATTGAGGGGAAATTAGTTGTATGTAAAGCTAATCAATTGTTCTTTTAACCAAGAACATATCCATTATTTGGGGCACATTATTTTAGAATAGGGAATAACAGTAGATCCAGAGAATATTGAAGCCATTAGAGGGTGGCCAACACCAAAGAATGTTTCAGAAGTTAGATCTTTTATGGGATTAGCTAGATACTATAGGAGGTATATTGAAGGGTTCTCTAAGATTTCTCATCCCATAAATTCCTTAAAAAAGAAGGGAACTAAGTTTGTATGGACAAAAGAGTGTGAAGAGAAAGTTAATTTGTTGAAAGAATTACTTACTAGTGCACATATTTTAATAATTGTTGACCCAAATGAGAATTTTGTGGTTTGTACATATGCATGCAAGGAAGGACTTGGTGGAGTCCTCACTCAAAATGGACATATCATTAGTTATGATTCTAGAAAGCTTAAATAATTTAACTAAGGACAGGCCATAGTGATTTGAAGTACCTTTTTGAACAAGCAACTTTGAATGCCAAACAGACGAGACGGATGGAATTTTTAAGTGAGTACGATTTTGACATCAAGCCTATCAAGGGAAAGGAGAACAAAAATTTTGATGCACTCAGCAGAAGAGTACATCTCATCCATGCTATAACCATTAGTACATGCATCAGTCAGATTTAAAAAGAAGAATTTTGGATGTCGTTGTTATGGACCAACATTACCTACAAGTAAAAGAGAGTTTACAGCAAGAGAAAATACAATACAAATTCCAAGGGTACAAGATTAAAGAGGATGGATTACTTATGCATAAGAACAAAGTTTATGTTCCTAGTTATAGAGAACTTAGGAACTTGGTGTTAAGGGAAATTCATAATGTTCCATATGTCAGATATGTCAATTACCAGAAAATAATTGTAGTGGTAAGAAGCCAATTCTTTTGTCCTGGAATGAAGAAGGATGTTGTTGATTGCATTACTAGGTGTATGGAATGTCAGAGAGTGAAAGACGAGCATAGACACCTAGTAGGTTTGATATAACCATTACCAATTCCATAATATAAATGGGAAGTGGTAACCATTAATTTTATCACTAAGTTTCCCAAGAAAGCAAGGCAACATGACTCAATAATGGTAGTTGTTTATAAATTGAAAAAATATACTCATTTTTTTCCTGTAAAAACGACCCATATTGCAGCTAATATTGCATAAATTTACATGACGGATATTGTTAGGTTGCATGGGATACCTAAGGAAATTGTCTCAGACAAAGATATCAAGTTAAATTCAAAATTTTGGAGGGGATTATTTAAAGGATTCAGTACAAATATGAACTTTAGTACAATATACCATCCACAATCCCATGGATAGACAAAGAGGGCCAACCAAGTAATTGAAGACATGTTGAGAATGTATGTGATGGATAAGCCATCTAAGGGGGGATACTATTTTCATTTGGTTGAGTTTTCCTACAATAATGGGTACCAAGCCTCATTGAATATGAGCCCATTTGAAGCTTTGTATGGTAGAAAATGTAATACTCCAGTGAGTTGGGACAATCCAACAGACATAATGGTACTTGGGCTGGAATTTATCAAGGATATGGAAGACCAGATGGTTATAATTAAGCAGAATTTGAAGGTAGCACAATATAGATAGAAGAGTTATGAAGATAAGAACATTACAGCTAGAGAATTTAGACTGGGAGAGCATGTGATTTTGAAAGTGAAGCCCAAGAAGAACTCATTAAAGTTGGGCAATTATACAAAGACAGTAGCTAGATTATGTGGTCCATTTGAAATATTGGAAAGAATAGGGTGAGTTGCATACATGCTTGCATTTCCTTCTTCCATGAATGTGTATAATGTATTTCATGTCTCTTTGTTAAAAAAGTATGTGCATGATCCTAACCATGTTATTGATTGGAATTTGATTCAGGTGGAACTAGAGGGATATTTTTAGGTCCAGTCGGTGTGCATATTGGATAGAAAGGTCAAAGTGCTCAAGAATCAAGTCATAGAACTGGTAAAATTTCAGTGGACCTACTACGGCCCTGAAGATGCTACCTAGGAGAATGAATTTTTCATGCTGGGAGAGTACCCACAACTTTTTGAAGAATTTTGAAATTTTGATTTATGTTTTGTATATGCACTAAGGACAGTGCTCAAATAAGGGGGAGGGAAATATAAGACCCTAATTTTGAGTCCCTAGATTAATAATTTATTTTGTTTATTTGATGAAAGGTCGGAGTGCCTAAAGAATTAAAAGAGATCAAAGTGCTTAGGAAATTTAATACTTTGATCATTATTAATAATAAAAGTACAACACTGGCTACAGGACAGAAGGAAAATATTTATAGGGGGGTATGATTCCACGAGAGAGGGGAGAAACCAAGGGATAATCCTTTATGCTTTAATTGATTAAATTATCACCAATGTTGTGTTGGGGAACATATGAGGGGGTGCGTGAGTATCTTGGGGAAACCACGCTAGACTTGGGGCACTTTGATACAAAAGCCTTGTTTTTTATTGTCTTGGGGTTTAATCACTCATTCATTTTTGGATTCCTCATTCATTTTTACGAGATGTAAGTAACTGTTAATTATTCCAGTAATGATTTTTTTCTTGAGTGCATGGGTGCATTGGAATTTTGATAAACCTTGTCACAACTGTGAATCTTGAGATTTCCAACATTAAGATTCTTGACCAGTTTCACTAGAGCCCTAGAAGTAGGTGGATAGCATGAGGGACTATGTGGAAATGAAGTGGGTTCATTCTCTTGGGTGGTGCAATATAGGAGAAGAGAGATTGTGAAATTTGGATTTTTGTGTGTTGAGAAACCTTGAGAACTTGAGTGCTAACCGGTTTGGGAAGAGGAGTGTCGTTCTGAAACCCATCCTTGTGTATTTGTATCCATGTATTAGGGGTGACCTACTATTGAGACTTGGAGCAACATTGTCTAAGGTTGGGTGGAATGTCCTTTGCCCAAAACCAGTTAGTGACCAGTTTTGTTCAAGATAAGTGCTCTCTATCATGGTGTTTCTTTGTTGATATGTAATTATTTTCATTGTGTATTAATCATTATCTATGAGATATGCATTAATAATGTGCTTGTTTTCTAGTTATTGGTGTGCATGGAATATTATTCTTTGTTTTATAGTTTAGCATGAATCTTGATGATTGCATGTGTTATTTCATGCTTCTTTATTTAGTTATTAGTATCAAAAATTTGAGTTGGCTAAAGAAGTGAGTTCTTGGGTGTGGTGGGCCTACCCAGCCTATAGTGCAGTGGTTGGGTGCATGACAGATTGGATCAGAGTGCCTTGAACGGAGTTATAGAAGTAGGTGTGCCCGAAATTGGAGGATGGCCATGTTACATTATATGATAACAGGCATTGGTGCTCTTAGTATGTAAAATGTGCACTTTCCTTCATCAGGAAATCGGTGTTGATCAGTAATTAGTAACCCACAGAAATATTCAAAGGTGTAATCATTATCGTCTTCCTTGCATGCCTACCAGTTGGTTCAAAAGGTAAAAAAAACACGTTGAATGGTGTTCTCAAATTCGTCAGGACCAACACTATGAGTTGTTCATCTTTCTTTATATAATTATTTCCACATTCACCCAATTTCAATTGAAGTTCCTTCGCACGCAACAAATAGTCCTCTATTTTGTCGAAAGAATGAGTATCACGAGAGTAAACTCTTTCTCCAATT
>ML799306.1:0-11198 GCA_009831015.1 Picea engelmannii
TGGTGTTTGTCACCACGGATCTAGGCGGATGTGAGCACCGAAGCACTAGGACGGGCCCGTTCCCCATTTGGAAAAGAAACTAGCAGTGACAATGGGGTAAAGCGGAGCTTGTGGAGTTTAATCCTTGGGAGCGAAAAATTGAGGGTCTTAAGAGGGAAGACAAGCTCCATGGACGAGTATTTATAAATAAATATTTTAATTTAAAGGAGTACCTAAAGATTTGCACAATAGATCATAATTCGCATAGGTGATCAACAAGATCCATGAAATTCAAATAAATGCTTTAAATGTTTTCTAATATGCCAAGTTTTTTTATAAATATAGTAATGGATTTTATCAAAAACAAGTTGTAAAGTGTGTTGTGCACATTGCAATTTAAGTAGTTCTTCATATCAATTTGCATGAATGTAAAATAATGCCTTAATTTTTGAACAATATAATGTAATTCAGGCAAGTAATCAATATAAATCAAAGTAATTTCTTAAATATCTTCATACATGTCACAGTTTCAGTACATGTTCTATTTCTTCATAGATGAATTTTATAAAAAAAGGACCTGTATATTTATACGATGCATAATTATTGTTTGTAGAGAAATGAGGTGAAATTTTTGCCTGCTGATTGAGGAAGAAATTACATTAAATTCATAGGGTTCATACTTGATTTGTTCAATGTTCTATATTTGTAGTAGCTTTACCACTGGAATCGTCCTCTGCATGGAATTTTTTTTAATATGTTCAATTGTGTGCCTCTGCGGACGCAAAATACAGCTATCAACAACTCAACATATGACCGGGAAGAAAATGGACATGAGAATTACCATGTTGAGTCAGTATTGAAGATGAATGCAAATATATATGTACAATAGGGAATATTTAATCACACAATGGAGATCCACCTACATACCCAAACTGATACTCTTCTCCCATACCACACCCTAGCTATGAGCTATGTATACGGAAGTGTCTTGTCACCAGCTACGCCTATCTTTGCAATTCATTGATATTCTGAGCCATTTAGTTATCAAATAATTAGGCAATTCTCAATGATCTTTAGTGATAAAAAAAACCTCTAATTCCTAATCACTCAAGCTTCTTTTCTGAAATCAAAAAGTTTAGAGTATTAAGGACATGTACAATCATAAATTCACTTGAAGAGAAAAAAATGTCAAGGCACTCTCTAAGTGGAAATCAACACTGGCTTGCATTGGAGTTCAAAGAAAGCATCCATATCTTGAAGGAAGAAGAACAAATACATGTCTGATCTGAGTTGTTGTGGCAGATGGCCATGAAGCCCACTCACAAATGTTTGTCCTCTTTTTAGTGACGTCTTCCTTCTTTTCAATGACATGTAATTAAAATAGTATTTAAATAGTGAACCATTTTTGAATGATAAAATTTTGATGCCTTTAAAATTGAAATGACATAAGGTTAATTAATTTATTTTTTACTTTCTTAAAGTTTTCATTATATTTTTTAATATATATTTGTGAAGTATTGACTAATGCCTCAAACCATTATAGGGAACCATCTTTTGTGTAACACTAAGCATGAATCCACCCCTTCCTAAGTCTATTGTTGAATACCTAAATGACTTATTGTTGAATACCTGAAACCCTTCAATAGTTGCAATTGAACGGATGTCATGGAGAATATTGTAGCTTCAAACTACTGTTGAAAAGCACATGCACCTCCCCATAGAGATTAATCAATGATAAAATCTCAAAAGTCCCTCCATCTACACATAAGAAATAAAAAAATCCAATTAAAACCCTTTCTTTCCTTTCAGTAAAAATGATTTCAGGTTATTAAGGCACTTGACATTGTAAATGTTTCCCTCTTCCTCCAGATTGAGCCAATTTTCACTACTCATGACTAATATTTCACCTATTGAAGCCATGAGCAAGCTAATCGCTATCACTGGATCATATTCTCTTTCATGGAGCTATAGTGTGGTTGATCATCTTCTCTCTCATGGCCCTATAGTAGGGACGCCTATGTTCACTTAAACCTAAAATCGGTTCCATTAATCTTTGAAATCCGCACAAAAAATTAGCTCCTACAATATTTTATGTACTTTGAAATCTGTGGAGAAAATCAACTCATTCAATGTTTGGCTTAGTCTATAGAAAGTGAATTAACAAATTAAATAAAAACAACTTATACATGGGCTAGCCTAGGAATTATGCTAAGTTTTTGAAGATGTAATGTAATTCATGTTTTACCTTGAATAATCATTGGAGTATTCTAACCTCCTTATTCTCATTCTTTTGTAAGTAGTCGGTGACATCCAAGTAGCAAGATTTGTTAGAGAATGTGAAGCACAAATCCCCCATGAAGTTTCCACTATTTTTGCACGGGTTCTAAAAGAAAAAGATTTTGACCTTAAATAGTGGAAGCACAAATCCCATGGGATCTTTAAGGAATTTCTTAGGAGGTCGCAAGTTTTGTTAAGATATGGCAACATATCAAAAGATAACAACAGATTGTGACCTCCCTTCTTTTGGAGTCAAGAATAAATTCTCTCCTCAAGCACAATGTCCATAGATTTGGAAGGTTGTATAGTCCCCAATACCAAAGGTACAATATCTCTCATTGGGATTAATGAATCCATTATCCAGAGGCTCATTAAGACTCCTTCTAGGCACATAATGTTGATCAAGGCCATGCTACCTAAAATGGAGAAACATGAGAAAAAGATAAGAAAAAGCATCGCATTGTACATAGATTCTCTTCAACTACATACCATTTATCATAAGGAAACAATTTGCTCATCTTTTGAGGCATGGGTGGCCTTTGTAAGGAAGTGGAGAAGTGGAAGCGAAAAAACTTCATCAAGTCAAATGAGAGGTCATCTTATAGAGGAAAAATTTGAGCATCCCAAACAGGAAGGCCAATGATTAAGTGGAATACCAAGTTAGTCAAAGGAAGTTGAATCCTCTTATAGGAAAAGAAAACTAAGTGATAGACATAAGAAATAGTTAAGGATGGTAAACAAATAGTCACCCAATTGTCTCAAGTTCATACATTTTCCTCCTCTTCTTCTTTTCTATAAATAAAAAGGATTCGTATTATAAAAGGATTTTTGCTTGTTCATCTTGTAGAATGTTTTATGAAGCGTTAATGAATGAGAAGCCATTATTTGCCAAGATTTTTGGAGACAAACTTAAGTTCTAAAATGTGTGTTGAGCGCTCAACACACCCTAAAGGTTTTTGAAATTTTTTATCTTTTTGGGTACCACTTGTTTTCTTTTCTTCTTTCTGAGTTGAGTCCATTGTGTAGGGATCATTAAGTTTTTCTTCAATGTCACATCATTGATCACGTTTAGATTTATTTAGACCTGTCAAATTGAAACCTTTTTTCTTTAAAAATAACCTGGCATTTTAACTAAGAATTCACAGCTAAAATTATGCCCCACACCCCTATTTTCGGCATCGGAAAAATCCAAGCAGAAAAAAATGACCATGTAGTGACAATAATCTTCGATCACCGATGTATCATTGGCATCGAGAAAAAATGAAGGAGGATTGCGCTGGTTGTTCACAAAGAAGATTAAGGAAATGGTCGATATCCCATCGGCATCAGCGAAATATGAGAGGGCTAAACATTGACATGGGCCATGACGAACCTCCGATGACCGATTATTAATGCATTTGTTCGGGGTCGGTGAAATCTCAAATATTTAAATCATGGAAAATTTTTGCGTCGACACATTGCCGATCATCGATCACCGATGCATGTTCAACATCAACAAGTTTCGAGGGGGGTAATCCAGGAACACTCGTTTAAACATATCGTTGATCCTTGATCCTTGATACTTTTTCAGCATCGACAGGGAAAGACCTATTTGTTAAAACGCTTATCTAATGAAAATCCCCGATTCTGAATAAACTCTTAAATGAAGAAGTCAATTTCAAATGCCACATGTCTTTGAAGCGTAGGCATTTCGTACAACCTAGTTTCATCCCGAGTCACCTTAGGTTTCCCTGTGTCCTAGCCGCACTTCCAGGTCAGCATTTCCACATCACCGTTGTTCGACAAGATGGATCAACATCGAATATTTTTCCAAGAGATATCAACGAACATTGTCTAAATAAAAGCGTCGACTCCCGATCCACCCGTTTAAATTAGCGGAATGATGGGACATTTTCAGCACAAAATAAGATCAAATTCTACCATTTAATAGGCCAATTAATGTTTTGCTCCGCATACGTTGCTACCCTTTGCATCGATCGAATAACGAGAATTTCAAATCATCGATGAACCACAATGTAGTCCACTCCTACGTCGCCAACCTACGACTGCATTTAATCTCGAGGCATAATGTGGATCTGGCGACAGATTTTGTAGAACCGCACTTACACCCCAAATTGATGAACTGATGTGACAAGGTAAGTATTCTTTGCGTTTAAATAGCTAAGACATTTTCGAACACCAACATTTTGCACACAAGTTTCTCAGTTCCAGAGCAGTCGAAGAAGCGAAAAGAGTGTCTCAAGAGTTGCACTTGATTCTCAAAATTTCAAAACCAAGTTAAGCTAGTGCGAAGAACAGGTATGTGTTAATTTTATCATTTCAGCAGACACATTTTATTTATATATCAGTATTATCTCTGTGCAAAAAAAATCCTCCAAGGAAGCCAACGACTAGACTCTCACCAAGGGCTCCAAAATTGAAGGAAGCAGAGGTCGATGAAGGATCTTGTCCCAGCGCTGTGAGGCAATTGGAATTTGATACTAGAGCAGAACCAATCATCAAAACGTCAACTAAGAAGTCATTTTCTCATCCCCCTACTTTTGGAGATATAGAAGAAAGCACTGGGTCCAAGACAATGCTCCCGCAATGGGGAGATTTGTTCCATAAAATTAACCAGGAAGATTACCTGAAATTTATTCCCCACAACGACCCAGATGTAAGGGCGCTCAACGACCAGGTTTTTCCAAACATGCAACGGTCATGCATGCATATGGTAGCCTTTCGAACCCCGATATTTCCCTGTATTGAGACTCTGGGGTGGATAATCGACCATACAGAAGCATTTAAGTGCCAAAGTGATCAAATATAGAGAACGAGCAATAGAGGTGAAAGAAACCCTTTTAGCCCCGATGGACCAACACAGATTCCCATATGCTAACACATGCGAGGATCTCTTCGTCAAGTGGTCAGAATACGAGAAGATTCATCCACTCTAGTAGAACCACTAGATGATCTCAAGGGAATAAAGAGATTAAGTGTGGTGTGTCACTCTTTTGTTTTACTGAACACAAGCTTTTAGCATCTGTTTTAAGTTAGTGATTCTTTATAAATAGGGGGATCGACCTTTTTGAAAAGGTCGATGGTTTTGGGTAAGGACCGTCTTTTGAGAATTGTAAAGAATAATTTCTAAGCAACTTTAATTAAGAAGTTTTGTTTAGAACCAGAGACAAAATTTTGTTTTTCATCAAAGGCATTATGTGATTGGATTACGGAGGAACTACTTCCATCTTTGAATTTAGTAGTTGATGTTGTAACGAGTAAGAGTTTCTGAATCTATTGATAAGATATATTTTTCAACATTTTAACAGTTATTTTGTTCTAAATGATGAAAAGTGAATCATTGTGTTAATATGTGATTGATGGTAGAGCTAAGGAAACTATTTTTCTTGCACTTATTGTATTTCATGCGTATTTTCTTTCCATAATTGTATCTCAGTCTGTGTTGAAATGCCAACAAGTTAATGTATTATTACTAGACTTGTAATAGGTGTGAATAGCATTATCTGCACGCTAGAGCATGAGGGTTATCCCATGCTCAGCCTTCTTCAGTAGTTAAGAATCCCTTCTATCTGTTGGTTTATACCATCACACCTTACTTTATCAGACTCATCTAATAAACGAAAAGACAAAAGAGAATTTTTAATCTGAAGGAGTAACTTTCACAGAAATATATCCTTTCAATAACTAAGCAAAGCCCATCGATAAATTGGCTAGATCGAAAGATCTGGAGAACCATTCCACCCATCAAATGTTGCAAATTCTAATTGGGCCTCTAAGGCGGGTTTGGTTCCTACTATTGATTTAAAGGGATCTCAGACCCCTCAACATAATTGGAGCTAGAAGGAGGGCCTACAAATGAATGGCTAACGACATTTTTGATAATATATTTCGCATAGCCTACAGATTCAAAACAACCCACATGCATGGCTAGTCATTCTCAAGACAACCCACATACAAAGAGTACTCCCGAAATGAGTAACTCACACCAGCACGAGGAAGTAGAACACCTATTCCTTGAAATACCTTACGCTCTTCCCCACAAGGAGTTGAACCAGTTCAGAAGAATCACAAGAGCTTACGCCTGACAAATTGGATCGTTACCCTTAACTCCATTACTTCCTAGTAGAAAACAAGTCAGTAGACCAGTTGTTGACACCCTTAACCAAGTTTTTGTCCACACAGTATAATACCTGATAGATTTTTCCCTCACCAAGAACGAACAACCCCTTAATATGATCCCCGAAACACCAGTTGGTAACTACTCTGAGCCTGACGATTTTGAATCTGACGAGGAAGGGTCTAACTCGGATCACTCAGCTTTGGAATTAGATGAGATGGAGGATAATAACGATAATAATGAATAAAGGGGAAATCAACCTCAAAATAATCAACCTTGGTTGGACAGAGATGCTCTGGAAATCTCAGGACGGGTACATAACCTCCCCTGACATCTAGAAAAATTACTTCCCAAATTCGACCCTGAAACCTCTGGATTTCCTGAAGACCATATTAAAAATTTCATACTAGCTATAAGATTTATGAAGGTCCAACATGAGGACGTAGTCTGTAGGATGTTTCCTTATACCTTTGAGATTCAGCCTCAACTTGGTATTTTAACTTGCCTATGGGATCCATAACTAATTGGATGAAGTTTCAAAAAGATTTCTTAGACAAATGTGTAGAAGAAACCACCACAAGAGCTTTAATGGATGAACAGTTCACCGCCACCATGAGTTCAAAAGAGAAGGTTAAAGACTTCAATCAATGGTTTACCACTATCCTGAACAAATTTCAACCCAAAGCTAAACCTACTCAGGAGTTGCGAAATTGAAATATATGCTAGTAATGCTCTCCTTGCTTCCATTTCCATGTTTGTCAAAAGGGATGCCAAACATATCCTAGATGAAAATTTCGAGGAATCCAAAATGATTTAATTCCAAATGAATGGATGCAAAGAGGGCTAGGTCCCGAAAAGGAGACGAGTTTTGTTGACTAGACCCCCAAGAAAACAAATAGAACAAGGTCCTAAAAAGGGAGGTGGGGACATAGAATACCTACAACGAATGATAAATTAACTTTTGAATGAAATCGTAGACATGAAAAGAAGTGTTGGGTAAGGAAACCAAGGTCAAAGGCCTTATAAACCCTTTTTTAAAAGAAACCCACCTTTCAAAGCGATTGAACCTCCCCCAACCAACTTAAACATCGACATGGGTAATGTAGCATCCGACTCTTTTTGTACGTACCATCAAGAGAAACATTATGAAAGAGATTGTCCCCAATGGGTGCATGCTATGAATTTAATGGCCAATCAGTTCCTAGACTAATTCTCTCTTACCGAACAATCAAGCGGCTCAACGGTGAACATCATCGATCATAAGGAAGTTGAGCCGCCAGAAGAAACAACCATGTTGTTGTCGGATCCTGACTTGTCGATGCCTCTCGACGATGTATTTGAGGTCCATGAACCACCCATTGGGGTTCTGGATGTGCAAACATGAAGTAAGGGTCAACTGGTCTCAAATGATCTCATCATTGTCCAATCCTTGAAAGGGAAACAAATAACCGATCACTCGAAATAACCTTTTGTCTCCCAAATAAATCCTATAAACATACACACACGGGAAGCACCCAAGATGGACTGCAACATAGTATAAGACTTAAATAAGTTGAAGGCTAATGTGTCATTCATGGACATGTGCAGGATTCCCCAGCAAAATTATTTTATGTTACAGGCCTTAAAGTCAATAGAAGCCCCTATAACAAGCACTGACCTAGGTGAGGTCCCATCTCCCACAAATTTTAAGAACAAACCAAATGTGAATGCTTTCTATTTAGACAAAACAGGAAATCCTTGTGTCCCACCTTTCCTTTTAACGTTTGAAGTCTTCAACTGAAACCTGCATAATTTCTTAGTCGATTCAGGGGCATCCTCCAATGTCATTCCATTGTCAATCTGGAAGAAATTGAACACAATCCCGCTCAAAAGTGATAAACACATTATACAACTAGATAGACCTCAGGTAAAATTTATTGGGGAACTTAAGGATGTCATGATCAAAATGGCTACACACCCAAAATTTGTTCAAGTAATTGATATAATTGTAGTAGATATCCCAGAATCTTATGTACTGCTACTCAGTCGAGATTGGTCTGATAAATTGAATGGATACTTTAGCATGGACTGGGATCACCTTTGGTTGCCACTAACGGTACATACCAATGTGATTAGGATTGATAGGGAGAGATATCTCAAACATACTATCACCGATTTAGAAGCCTTCAACGAACCCTCATCGGTAGATTTCCCCATGTTAGGAAACTACTCCTGCGATTCTGATTTCAACAATTTTGCCCCTCTCTCATCTGATGTACCTCTCACTCAAAATTCTGAAATGACTTTTCAAGTGAATCTACTGGAAGCAACAGAAGAAAGCATCTTCTGTCAGGAACCTCTGTTGGAAATGAGAGACACAGTATACGGAAATGAGGAAATAACTAGGCCTGAAGAAGTTGCTAAATTTTTCTCACAAGTTTGGACATTGTACTTTGATGGGTCTAAATCATAAGGAGGGTCGGGAGCAGGATGTAATCTCATTGACCCGAAGGGGAAGCTAAATTTCCTATCCTGTAGACTAGAAGCTCTAGTTCAGGGACTGAAGAAATCCATAGACTTAAACATTAAAGAACTGAAAGTTTTGGGGGACTCTGAAATTATTGTTAGGCAAGTGAAGAATACTATCCATTGCAATTCACCCCACTTGAGAAATTACCAACAAGAGGTGAATAGACTAATAGAAAATGTTGAGGCCTTCAATATTACTGTTGTTCCCAGGACAAAGAATACTATTGTTGACTCCCTAGCCACTGCAGCCTCAAGGTTATCCCATTTAGAAAACTATGAAGCCTCCAGGTTCACTGTGGAACTACTCTACAAACCATCAATACCCAACAATATTTCTAATTGGAAGGTTTTTGAAGGAGATGAACAGATTGTATATTTTCTGACTAATCAAGAGAATTTTAAAGATTTGGCTATTGATGATGAGTTATTCCAAGAGCAACTGGCAGAAACCGATTTCCACGAACCGAAGAATGGAACAGATCAATCTAATAATAAACCAAGGTTTCACACGATACCGAAATGGGTTGCCAATTTGGAGAACCTTTTCGACCTAAGGGAAATATTTAAAGGGTCAAAGAATACAAAGACAAGGAGTTCATGATCTATATATAAGACTATAAACCTAGGAACCCCGGAAAACCCTAAGAATGTAAATCTAGGTAAAACAATGTCTAAATAAGACAGGAAATCTTATCTCAAACGTTTTAGAGAATATCAAGATGTCTTTGCATGGTCCTACCGAGAATTGAAAACTTGTGACACTTGCATTATCCAACACACAATCTCGTTAAAATATGGAGTAAAAACCTCCAACAAAATCTCAAGAAGTACCATCCATATCTAGAACCCTTGATGTATCAAGAGCTAAAGAAGTTGTTATATGATAAGATTATCTTTCAGGTTAGACACTCTGCCTGGGTAGAAAATTTGGTTCTTATCAGAAAAAATTCTGGGGAGATTCGCCTGTGTGTAGATTTCAAAAACCTTAAGAGAGCATCAAAAAATGATAACTACCCAATCCCACCCATGGAATAGCTCTTGCAGACCATGTCTGGTTCTGAAATTTTTTCCCTTATAGATGGGTTCTCAGGTTATAACCAGGTCCTAGTTTCAATGGAAGATCGATTGAAGACTACCTTCCAAACCAAGTGGGGAACTTTTGCTTATAAATGCATGTCCTTTGGGTTGATTAATGCATGGGAAACCTTCCAAAGGGCCATGGACGTAGATTTTGGGGGATTGAATAACAAATGTGTATTAGTATATTTGGATGATGTGACTGTGTATTCAAAGAGCAGAGAAGACCACATCCAACATCTAACCCAAATTTTCGAAAGGTGTAGGAAATATGGAATATCTTTAAACCCTAAGAAAACTATGTTTGGTGTCGAGGAAGGGAAACTACTAGGTCATATTATATCTCAAGTAGGAATTCATATAGATCCTAAACAAATAAAGGAAATAACTCATCTTCCCTTGCCCCATAACAAAAATGTTATGCAATCCTTCTTTGGGAAAATTAATTTTGTGAGGAAGTTCATGCCCGATTTTGCTGAAACTGTCAAACCCTTAAAAAAAATGATTTGCAAGGATGCATATTTTAAGTGGGATGACGAGCGAAAAGATGCTTTCAACAATATCAAGACTGCAATCTCTCAAGCTCTAGTGCTACGAAGTCCTGACTTTAGTAAATATTTTTCCTCTATACTTTCGCCTCCGACCAATCCTTAGTTGTGGTATTGACCCAGAAGGATGATGACAACAATGAGGCACCAGTATAATTTGTGAGCACTAATCTCCAAGGATCCGAATTGAATTACCCTGCTATAGACAAATAGGCTTATGCAGTGTACAAAGAAATAAAACATTTCAGATCTTACATTCTAAAAAATCACACCAAAGTCATCGTGCCTCATCCCGCAATCTGATCCCTATTCACTCAACAGGAGATGGGGCAGAGAAGGGGAAATTGGATGGCAGTTGTCCAAGAATTTGATCTAGATATAAAACCTGCCAAATTAGAAAAGGGACAAGGATTGTGTAAATTGGTCGCAGAAGCCCAAGATCTAATAAATAAAGACCTCAGGTGGGAGAATGAATTAGCAATATGGTGTAGTGAATATTTATACATTCCCTGTTAAGAACCTGAATAGATCTACAAATATAATCATCACAAATACTGAATACACAATAGATCCACAAAGCAAGATATAAGAAACCACACTTTATTATATCAAACCCTTGAGGTAGGGAAACACCATACAATGGATCCTATTATGGAAGGGATCCTCTCCTGTTCACTTGCCTCTTCGAGGGG
>ML799306.1:41643-58333 GCA_009831015.1 Picea engelmannii
TATAATATATGCTGGTTTTCCCGGTTTGGGTTTCCAGGTGAAAAATCTCTGTGTAATGTTTGTATTTGCCATTGTATCTTTTCTGTTCTTTTCTGAATATCAGTTTGCAGTAGATATTGTACAAGGTTAGAATTTACACATTTAATGGAGAAAGGGAGAGGCGCAACCCTCTCAATTTTGAAATTCAAAATTTCAATAAATTTTGTAAGGATGTAAGAGCCAACCACGCATCTGTTCAGGAAGTGGTTGAGGTTGCCTTAAATGGTAGCCTCCAGCAAGCCCAAGACATAGTCAAGACTGGGCATCCATTTATGTAATGTAGTCGTAGGAGTCACTCTATGATAGAGATAGCTCAGAGATGGTGAGGTGGAGGATAAGCTCGAGAGAGCCCTCTTTGTAATTAGGGGAGATTGGAATATCTAGAAGAAATTAGAGTAGAGAGAGAAAGGAGGAGAGACCATAGCAGAGAGGTCTCGAGAGAGAGCTAAGACTTGTTACAGTCTAGCCTTTGTAAACACCTTGTATAGACATACAGATTAATACAAGAGCAGTTTTTCCTGCCAATGAATTGTCTGTGTATGTTTATGCATTTGAATGTCACTTGTATGCTGTAGATACAAGTTATAGATAGATTTTACTATCTGTTTGTGAGTTTTTTGGTTCCTATCTGGGTTCTTTAGGCCGTGCAAGGAGTGCACAATAGAACATTGGAAGTTTTGTAGCCAGTGCAAGGAGTGTGCATCTGAGCTCTGCGGAGTCAGAAAGAACATGCAAGGAGTGCACACCAAAAAGATTCACAAACTCAAGGAGGAGCCTCAAGGTTGTTGAACACCTTAAAGGATGAATTGTGCAAGGGAAGGCACAGAGAGAAGAGACAGAATCTCTGGAGATTCTATAAAAGCTCTGCCAGGAGGGCATTGAGCGAGTGCATAGAGTGCACCAGAGAAATCTTTCAGGTTCTGAGAAGAAGGAGAAGTGTCGAAGAGAAGACACTCACAGGGTTGCTAAACACTCTATGGAGAAAGGCTCTGCAAGGTGTGCATCGAACCGAAGAACGCCAGGAGGGCGTGAAGCATTTCTTTACAAAAAATACTTTGGACCTAAGATTGAGGAAATCTTAGTAGCACAAGGAGTGTGCGAGGGTGGACTTATTCTAAGTCCCGAAGCTCAGGAGGAACAATGCCTTTGCACACAGAGCAATAGAAGAAAGGAGATTTCGACATTTTGGAATTTCAGAGTTCGGGGTTTGAAACGGAAAGTGATTTTGGAATCACTGCATCGTGAACTTCCGGTTCACATAACTTCGAAAAGGCCAGGGCTGTTGGATTGAGGGAGGCCTATAGCCGTCAGGTCTAGCGCCAATACCCGACAACCGTTGGATTAGGAGAAGGCGCATGGGGTTTAAACCCTTGAATATTCCCATATCGGAATCCGGGGATTGGAGCGACAAGAGATTTTTGGAGTCACTACATCGTGGACTCCCAGTTCGCGAAATCCCGAAAATATATGAGCCATTTCGAGAATTCAGAGATTCGGACACCGGGAGATCGAGAGTGAAGAGTCGCCAAAATCGTGAAAGGAGAATTCACAAAAGGACCAGGACCATCCATCAAGGAGGACACGTGGAAAGCGGTCAAGGTTTCGGGAAAGGCCTGAAAGATTTCGAGTCGTCAATCCAGTGGGATCATAACCATTGGTTCCAGAAGGTTTTGGGCCATTGATCTCTCAAAGGGAGAGATTTTGACATTTCAGGGTCTGGGAGGTTGAAGGACCAAGAATTGTCTGCAGTCGGAATCGCGAAACCCCGAAAGAACGAATGCCAAGACATTTTGGCATTCCGGGAACCGGGGATTTGAAGGATAGAGGACAGGGGGAACACTTGCATCATGATTCCACGAATCGCGAAAGCCGATAGCACTTTAACGTGGACCGTCATTTTTTCATTTTGGGACCCGGGTGTTCGAGAGGCCAGGAATTGGGAAACAGGGAGTCCCGACTCGTGAAATCGCTAAACCCCGAAACGTGAAAGGTGTGGAGCGTTAAGGGAGGAGCCAGCTATGGAGTTGAGCCCTTTTTGGCTTTTCGGCAACTGAAAGTTCAAGAGGACAAGGATCCTGGGAGAGCTTTCTTGCAGGAGTCCCAAAAACCCGAAACGCGAAAGGTGTGTGTTGGTTCAGAACAGAGAAGAGCGCCGAAAAAGGGGTGCACGCACAGATCTTCTCAAGACCTGTGCCAGAGGACAAAGGGACTTGTGGATTTGTTCAAAGGGTTCCAACAGGAGCCCGAAGAGCTATTTCGGCTCAGAAGAAGAACGATCCAGAGATCGAGAGGTCAGTGGACCCTACTGAGGTAGGGGATCAATTTTCTAACTTAGACTTTAGACTAGTATGGTGTATTACATTGCAAAAAAAATTGATCTTTTATATTCATGTCTTGTTGACATGGATGTGATCAAATCTACATGATATTTTAACTTCATGTCTTGTTGACACAGATATGATCAACTCTACATGCATTTGCACATTATTGTTGGAGTTGTTCCTGTTAAGATTAGGAGTTTGTAAGGACTTCGAGAGCTTCTTCTCAGTATTTCCAATTAAAGACTACATAAAACAATCGCTCCATGTGTTATACATGCAGTAACAGAGATTTGGGAAGGCCCTTCAAATGGACAACTTCAATTTAAAGAACAATTATCTTATGGACAACCTCTGGTCTCTCCACTGTCATCCATGTTGTTAAGTGATGGTAATATTTATTAGCACCTGTCACAAGCCAGATCTAAAACATACATATGTAAGTACTCAACTACCAACATTCACTCAATAATCATCTAGGCTTTAATCAATTTATATAATCATAAACTCTTTATAATGCTCCTCTAGTCCAAACATAAATAAATTCCGTCAAAACAGAGAAATTCCAGGGAAAAACAAGTTGGACTATTGTGGTTTGTATTGCTGACAATGTATAATTTTATACATTCACTTTAATAATTATGAAATGGTCCATGGGGTATAGAGATATAATCATATACATAGATATAATTAGAAGTTATTGTGTCAAAGTGTTTTTTTTTAATAATTTCACACCGAGGTTTAAACAATAATAACACATTTCAATGTGAAAAGGTTACATTTTTTAAAACAATTAGAGTTTTGTCTAAACAATTAACTAAACCTTCTAAGAATCATATGACCTTCGAAGAATCCTATAAAAGGATGATGTGTTTTTGCAAGCTTGAGTCAGTGCCAATCCAAAGTTACGAGAAGATAATTGAGCTAGAGAAAGGAAAAAAATACATTATATATGATATTAGAATACATTTTCTGGTTTGTTTTATTCACATCACCTCTTATAAGTAAAGGATGCATTAGGTTTTTTGACCTCAATCATCGTTCGTATCACCTCTTCTAAGTAAAGGAAGTAGATCCTTTTATCCCCGCGCTTATGAACCATCGAACTATGCTTAAATTTACTTTTGGATCAAAGTTCTAACTAATGAAGAGATAAATCGGGTCCTAATTGATGTTGAATACTCGTAGGGTTCTTTAACTTCGTCAACGTAATTTACTGCGTGTAATGTTGTCGGTCCATAATTTTTACAGTGAAGAGGGTAGGCCGTGTAGTTGGTTTATAAGCAAGGTTCATTTCCTAGTAAGGCCAAAGAAAAGAGGGATTGTCACTGGAACAAAAACTTATGCTAAGTGCTAGGATGGAAGGTAAGAGTATTTTTTCGAGTTAAAAATAACATTACACATTAGTAAAGAATATTTTTAGATAGTAAGGTAAGAGAGAGATATTTACTATTAGGGATGATTTTAAGGAAGAAAATTTATTTTAAAATGTAGAAATTTTGGCGAATTTTAGTAATCCTTCATATGCCAACTATAAATGTTTGACGATATTTTTGTAAAAATATTCAAATTTCTAAGGATTCTATATAGTTTGTATAAAATTTTGGCGATTTTTAAGGTAAAATAATTTTATCCTATAGAATTTGGACGAATCATTTTTAGAATAGCAAATCTTTTTTTGAGAAAAACCATAAAAAATTAACCCATGAGCGAAATTTAACCCCTAAAATCATCCTTGTTTACTATGGTATGGTTTGATTCTTCCTTGAACTTGATAGTCTTCCTTTAACTTGTTAGGTTTCTCATCCCACTTAATAGTTAGCACACCCATTTTCAAACCTGATTAACATGGACTAAGTTTCCATATAACACTTGTTGAATTAGATGAGCCACTCATATGTAGGGCCTTCTATATAACTCGAAGCCACTAAAAAATATTCCTTGTCATCTTTTGGCAAAAGCATGTCGAAATCTTTTTCAATTTCGTTAATCCAAATTTGACTTTATCTTTATATTGATCGTCGAATTTTCAAACTTCTATCATTAACATCGCGGTTGCTAAGATTAGTTTATTCAAACCCTTACTTGATAACATTGCGATTAAGTGGGTGGAAAAAGTATGAGGATCCCATGAAAATAATATGTTTTCTTTGACATAAGTGGGAATTAAATTGTTAAAAAAATATCATTCTTTAACTTAATACCTCTTTCCTTTTGATGAGAATTAAATACCTTAAAACTTTTAATTAACTTATTTCCTAAACCTTTGAATTAAAACTCTAATAAATCCCTACATTTGATAATTAATTTATATAATAAGTACCACTACAATAGCGATGTTCCCATAAAAAAGGTTCTTGTGCATAGATTTGAATTCAAGCATAAATTTGAATCACAACATTGCATGTTAGCATCTTGAATATGTTGATACCGATATCAAAACTGTATTAACCTAGCTTGTCAAAACTCATGTGGTAGGTGAAGTGGTGGGGAATCCGCTTTAATCCTATGTTCCTACACTTGCCTATATTACTCATCTTGCATCTGCTTTAAACAGTATCAAGGTCTGATATCAATATATACCATTGGCAGTAGCCATGGAGACCACTTTAGCATGGTCTTCTTATTATCATTATGACGATACAATAACCAAACAATTCAAGTTTCCATTTGCGAGAACTAAATATTCGATGTGTACTAAAAATTTAACATTGAAAATGTGGGATATCATTGAGTAGAGCGGAGAAAATAAAACAAAAGTGAAAAAATTCATAAAAAAATAATCATTCATGATTGTTGCCAACCCTTTTGTTGATTCAAAAACCTTTCATCATAATGGAAAACATGATATTTGCATATCTAGCACCACCTCCATTAAAGAGATTGTTGTTCATCAATCATGGAAGACATATTGATGGGCTACAATGATATCATTAGGCATTGTCATGACAAATATGTTTTGAATTACATTCACCTGTTGGTGCACCTGCTTCCCTACGCCTTTGTTTCCCACCTAGTTAGTGAGTGACGTTGCATTACACATGAAAAGTGTCCATTACCGGTATGTCATCAGTAATTACATGTAACCTTGATCAAATCTAGGTAGGTTAATAACATGCTTCTCTTCTTGTAATTAGTACTGCAACATGTGCATAGGACTGCCTCGAAGCATGGAAGAGAAATGCCATGAGATATTCATTATTTTATCGTAGTAAGACATTGAAACATAAAAAATCAACATATATGAAAGGCAACATGTGATGTTTTCGTCATGTTGATGGGTGGGATGGCCCCATGATAGGGACTTTGGGCACATGGACATCGTAGTTTGTGTTGGTAACGCTCCCAACAATTGATCTAAGATATAACCATATTGAACTTAACTATGTAGCTTCACATTTTCCCATTATTTTATTCTCACATTAAAAACACAAATCATAAAACTTGCATAGAAGAAACCAATTCATAAAACTTGCATGTAAGTAGTATATTGTACATCATTATAAAAATAACTTGTTCAATTAGTCGATGATTGTAAAAAAAGTGGACCAATTCAACATAGAAATGGATTGTTCCATCGACATGGAAAGGGAGCTTCATTATATTTGTTGGAAAAAATATATTTCAGGAAAATTGCAAAATATTGACTCTTTTCTCCAGGTGTAATCCAATTTCTGCATGCACCATAATAATTATACCAAGTGTCCCAAAGAATATTTCTAGCTATGACTAGCCATGGCATGCGGCCTGTGATCTATGACACATGGTCAATCGATGATTTGATCTCTCTCCTTAGTGCTATGGCTAAACTTGGCATGAACTAACATCTGCTTGTATCTCCTTAGGCTGGAATTAATCGATTGCACACTCAACATATGAACAAGCACACAAATTATGTAGGGTGGGAACACAAATCCATTTGAAAGTTCCAATTCAGTTAATTAGCATTGGATGTATTTACACACCAAGAGGGGAATTATGCAACATTGCTCACTATAGTAGAATTTCCAGCACTGAGCCCATTTTTCAAAACTAACATAGGAGATATGACATCAACCTATGCGGGCTTTGTTTCTCTCCACACAGTAAACCATTCATTGCTACAATTTTTATAAGGCTTTTGAAATCAATCGAAAACCCATTGAAGAAACAATAGGGAAGAAACATGACTCTATTTCCCATTTCTTTCCTCACTGCATGGGCTTTCATTACGTGATTTCCTTACTATTGATGAACCAACATAAAAGAATGGCATTTGGGCCTACGTCATTCACTCAAGGGCTACGATGGAAAGGGCCTATCCTCTATAAGTATCGAATTCCCTTCTTTTTCCACTTAGGTTGCTTTAATATTTTGTTTGTAAAACCCACTAGTGGAATGAGTGGAATTGTAGCCATTCGTGCAATCATGGCCTTGTCTCTGTATTTTGTTGATAAATGTAGTGGGTTTTCTAACTATTATTAGATATTCCTCCATCAAAGCAATAGAGAGTCCATCTCGTCTTGATGATCAGTAGTGACTGGTGTACCAGGTTTTGTACTTGTTCACTACATTGTTTGAGATTTTCTTCTCTCATGGGATAGAATGGTAAGAAGAAGAATATCTACTAAATTTATCTCTGAACTAATGGATTTTCAATGCCCAAAATATGAGTTTTGGATTGTGTTTGATATTTTTACAGGTTTTCATTCTGGCCTTATGTGAAAATGATAGAGCCTAAGTTGGACCAACTAGTTGAGTGTGAATGAATCTTGAGGGATGATGATATTCCAAAGTTGTCTTATCTTCAAATGGTGGTGAAAGAGACTTTATGAATGCAATTGCATGGTTCCATCCCCTCATGTCATGGGATTTTCTATCAACTGAGGATGTGGACATAAAGGGTGGACTTTGTGTTTCAATCGAGAACATATGGTTCGTTCTAGAGCATCTCCAGACATATCTAAATAAATCCAAGGTAGGATTATAGTTTCCTATGGACCTCGTAGACAACTATTTGGTTTGGCATGCAAATTGGTAATTTGTAAGGATCGACCTGCAATCCAAAAACTTTGATGTATGATTTTATGTTTCAAGTCAATACACTTCCAAATGTATCAAAGGGTTAAACTTACTCTTAGCTAAGATGACACAACAAGGAGGTAACACTAAAAATTTCTTCCAATCCAATGGTTTATGTGCCTAAAATTCAAGTGTCTGCAAATGTGCCTGCAAGCTGTCTAAAATAAGAATTGTATCAACAATTATAGGTGTATTGTTCACTGCAACCATCAAAATAGGGAATCAAAATCACTTCCCTATTGTTTGTCTGGTACCGAAAAGTAAAACAAATATGGATATTATTAATCATGTTCACAGTTGGAAAATCAAAGAATCCTTTACCTCAAATGAGAGTTTATAGGAAGACATATTAAAATTTCCCAAGTTGGGCATTATACATATCTAGGTGTGGTCTCTTGGAAAAATGATGAAATAAAAAAAGCTTCAAACGAATTTTGTTTTGTACTAAAACAAAATTTTATTTACTTTATGGTACACTTTGTATTCTTTCTTAAAATAAAAAACAAATGATAGGGGTACATACTTTCGCAAGAAGCTCCAATTACACCTTATTTGTTTTGAATGATCTTGTAACAAATTTTATAGTTATAGTAGTTGCAGACTGCTCGCTATGCTTGGACACATTGTTGCTACATCAATGGTTGGTTGGTTGAGAACAATTATGTGTAGGCCTTAAACCTTCTATCTAGGAAAGGGAACTTCATATCAATATGAAAAATACACCTTCAAGGATCATCGGAGAAGCGACCCCAGAAACTGACTTGAAATATTGGAGTAATTTCATTCAAATAAGTATGGTAGAGAATAAGGCATTGAATAGGAAAGGCGGTAAGCTTGTGAAAGTTTGCAAAGGCGACAAATAACTAAGATGGTCAGAGTTTGCAGGCTAGTTATGCATGTTAGTGCATTGAAATTTGCTTCAAGGTGGTGCATTGACAAAGAATATGTGTTAATGCACTGACACTAAAAAAGCAGAAGGTAACAAACTTAAAACTTAAAACTCAGGTTATGTAAAAATGAAAAAAAATCATTGTGTCAGAGCTCGACAATAAGACTTCAAACTTTTTGGCCAAACTTAAAACTTCAATTATCTAATTGCATTGTAGCCAAACTTAAAACTTAGGTTATCTAATTTCATTGTGTCAGATCTCGATAATGAGACTTTGAACTTGTTAGCCAATATCGTGTTTTATAAAAGTAATCTAAATATTATAAAAAAAAATAATTATTTTGTTTGGTCTATGTACAACATTGGACACATCGGATAGCAGGAAAATATTTGTAGAAAAAGGTTAACTATTTGATGGTCAATGATGAATCAAATATTATAGTCCTCGCCTTTGATATGAACTAATATCAAAGTGATAAGTCATTATCAAAGATTGGTGACTTCTATAATGATGAAGAGATAAATCACTCTGAAGTGTTGTCAATGTGACTTCCTTAATAATAATAATTAATAGTAAGTATCTCACTATGTTATCTAATCCAGTTCATTACATAAGTTCATTTTTATGCAAAGTACATTTGAGATATGCATTGGTTCCTTTGGTGCACCTATTTTCCATGGCAAACAATTATGGCATTCTTCGTAATCAAAGTTAGTCTTAATTCAATTGTAGATTTGGGTTATGAAAATCCTAGCTACAAAGTCAATAGTTGATTTTGTGGTTGGCCCTGTATCCACAATCGAGTTAAACTCATAGAATAAGTGGGTTGTTTTCCTTTGTTTTCACACTTTTGGAGATGACAATTGGTATTCCCTAATTAAGGAAATCACACTTTTTGGGATTCCATCCATAATTAGCCATATTGATATATTGAGCTAGACAATATTGTGTTTGTGAGAGTCGACGTACTCTCTCTTGTGGATTGAAGAAGACATTTGTGATCCCTTTGGCCTATATTTTAAGTTGTCCATGCATATCTCTACTCTTTGTTGGATCTTAGCCCCCTCTTTCCTGTAACACAAGCTTCTCATTTGCATTTTGTGAATACTTGTGCCTCCTTTGAGCATGTTTCTATGAGGTCTTATGTACCCTAATGTAGCAAATAAACTTTGATTCATTCACGAGATTTACAAACCAAAAAAACAATGAGAATGGAAAATAAATCTCTTGTATTCCTTCTCCATCCTAACTATTACACTGGAAGTTCAACCCCTTATAACTACTATATGATATTTTAGAAAACAACTAATTTTAGAAAAAACAACCAATTTTAGAAAATTCTCACATGATTCTAAAATTGACTAATAACTAAAAGCTAAGTGGAGCGACATTTTTTGTTTACTTGCTTTTTTTATTAGGTGTATAAACTAAGAGATAAATGATAATCACTAATTTAAAAATTCTCGTAAAAACAGTAAAACCCCAATTTGAGGCCTTATATGAAGGAATTTTGGCCCCAAAAAATTGTCGAAATGATGTTTGATCTGAAGGATTAGATGAACACGGTAGTGAACTCTTCGAGACACAACTCCCTGTAAAATTCAGCCCAAATGGATAACTGAGTCAAAAGTTATGACCCTCGAAAATCCCTGCATCATACCCTCTTTTCTAAACATGGTTCCTATAGATTCATTGTTGACCTACAACCTACACATTGCATGTTAGCGATTTTCCATTATATGCATTTGCCCTTTTTTCTTGATCTACACTTTTCTCTGTGTGTATGTTCATCTTTAAACTTCATGAATTATTCCCATGGTTTTTGTAATTGATTTCAATTGAGAAGAATGGTATGATTACCTTACACAATCCAATATTTCAAACAGGTTTTTCTCAAGTTTGGATCTGTCTTTTGTATGTCAAGATCTCAATGATTGAATATTGTCTATTTTTCGCAGGTTTAGATATGTCTTTTGTATGTCAAGACATCAATGATCGAATATTGTATATTTTTTTGAATGTCTGGTAGAGAAGATAGAAATCAAATGTTGGATTTTATTTTTTAACAAACACTAGTAAAATTTTATTAATAAAAAAAACTGCAGTTGAAGCTCACAGTGTGGTAGTATAGATAAAGTTGCCCGTCATTGGAGGAATGTTCAGAAGTTACATATTTCTTAACTATGATTGTCCAAATATTACTTCTATTAAAAAAGATACAAAAACCAAAGGGGATTTCCATTCCTACTATCCATGAGTAACGTAAGAAATTGTTGTTGCTAGAATTAACATAAAGAGACGACATACGATATATCAAGAAACTAGATCCAAGATCTACCAAGAGAGTGGAAGAAATACTAGTTCTAAGAGGCTCCCCTGGGGTTGCTCCATTATATTTTTCTTTCCCTCATACTGATGATGAACGTTGAAACTACCAGGAGGGGCCAATTATGTTTGAAGCCATGAGGGAGCATGCAACAAAGATGACAAAGAAGTCGTTGGCTTGGTAACTAGTGACTTTCCAGGATCTCTGTGACGTGGCTATGTGTCATGCTTAGCAACTATGAGGTCAATGGATGGTCTGACCATTTCAAACAAAGTTAATGAATATAACTCCTTCCTGATGCTAAGAAGCTCGATTATTCTTGTGATCAGTTGATCCATTGTTCTCTCGAAGTATGTGTAACCACACCATTATTTGAAATTTTTTGCAAAGAGTTTTGATCATGTCTATAATGGCTATAAGGTGAATGTCATATGGAGAGGTCATTGAAACTATATGCTTGATGATCACTATGGAATCCCCTAGGAATTTGAGCTGCTTAATATGCAAACTCATGGCTACCTTGAGACCCTAAAAGGGGAAATAGGCTTCCGCTCTATTGTTAGAAAGTGTTCCAAGACTCCATTCATAAGAAGATTTGATGGTTCTCCTGGTGTTGAGAATGACCCCCCCTACCCCCCCCACACACACATGCCTCCCTTGGATTTCCTTTAGTTGCGCCATCAAAGAAAAGTAAGAAGGATTTTTTATGAGAATACCAATACTGGAATTCCAAAGGAGTCATTCGAAGCCACCAACATGAATTAGGATGTCAAATAGGTACCTCAAATTTGGAAGAGTCAAGATTAAATTGGAGCCACCATTCTCTCTCATTTTGTCATTCTACTCAAGTGGTTGTTGAGAAGGATTACTCAATTTTTTTATATCGGAATGTTCCACCAACAATACTTTGTCTTGGGTGGCTACTTGCTCCAGGGATATTACACAATGATTGAAAATGGACCGGTTGCATGAAATCCAAATCTTCCAACAAATGAATTTGAGAAGGGTCGGCCAGACTTGCTTGAATAACGACTTGTCCTTGAAAGTTACCTTGTACAAGCCATCCCATTTGGAAAATAGATGGTTCCATTTGAAAGGGTGTTGATAACGATGATAAATTATCGCAAGCCTACTTTCCTAGACTCGTATTGTATAATCACAGTTTAAAAAATATATGGTGAGAGGTTTCAACTCCATTTTTTCATAAGACAGACTATGAAGTCACGTGGAAACCATGTTTGATCATATTCTCTACCGTGAGAAGTTTCCCTTGAGCCATAATCCAATAAAAGAAGTTATTTTTGGGGAGTCCATTTGTATGCCATATTTTCTTCCAAGTGAGAAACTTAGTTGGGAGATGATCTATAAATAGTTGAAAATGGTAGCCTTGTTTAACCAAGAATTTTGAATTCCCCCATCTTCTATGACCTCTGAGAGAGACTCTCTGTGGTGAGCATCCCTTTAGTCGTATTTCTATAAGTTTTGTTAGATGGTAGATACCTTGGGATGGGGTGACCAAAATTCTAGCCTGCCCAAATTCCCGAGTTAGTCCAAGAATAAATATCAAAAAGGAAGATTTTACCTTGGAGATTAAACCGACACTAAAGGGATAAAAGATCTAGATTTACATTGAGAGTTGGTTATCCCATGATACTATCCGTCCAAAAATTTATAATCTTTCCATTCCTAGGAATTCAAGTAAAATTAGGGAGCAGAGTGGGTTGGGCTATTATGAGTAATTTCTAGATTGGGGAACCTTCTTACTGAGGTAATAGATTATCTAGACTTCACTCACGTGGGCATTTGAGATATTTTTGTGAATAACCTATTTCCACCAGTCATACCTTCTAGTGATGAGTTGTTGGAGAAGTTTAGCTCCTAGTGCTAGGTTCATTACATAAGGATCTTTAATTCTTAACCCTCCATGCAACTTTAGAGCTTGAATTGTCCCCTAATTAACCAAATGATACTACCTTGCATTTGTCTTTTCTCCTTGCCACAAAAATTTGTGAAGTTCTTGAGATATATATCCAACAATCCCTTTGAGAGAAAGAAAATCATAAAATTGAAAGATTGGTAATGTTGAGAGGAAGGACTTAATAAACACCAATCTTCCTACTAGATTCAACCAATGATCTCCCCATTGTTTGAACTTGTTCTTAATAGTTTCTATAATTGCATGCCATTGATGCGTTGTGTGAGTGTGAAGGCTTATTGGCATTCCTAGATATTTGAAAGACTTCCAGTCCTCCTTAATAAGGAAGGAGAAAATCCTTGAGATAATCCTTGAGGTGAGTTTACTCACATTCCAGGCATAAATTTGGCACTTATTATAATTGACCAACCCCCAATATGCTTTCAAGAAAAGATCAATAAGACTTTTGAAATGAGATTCCACAATAGTGGAGACACCACCTAACAGGATGGTATCATCATCAAATTAGGAATGATTTATTCCTTTGACTCCCTTGACCACCTAGATACCTGGAAGAAACCTTGAAGACGCTCTAATTCCAAATTTCCATTGAAAGTTTCAACAATTATTATATACAATAATGGGGAAAGAGGATAGACTTGAAAAATCCCTCTACCAGCGAAGGAAAATGAGTTGGTCTGCCCATTGACTAAAGGACAAATTATGGGATTGCTAATACAAGCTTAAATCCAATGGAGAAATGTTGGACAGAAAACAAATTTAGCTAAAACTTGAAAGAGAAAATAATGGCTTACTCGGTCGAAAGCATTAAACATGTTAGTTTTAATAGCCATTCCCTTTTCCTTGTGAATTATGTTGGACTGAATAAATTCTTGGACAAGAATAATATTGTCAATTGTTTGTCTCTAAGCCATGAAGCCAACTTCATTTTCTAAAATCATCTTTGGGAAAAGGGGTTTTAATTGATTGGCAATGACCTTGGCTAAGATCTTAAAGGAGGCATTGCAAAGGGAGATCGACCTGAACTGAGAGAAGGAGGAAGGATTGGACTCCTTGGGGATGAGAGAAAGGAAATTAGAATTGATTGCAACCCCCATTCTAAAATATTTTTGAACATACTTGAGCATGTAGAGCAGGTCTATCTTGATCAAGTTTCAACATGAGAAAAATAAATGAATGGAAAATCCATTAAGGTTGGGGGCCTTGTCTATATACATACTCCCGATAACTGATAACAGTTCCTATTCTTTCATTTCCTAACTGAGAGTTGCATTGCCTTCTATGTGATATGTGGAATGTTGTACAACATTGCTGAGACCTCCTCCTAGTATGCCACATCCCCAAATGTGTAGAGTTCTTCATAATGATGTATTGCTTTCACTTTTATTTCATCAATGCAATGTAGAATTGATCCATCACTTGTTGTGAGTTCCATGAAATTATTCTTCCACATTTAGGCTCGAGCTTTCTTGTAAAGAAGGACGTATTCCTATCCCTATCCTGGAGCCACAAACTTCTAGATTTGCATCTCCAAATGGATTCTTTTGCATGAAAGGCCTTTGGATACGCCTGGAAAGGTATATTTTCTTCTTGAAGGACGTCGAAGGACACTGACTTGGTTTCAATTTTATCCTGAACTCATTCCAAAGTTTCTTTAGCATTGAGTTTCTCTTGATTAGGGTTATAAAGATTGGATTTTGCCTATCACTTGAGAGCATTTTTATTAGATTGAATTTTTTGCTCCCAAATGAAAGTAGGGGAGCCAAGCTTCCATTATCATTTTCATTACTTGCTCTTCTTGAAGCCAAATAGGGTTAAAGAGAAAAGGAATAGGTCCCAAATTATGAACTTCTTGAATGTCAAGATGAATGTGTCAATGATTTGGAATTGACCAGGGAATAACGCTTGATTCCACTGTATCTGGGGCCTCCAAGAAACCGTTGTGAACTAGAAAATGATCTAATCTAGTTGTTATATGACCTAGCCCGAGTCTTTTATTGGTCCATGTGTATTTACTACGAGAGGGTTTGATGTCGATAAAATCTTCATAAGCAATGGCATCTCGCATCCACTCTCTAAATTGATCTTAGACAGTGCTTCCCCCTCTTTTCTCCTACCCACCGAGGGTGGTGTTGAAATATTCAACGATGATACAATTATGCAAAATTTCTTTTTCACATAATGATGCTAACGAATCCTAGAATTCTTGATTTTCCCCATAATTCATAGGAACATATACATTGATGGTGATAATTATGTCCCCTGACTGTCGATGGATGAGAAAAGAACATAACCAATGCTAAGTATTGAAGCTATAATCTAGATGAAACATGTGACGATTCTAGATGGTGCATAATTCACCAGAGGTGCCTCTAGCACCGACAACAAGCTCCTCACTGCAATTCCAAAAACTTTTACTTGTTTCTAGGGCATCAGAAGCCCTAAGTTTGGTTTCTTGGAGAAGAAGTATTGAGGGACATTTTGATTTATAAGATCCTTCACCGATTCTATTTTTTTCTAAATACCTAACCCCATATAGTTCTAAGAAACCATTATTAACTTTATTTCTTATCGGATTTGTGAATCCCCCGCGTAGGAAGGTTGGATTCGCTTTGATTTCTAGTCATTATGGGACCTATACCATAATTTTCTCAAATTTTTTGTCTACCCAAATCTTTTTCCTGCTCAACTTCATAATCTTTCTTTTCCCTTGAGGGTTTACTACCTCTTCGTTTATGGGACTTCCCACCACCTAAATCATCCTTTGATTCATCTCTGGAAAAGAATAAATTGGTCTATGGGGGTTAGAAATAAGAGAGGTAGTGCTAGAGGAGTGAATGCGTCCAGAGGGAGAAGGTCTTGATCATTCAACATTATCAAAATGGGGAGGGACTGGAGTATCATGTAGGGGGGTTCTTCAAGGGTCTCAACAAGGGGAAGAGGGTTAGGGAAGGGGACCAATTGAGAAGGGGGAGGAGTGTGGGGATCTATGGATTAGGGAGAAGACAAAGAATCATACCTATTACTGGAAGGATCGACGACAGATATGGAATGCCCATAAACCACAGAAGAGGACTTGGGCTGATCTAAATCTCAAGGAGGAACAACAGTTTGTTGTCAATTAGGATCATGACCATTCAAGGTTCCACCACTAGGGGGTCCATTCTCTGGATTCGAGGTCGATCTAGATTTCTTGGGGTTATTCTATTTTCTCCTTTCTAGTTTCCATTGTTCCTCGGGTTGAGGTGGCTCTATTTTCACATTTTCCTTTTTAGGGCAGTGTTGGACGAAGTGTTCGTATTCATGACAGTGATGACATTTGAAAGGAAATTGCTCGTAGTCCACCTACTACAAGTATTTCCAATTCTCAAAGGTCAAGATAACATATTTGGGAAAACCTTTCTCTAGATCTACCTCCACATGGAGACGAGCACAAGAAAACATCCGATCCTTTAGGACCATACTGTCAATATATTTCCCAAGAGAGTTACCTATGGATCTCAAGATGGTTTCGTTCCAGAAATGTAGATATAAATGTGATAACCTAACCTAGACAAGTACCACGAAAGGAATATCATTTTCCAAATTAAATTTAGGCATCCATTGGTTCAGATACAATCCCTTGGATTCGAAGAAATATGGCTTGTTGTGGAAGATGAGATCTTGATCTTCCTTTGATTCGAACATGAATGCATAAAAACCATGACCACAAAAGAAATGGGGCATCTTTCCCTTGATCAGAGGCTCCCAATTTTTCCCAATAAATTGGTTGATGAGACCCTTATTAGAGAGATTCATATCCATATGATAGGAGATCATGGAGAGGGGGATTTCAAGAGTTGCTTCAGATTTCTTCATGAAACGTCTTGGAGTTGATTTCCTTGAAGTACCAACAGTTTCCACCACGTTTCTAAAATCTTCTACGACAAAAGGAGGAGGGGAGCCACCGCTCCCCTCAGTTGGGTTAGGCATGACAGAGCACAGTGTAGTAGTAGCTAGGGTTTTCGCATGGGGTTGGGGAAACCACAGAGTGAAATCGATTATCCAAGGAGGGGAGCCATTGCTCCCCTTAGTTGGGTTAGGCATAATAGAGCGCAATGTAGTAGTAGCTAAGGTTTTT
>ML799306.1:62384-76869 GCA_009831015.1 Picea engelmannii
GCTACCAAAAAGGATCAAGGACTTATGATTAATAATTTTATACCAAAAAGGACCAATGATTCGTGATTAAGAGATTAAATCTTTTTCAACCTAAAAGTTTGCAAAAGTTTGCTTTGTGTGCAAGTCCTAGAGTTGATATGATAACATTGTTTCTCACTCTAATACTAGCATTGTCAACTTTATTGGTACTGTGTCTTGTGAGACTTTAATATAGTGTGGTTATTATCAATTTCACACATCACAATTTATCATACGTTGATATGTTAGAATTATGTTGCATTTTAAAAAGTGTTATACTCTATGTCGAGAAATTCAATTGCTTAAATTGCTTTGCTTTAAATTATCAACTAGGGATCTTGTAATATTGTGAGATGCTGAAAAAATATATGCAGGAGTAGGAAACTAACTATAAGCTAAGAAAGTTGAATGAAAGACTACAGAATTCAACTGAGGTCAATGGACTTATATTTCAACTATTAACCAAATTCATTTGGTTGATAAGCAAGAGCATCAACTGGTTTTGTGATCACTGAAGAAAATCATCCTTCAATGCCTAACTCTATAGGGAAACCACACTTGCAAGAATTGAAAGAGTGTAAGGAAATGAACAGTAATTGAAATGAACAACTAATGAAATAACACAACACAATGGAAGGAAACTATTTGGGCAGCGTATACCAAACAGAGGGGGCCCTGCCTTTCTTGGCATATACTGCCAAGACAGACTATAGTAGAGAACTCTTGATGTGAAACAACAAGCTTTGTATTCCAACATAAATATTATTACAATGATCCTTCTCTTCAATATGTAACTCTATGCTCTCCTTCAATTATCTAACTATATAACGCTCTAACTCCTTAATTGTTCAAGTTGAATGGTATCCTCTCATATTTATACATTCAATTTCTCCTTCACAAAAGGAAAAGGATTTACAACAAGATGAGATCAGATCCTAAACAAGTGGATCTACAACTAACAAATCCTGGATCCTAAACATGTGTAACTTTCACCACCAAATCTTGGATTTGATCTAAGATAGTTTGAATAAAATAATAACATCACATTCCATGAGATCCATGTGCCCAAATTCGTGGATATGGGTCACCACTTGGTAAGACCACTTAGCTACATAATTGTAAGCTAGTTAGACCAGTTTTGGAAATTTCAACCATACACCCCTTTCTTTGTACTTTTTGAATATTTTCCTCTTCAGTCTAATAAATGACCCCATTCTGCACACAACCCATATTTTACATTTTTTAGATTCTTATTCATCTAATCACAAATGAAGTGGAAAGTTTGACTACCAGAATTGTCAATTGGCTACAAAATTGCCAACACAACTGCTAAATTTCACAAGTAAGTTATGGAATCACAATATCTACTCTAAGTAATCATCAATGAATGGGAAATCAACCATTTGAGTGTAAGTATGTCACATGAAGCTCATATAGGGTAGAAATGAGAAAATGTGGAATATGAGTGATGAAGGGAATAATGATGAAAGGGTAAAGTAAATGAAAAATGACTAAATGGCATCATAAAATGTGTTATTTCTGAGGTCCAACATCTCCTATGCACTCAAATCATTGCATGTCCTCATGCAATCAAAGATACATAGGAGGTAGTGTCCGGGTATATATGGTACAAGACGTAAGTGGAAAGGTTTTATTTTACACTTGGATTTTTCAAAGTCATCGATGCCACATGGAGATGGATGATGATGGGTAGATAATGAAATATGGAATGTACAGTGTAAAGAAATGAAGAAATGGAAAATATGAAAGGCTTCAAGAATTTCATGTGCATAAACTCCCAGTTAGATGACTACTTAGAAATAGAAATTGCTTACCCAACTTTACCTTCTCCTGGTGGATGATGATTTGAGAGACAAATGTTGATCTCTGGCTCACTTGATGTGTGCTGATATGACTTTGGTGTGCTGATATGAGAGGAAAATACTTTGGTTGTAACCTGGCTACATGATGTGAAAAGGAAGATGTTGGATGGAGTAAGCTCTGCAATTGATGACCTGTTGTTGGATAAGTTTGTTGATGGTATTGATGATGTTGAAGAGTACTACTGTTGAAGAAGATAATCGATTTTGATGTTGAAGATGAATTTGAATCTACTGACTATTATTAAACTGTTGCTACAGAAATGCTGAAAATTTGATCTTGATTCATGCTTGAAAACTTGAAAATTGAAACATGTTGAAAATTATTGTTGATAGGTGGATGAGCATCTTGTACTGATTTGAAATCATCTCCAAGTTTCTATCTAGTCTTGGGATGCGTGCAACCATTCAAAACTACAAATTGGCTACAAAATCTCAGAATCTAGAACCTTCCTGGGAGATTGATCTCATAATATAGAACCACTGCATCTTCATCTCTTCAAGTTTCCATGGCTTTACCAACATGTCTGCACCCTAATACATTGCTAACCTACATACATACGCACCCTCATACACTGTCAGCACACGTACGCCTCAGTATGTATGCACCATAATACACTGCCAACCCACGTACGCCTCATAAAATAGGGTTTTTTTGTATTCGTTGTAATTATGAAACTTTCATCGTCAACCCTTCGTACTACCTCAAACTTTCACAACTTCAAATGTATCAATGAGTACTTGCAATAAGCCTTACACAACAAAAGATATTCAATATGTTCAAGTGTGATTAAATGAGAGAGCCTTGCCTCTTATTTATACTTTCATGTAGCATCCCAATTTCCTTATTTTATGGATTTCTCCATTAATTTTATTATTTAAGTAATTTATTTTGCAAACACTTTGACTTTTTCGGGCTTCTAGATGACTCATGAGGGTCCTCCAACTTCACATGGCCATAACTCTCTAACTGTGAGGAGTTATTTGACGTTCCACATACCAACGGAAATGGCATGACAATCATTATCCATATAGGATAGTTTCACTGACAAATTCACTAACCTTAATCTCATTATTCCACAATTAAGCATGGGTTCTCTAACCATACTTCTAGGATAACTCAATCTGCAAAGCGTCTTCCCATGAGGGCTTTCACCATAAGGGGACCACTTTGGAGTTCATCCAAACCTTTGTGTTATCAAAAATTTCTACGGTACTTTCTTCAAGGGTTGACATCAATGAAAACCAACCTTAATCAACAATCTCCCCCTTTGGCATTGATGGAAACACTCTGATGCAATACCGAAATCATGCCATGCAATACTAAATTCATATCATTCATGCTCCCCCTGGAACCATGCCTTTGTCCTATGCATCTCTATGACCATTGATCTCCATGGAATCATGTCTCTTTCATTTGCATCTAATAAATCTCTCCCCCTTTTTCATCAATGGAAAAGGTATCTTTCCATCTGGGGTTGCTCCCATAACTGAATTGTCTGATATCCCAACTTGAATTGTCCTATTTATGGTGCTTCCTCATGTACATCTAAGACATATAAGATAAGCATTAAAAAACATTCATTTTGGAGTATAAATAACTCTGAGTCTCTTGCGAAGATACTCAAAGGCTTCCCATGGAAGCGGTTTTGTAAATATGTTTGCCACTTGTTCTTTTGTACCCACATACTCAACTCTGATGTTCTTTGAAATACTAATGGCACTTGTATTATCACAATATATTGGAATGGGCTCATCATACTCAACCTGAATATATTGGAATGGGCTCATCATACTCAACCTGTATATCTGTCAAAGTTTGTTTCATCCATAGAACTTGTGTATAACATGTTTATGTTGCAATAGACTATGCCTCGGATGTAGATAAAGATACTGGTGATTGTTTCTTGCTTAGCCATGATACTAAACACTCACCCAAGTAGAACATTGCTCCATTACTGCTTCGTTGGTCATCAATACAACTTTCCCAATCTGCATCTATGTAGGAAATAAGTGATAGATCCTTTCCTTTTAGATACCATAATCCAAACTCTTTTGTTCCTTTGAGATATCTGAAAATCCTCTTCATTGCTAATACATGTGATTCCTTTGGTTTTGCTTGAAATCATGCCACCTATCCAACTGCCTGCATTACATTTGATCTGGATGTTGTCACATATAGTAGGCTACCAATCATTGACCTATATTTCCTATGATCTATAGACTTTGAATCATCATATTTTCTCAACTTTCAATTGGTTTTCATGGGAGTGATAATTGGTTTGCAATCTTCCATTCTTAACCTCTTTAGAATTTCTTTGATATACTTGGTTTGAGAAATAAAAAATCCTTGGTTTCTTTGACGTATCTGAATTCCCAAAAAGAAGGATAGTTCTCCAAGTAATGCAATTTCAAATTCATTCTACATATCCTTTGAAAATTTCTGGCTTAACCTGTCATCATCACTACCAGAAATAATATCATGAACATAAACTTCAATTAGTAAAATACTATCTTGACTTACCTTGATGTAGAGGTTGTTGTCTGCACTTCCTTTTCTGAACCCTACCTGTTGTAGACATTTATCCAGTCTAGAGTACCATGCTCTAGGAGCCTATTTTAGACCATACAAGGCCTTCTTTAATTTACACACATAATCTGTGTTCTCTGACAACCAAAATCCTTCCGGTTGTTCAATGTAGACTTCTTCTTCAAGTTCCCCATTCAGAAAATCGGATTTTACATTCATCTAATAGACTTTAATATTTTTGGAGCATGCATAAGCTAAAATCAATCAGATTGCTTCCATTCTGGCAACTAGGAAAAACATCTCTTCAAATATGATTCCTTCAACCTGTGCATATACTTTGCATACCAATCTAGCTTTGGTCCTTGTAACCTGTCCATATTCATTCAATGTATTCCTGTATACCCACTTTGTGTCGATCACATTCTTATCCTTTGGTCTTGGAACCAATTCCCAAGTGTCATTTTTCTCTATTTGATCCAATTCTTCATCCATGGCCTTATTCCAAAATTCATCCTTGCTGGCCTCTTCAAAACAGGTTGGTTCAATTGTAGATGAGAGTGCTAGGTGTGTTTGTTCTTGTGAATGCATTCTTTTTCTAGTCTCAACTCTTGCATCTTTGTTTATGATAATCTGATCTGAAGGATGATTCTTCTGTACTCGTATGCTAGGTGTCTTTGGAGGCACTTGTTGAACTTTCTCTTCTGCTTCTGTCATATTCTCTTCATCTTCCCCTTCTACTTATTTTTCATCTTCTGTTTCTTTTTTGTAAAGTTGTTCCATTGACTCATTTTCTTCTTCCTTTAATTCTTGTCTACTTGTTTCATCATTTGTTATGTGGATGCTTTCCACAACTTTGTTCAATCTCAAGTTGTAACACTTGTATGCTTTCCTTATACTTGAGTAACCAACAAGTACTCATTTGTCCACACGAGAGTCAAACTTCCCCATTCTACCATCTTCTCTTTTGATGTAGCATTTGCTTCCAAAAACTCTGAAGTGCTTCACATTTGTTGGTCTTCCTTTCCATAGCTTGTAGGGAAGTTTTGTCAGTGTTGTTTCTAAGAATTACTATGTTTTGAATGTGAACTGTTGTATGCACTGCATGTGTCCAAAAGATATATGTCAATATGGAATCCATTAGCATTGTTTGAGCCATTTCTTGTACTATCATGTTCTTTCTTTCAACAACTCCATTGTGTTGAGGTGTCCTAGCAACGAAGAATTGCCTTTTTATTACATGACTTTTGCAACAGTCCATAAATTCCTTTCAAGTGAAATCTCCTCCATTATCAGATTTCAATCATTTGATTTTTTAATCCATTTCATTTTCAACCATTTCCTAGTAGATCTTGAAGTTTTCAAAATCTTTTGACTTATTCTTGACAAAACAAACTACAGTCATTCTTGTATAATCATCAACTAATAACATAAAGTATTTCTCACCTTTTAAACCCTTTGTTGTAGTTGGTCCAACTAGATCAGTATGCACAATTTCCATTGGTCTTGTCGTTGAGTATTCCTTTGATTTGAACCTGGTCTTTGTTTGCTTTCCTTGTTGACAATGCTTGCATAAAGTGTTGGTTGGTTTCGTGATCTGGGGCATTTCTTTGACTGCTTCTGTTTTGTTGACTTTGACAAGGTTATCAAAATGTATGTGACCCATTCTTCTGTGCCATAGCCAACTTTCATCTTCCTTTCCTAGACAACACTTTTCATTTCCAATTTCACTTAACACATATATGTTGCTTGAAGTTCTCGCAGTTGTAGCAATCAAATTTCTTGAACCTTATTTTCTTATCTCGCACTTTTGTGAATCGAAAGTAACTTTATGACCTTGGTCACACATTTGACTCACACTTAGAATATTATGTTTCATATCTTCTACTAGCAGAACATTTTTTGCCTTTGTATTCTTGTTCCCAATTCTGACTGTGCTTTTTCCAATGATTTTAGATGAATCATCATTTCTGAAGGAGACTGATCCATCTCTTTCCTTTGTTAATGTAAGAAACTTGTCTCTATCACTTGCCATGTGTTTTGAACAACCACTGTCAACATACCAACCACGTTTCTTATGCTTAGCTTGTAGAGCGAGTGCACATTCTTCATTGTTGTATTGGTTCTGATTTCTTATCCATGTCCTTTTTTGACATTCCTATCTGTGATTGTTGTTGTTTTGTTTTGGTTCTCTAGGAGGGATTGTCATTCTGCAATCTTTGGCCATGTGTCCAAAGTTGTTACACGTGTATCATTCCACTTCAGTGCTCAATGATTCAAACATGTTGTAACTTCTTCTCTGTGTTTCACTAGGCCTTCTTGGATAACCCTTTTGTGTGTGACTTTCAAAGTTGTTTATGTTCCTATTGTTAGCTCTTCAATTCACAGCTTTATGTCCAAAATTATTACATGCATAACATAAACCAAAAAAGATAGTTTGATACCTAGGAGTTGAATATCCTTTGAAAGGATGTGGTCTTATGAATCCTTCTTCTTCCTGAGGCCTATCTATTTCTGTCGGTCGTTGATTCTGAAATCTGAATCTTCTCGGTGGAGGAGTGTCCCTGTAATTTTCTCTATAGACCTTCCTATCCCCTTTGATTTTTTCTGCATAGCTTTTTGGATATGTTTCTTGTTCTGTTGTTTTGGAGCTTAATCCATTTTCTGTCTAATTGTATCCAAGTCTGGACTTGTCATGATTAGGCCTTTGACTGCTGATAATGTCATTCAAAACTTTTGAGTTGTTCTACATATTTTTATTTTGAATATCCTTTCTTAATGTGACAATCTTTGCTTCCAAATTTTCAATGATCATGTCTCTTCCTTCTAGTTGTTCTTTGAGTGCTTGTTCAATTCTTTTATCTTCTTCAATTTGAACCTTCAAATTTGTGATCATTTGTTCTAATTCATTAGTGTCTTCTTTCTTGTCTAGTTACACTTGTAGCTTCTTGTTTTTCCTCTTTTCTCTTATGATAAATTATATGGCACTCAACAATTCCTCTCGGTATTCAATTTCTGCCTCTTCAATTTCTTCTTCAACTTCTTCATATTCTTCTTTAGCTTCTTCATATTCTTATTCAGAGTCTTCTTTATCAGAGTCTTCTACTTCCATGAATAGAAATTTGTATGTCTCGTTGTCACTAACTTCATCTTCATCTAATGATGAGATGTCTTCTTTGGTGCATAAGTTTTTCTTGAAAACTTTCTTTGTGGTTCTTTTGCATTTATATGTTTGTTTGTTTTTTGAGCAACTTTCATCATTTCTCTTTTTCTTATGAGGACATTTGTTAGCAAAATGACGAATACCATCACAATTAAAACCAATTAAAGGAAGCTTACCTCTATACATGACGTCGGTCCCCTTGTTCAATCTTTTGACAAAGTTGGCCACTTCTTCATCATCTTCTGAGATGTTACTATTGTTGTTATGTTCTTTTTCTTGTTGCTTTCCCTTTTGCTTTGATCTTTTGGATGCTTTGAAGGCTGCTTCTTTTACATTTGGATTTTCCTGTTCAGTTCTCATTTCATATGCTGTGAAGATTCCATGTAGTTCGTCCATGCTTGTTGAGTTTAGATCTGATCTTTCTTCTAGTGCTGATATCTTAGTGTCAAATCTCATAGGAAAATATCTTAGTACCTTTTGAACAATTACAGATTCTTTGATTTCTTCTCCCAATCCCATGATTTCATTTACGGTTTCATTGAATCATAAGAAGTAAGCTACAATATTCTCATATTCCTTCATCTATAGTTGTTCGAACTGTCCTCTATAAGTTTGAAGCTTTGCGGCTTTGACTTTTGAATCTCCTTTATAAATATTTCGAATTTTGTCCCAAATATCTTTAGCGGATTTACAATGTGAAACTTTGGTGAATATTGTTTCACCAAGACTATTCAGAAGTGCATTTGTGTCTTTGGAATTATTTTGACTGAGTTTCACTGCTTTGTCATTTGTTGGCGGAACTATTGGTATTGTGTATCCATCTACAATTGATTTCCAAATTTCAAATCCATGTGCCTATATATATGCCTTCATCCTTATGCTCCAAAATGCAAACTTATGTCCATCAAATTGTGGTATTCCATTTTTATACAAGTTGTTTCTCTCCGTGATCTACCTTTCAGTGGTTAAACTGATTTCTGAAGGAACCTAGTCTGATACCAATTGTTGGATTACTAAGAGGGGGGGTGAATTAGTAATAGAGCAATTTAATCCTTTTCAACCATATAATCCAAGTGTTATATCAATGTAGAATTATCATCCAATAACTGCAAAGTAAATAAGCAATGAACAAATGAACAATCATACATATACATAGTACACCAATGTTTTACGTGGAAACCCAAAGCCGGAGAAAAGCACATAATGTTTTTTATTATCTGTCTTGAGGAATTACATTCATTGGAAGCACCAACTTCCTTTGTTTTCCAACTGCAACTGGAAGGAGGCTCCAACCCTCTAGTTTCTCAGGCTACAACCTGAGGGCAGCTCCAACTCCCCAATTCTCTGGCTACAACTAGAAGGAAGCTACAACCTCTTAAGTTCTCCGGCTACAACCACCTGTCCTTGCCCCGTCCAACCACCCTGACGTAGAAGTAGAATTATGAAACCATTATCACACTATCACTGTGAGATATACCACTATACAACTATATCAACCTGTACCATTGACCTACATCCAACATTTACAATTGTATCAACCTATACCATTGACCTACATCCAACCTGTACAACTACCATGTAATCAATCTGTACCCGAACTGAACATGTATCAACAAAAATACAACAGGTACATGACATGTAGTGCTGCAGCCTATGTACACTCCCTATATGTTATGCAGCCTACATATGTACATGACCAAACTGTTATGCAGCCTGTGTATGCCTTCTGAAAACTAGGGTTTCCTTTCTCTTCAAAACTTATGACCCTATGTAACTTTTTCACATAGATCTGTAACCTGTCACTGTATCCAGACTGTATTTGTACCCTGTGCTTGCATCCTCTTTACCCAAAAGATCTATGTCTCTCTCTATTCATGTGCCATATAAATGTGTGTAATCATAAACAAGTATAATATCCCTCACATGATCCAGACATCAAACCTTCTCTGGTATTCAGCCTCTCAATACATCAACCACTTCACAAATAGAAGCTCGCAACCATGTACCATAAAAACCCTTAGATATATACCAAGAAATACAAGATGTGCCACAACTCTAACAAGATGTATCAATGATAAATTATACTAGCATTGTTTTTCTGTAGTTCTGACTTATACAAAATTTCCCATGCAGCCACTAGTCTCTCTAGGGATAATTGTCAAATCTCCATAACCATTTCTTATGCATACATCAAAATCCAACTATTAATAGACACAAGACATGCCTTTGAACCAATGGATAGATCTGATGTATCTGAGCACTACAGACCTTCTTAGGAGCTTGATCTCAGAATCTAGAACCTCTGCATCTTCATCTCTTCAAGTTTCCATGGCTTTACCAACATGTATGCACCCTAATACATTTCCAGCCCGTGTACGTACGCACCCTAATACATTTTCAGCCCACGTGCACCTCAATATGTATGCACCCTAATACACTGTCATCCCACATATGCCTTAAAAACTAGGGTTGTTTTGTATTCGCTGTAGTTCCAAAAATTTTGTTGTCAACCCTTCGTACTGTTATCACCATAACAATTTTCAGATCAAGATCCAAATTTTGGAAATTTAGCAAAATGTTATATCACTGTGGAAGTATGATATTTTGGGGGATCGGGCTATATCTAGCGGCATATATAAAATTATAGTGGAGGCGCAAAAGGTATAACTCGGCGGACCGTCGATCTTGAAGAAGCCTGAATCAACGACTAAGGCACATATCGAGGAATGAAGCAGCGTGAAAGATAATTGTTCAAAGGCAGGCCAGGGAAACCATTATGGTTTCGTTCATGGACGCATGGCGACACCAGAGGTACATCGAGGTGAAAAGCGGTCTACTCAAAACCATTTTTTCCAACCCCCGATATTGGAAGTTGATGGTGTTATCACCTGCTGATTTACATTTTATTTTTCCAAAGCAGCTTGTCCTTATGTTATCTTTCCACTCAGATTTTCAAACTTTTTCACCAGCTCCTTCAAGCTCTCATCACCTAAATCCTTCACCCAATGGATCATCCAAAACATTCATGTCCTCCACGATTCAAAAGTTGGCAAATATCCCAAGCCTATACCTAGCCTTAATTCTTATCTAAATCCCTTAATTCCATCACTTCATTCATTTTTACCCTTATTTTCGTATTCCTGTTGAAATTAAAAAATATTCATTTTATTAAGCACCCTTATCCTATCCACAAAGTCATGTGTTAAGTATCGTATGCCCAAAGTCCTTCAAAAATAGAAAAAAAGGGTTTTTTATTATTAATATAAATATTTTTATATTTATATTAATATTTAATCCATTATTTAATTTATGAAATCACGTCAAATCATGGGCACAAATCTCAATTTATAATGTGGAAAAGTCAAAGTTTGTATGGAGGGTGCACATACATATCAGGGATTAAAGTAGCTAGAAGGTTAATTTTGTGAAGGAGGACCGAGGAATACTACCATGGTTTCTTTGGTGGACACGTGTTTTTACGTGAAGCACATAGGAGGTAAAAGTAGTTGACTTAAACCACTTTAGCCCAATCTCGATATAATAAATGAAAGCATTTATCATATGTTTTATGTGTGACATTTTTCCAGGAGTGCATTTCAATAATGATTATGGGATTTCCAATAAAAGAAATTCTTCCTCGTGGTGAAATTGTTTTACAAGGGTAAAATTCACATTCTACAAATCAAAGAGATTAATTTCCATGAAAAATATTTAAATGGGAAGATACACGTGAATGAAGACTTGGATAATTATTTATCCAAAGGTTTTAAGAAGTAAAAGAAGAAGATAAAAGGTATTTTACCAAAGACAATAAACTGGAAAAAAACACACAGTAAATGTTTTTTCCACAGTGAAACGGTAAATTGGAAAAACATTACACACTAAATGTTTTTCACAGGGATATGGTAAAATTAAATGTTTTTACAATGAAATGGTGAATTGGGAAAACAAGACATGGTCTTAAAAACCACAGGCATGAATTAAATTATGAAAATTTAATTCTACAAGATAGAAAAATATTTGGGAATAATTTTTATTTCAAATATATTATTCCAAAATGTTTAATGAGAATATGGATAAATGCAATTATATTTGAAATATTATGAGTGACATTTCAAAGAGAACGTAGCAGAGGAAGGACCTGGAGCGTCAGATGAATCTGCAGGGATCATGAAATGTTTTTCTAAAAACTGTCATTTGTAATCATTGTAGAAGTTGAAACGTTTCATTTCAGTTATTGTAACCGGTTGCACACTGAAGGAACTCGAATTGTATAAGTGTTAGAGGTTCTGAGTGTATTAATAGAGGGAAGAAGTGCAAGGGCACAATTCTGGTGGTTTTTGACTCTATTGTAATTTTTCTGGGACTGAATTGAATACATATGCAAAAGTATTTGGAATTGTTTATGAAAAGATTCTAATTGGCTATGATATGAGTTCAGTCTTCTTTCATAGTGTGTATTTTCCTGTGTTTCTTTAATTCCATTTACACTGTCTTCTATTTAAATTGGAGAGTTAAAGGCCCATAATTCGTCTTGTGAAGCTCCCGGCCTAAGCAATTTAAACTATGTATGTTTCTTCTTAGCTAATTCAGAATTCATTCTTGTAATGCTCTGATGCAGTTATTTGTTTCCTCTTTCCTCTTACCACTCTAATTTATTTTAAGTTACAACTCAGATTCATTGCCTCACTTAGCCTTTATCCTCTGGAGAGTTCTATCGAATGATCATTGTTTTCATTCAATTTCATAATTTTGACTCCATAGCCCTGTGTGTTCCTCCCCTTCCTTGCCAACAACTTTATAAAAATCCCCAAAACAAACCAAATCTAGCCACCAATTTCCATAGGTATATCAAGTGACACGAGAGAGCCCTCTCTAAGTTGATCAGGCTAGTGCCTCAGCTCTAAAGTTGGTTGAAAAAGTTACCTCTATTGTTTTCCTATTCAGCCGGGCAAAATTTACAAAGTGTTAATGTTCTCGCGCCGTTGTCGGGGATGAAATTGAAAATTTTCCCTTGGGAAGAACGACATGGTTGAGTTCTAAGGTCTGAGAGCAGTAGAAACTTAGGCACATATTGGTTGTATTCCTTCTCTGGCAACTCCACACATCAAAAAATTAGTTTGAAGGTGATTCCACTGGTAGAAGAATCCAAAAATTTGAACTTTCACTAACAACTCCACTCTCAATGTAGAATCCAGCTTCCAAAACATCATTGGCGACTCCACTGTCCGAAGATGAGTTCAATATGTGCAAGGTATGCTCCAATGAATCAATCTCATATTCTTGGCTTTCCAAATCGTATTCCTCACATAAATTGGCAAAAATATTTGCCTAAATTCTAAGATGGGAAAGGAAATGATGTTGCCTTGCACTTGATTAGATTTCACATGCACATATGTAAGATGGGGGTTGAATTTCATGAGGATTGTTTGATGAAAATGTTTATGGCTACTTTAGAGGGGAGAGAAAGATTATGGTATGAAGGTTTAAAACCAAGCAGCTTATACTCTCTTAAATATTTCCATATAACATTCTTTAAGCATTATGGAGAAGCTAATTCTTCATCCTTGGTGTTTGAAGATTGTTGTGAATTTTGTGAACATTTCATTAAGTACCTTGAAAATGTTTTTGGAAATGAAGAGTGTATGAATGATGAAATCATAGAAACCCTTTATGAATATTCATTCCAACAACAAATAGTAGCCCCTCCTTTGGTTGAAGATGAAGCTGATCAAGAAATTGTTGTTAAAAGTCATTTTCTTTCTCCTGAACTTGATGAAGATGTTCAACAAGATTTTTAGCAAGACAAAGTGTTTCAAGGTTGTATTTCTCCCCCTATGAATGATATGGTCGTTCAAATTCTAAGTGGCCTAGACATGGATGAGGATTCTGAAACTGCATCTATGGAAACTTCCAGCAATGAACAAACAAATGGCATAGAGCTTCAGGAAAGAAACAAAACAACATATGCCATTTTCCAATCAGAAATACAAAAAGATAATGAAGAGACGGTCGTTTTATTTGATTCATTTGAAAATCATGGTTTTGAAAGTACATCCATGGGAACTCTAGACTGTGAAATAGTGCATGATGTTAGCTTTTCACATTTGTAAGAAGATTATGATCAGGAACTTATTTCCATTCATTCATTTGAAAGTCAAAATGACAGTCCTCAAGCAAATTTCCAGAAGTTTAATGAAACCAAATCAGAATTATTGGATGAACAAGAGGATGCACATAATATGGTTGTCACATTTGAAGATGTTCAAGAATGTATGAATGTTTTTGTTGATATGCATGGAAGAGTATAAAAACCTATTGCTTCCATCTCATTTGAAAATGTTCTCAAATCAGAAGAAATAGAGCAAGAGAAACAAACACTTATGAAAGAGGCTTTTCTTTATGTTTTTGTTCATCAAGAAAAAATGATTTTTCAAGATCTTGTGGCCATCCTATTACATTCATCATTGAAGTAGGAGTTTATTTCATTCATAAGCTCAATTTTTGGATTCAATTTTTTCTTTCAGCTGCCATCTTTTACATTTGTCTGCATGTTTAAGAAAGATGTGAGTGGAGAAAAATCAGGAAGCCAATTGCTTGATTGGTTGCATTGGCACTTTAGCATTGCTTGATTGAGTATTCATTTCAACAGTTTTAGAGTAGGTAGGAGTGTGAGAGTAAGCTTGTTGGTCAAGCATTTTTCGGTTTGGATTTCCAGTAGTATGTACAATCAAATTTTAGCATTGTATTCAGTGTTCAATATCCAATTGAGAGCAGTGTGCAGAGTTTGATTTTCAGCAGGCACTGGTGACAGGACGGAGCAAGGTACACACACATGTTTTGGGATCAGCCCAATGGATCAAGCACTAGATCTACAAGTTATTTGATAACTCGCAG
>ML799306.1:83304-110433 GCA_009831015.1 Picea engelmannii
GAAAAGCAGTCTACTCAAAACCTTTTTTTCCAACCCCCGATATCGGAAGTTGATGGCGTTATCACCTGTTGATTTAAATTTTATTATTCCAAAGCAGCTTGTCCTTGTGTTATCTTGTGACGCTCTCAGCCTAAGCAATTTAAACTATGTATGTTTCTTCTTAGCTAATTCAGAATTCATTCATGTAATGCTCTGATGCAGTTATTTGTTTCCGCTTTCCTCTTACCACTCTAATTTATTTTAAGTTACAACTCAGATTCATTGCCTCATTTAGCCTTTATCCTCTGGAGAGTTCTATCAGGTGATCATTTTTTTTATTCAATTTCAGAATTTTGACTCCATATCCCTATGTGTTCCTCCCCTTCCTTGCTAGCAACTTTATAAAAATCCCCAAAACAAACCAAATCTAGCCACTGATTTCCATAGATATATCAAGTGACACGAGAGAGCCCTCTCTGAGTTGAGCAGGCTAGTGCCTCAGCTCTAAAGTTGGTTGAAAAATTTACCTCTGTCGTTTGTCTATTCAGCCGAGCAAAATTTACAGAGTGCTAGCACATACTACCTTAGACTTTCGCAACTTCAGATGTATTAATGAGTACTTGCAATAAGCCTTACACAACAAAAGATATTCTATATGTTCAAGTGTGATTAAATGAGAGAGACTTTCCTCTTATTTATACTTTCATGTAGCATCCCACTTTCCTTATTTTAGGGATTTCTCCATTAACTTTATTATTTAAGTAATTTCTTTTGCAAACACTTTGACTCTTTGGGGCTTCTAGATGACTCATGAGGGTCCTCCAACTTCACATGGCCATAACTCTCTAACCGTGAGGAGTTATGTGACGTTCCGCATACCATCGGAAATGGCATGAAAAACACTATCCATCTAGGATAGTTTCACTGACAAATTCACCAACCTTCATCCCATTACTCCACAATTAAGCATGGTTTCTCTAACCATACTTCTAGGATAACTCAATCCACAAAGCATCTTTGCATGAGGGATTTCACCATAAGGGCACCACTTTGGAGTTCATATAAACCTTTGTGTTACTAGAAATTTCTACCAGATTTTCTTCAAGGGTTGACATCAATGACAACCGACCTTAATCAATAGTAGTAGCAATAAAAAATGCTAGAATGTGACTAAGGATGTTAGCAGTGAATCAACTCGAAAACTTGGAGGAACTTTCAACTTCTTACAAAGTGAAAAATAGCTACCAAAACTAAATACAAATGGTATCTTTCATGGAATCGGAAACAATTAATGTTGCAAAATTATGGAAATCATATTCAACATTGATAGTTAAGATAATTGAGAACTATTTGCCCTTTTTCCTACTGTGAAGCTGAAAGAATGTGTCTATAATGACAGAAATATAATGCAAAAAATCTAGGTCATTTCTAAATTTGTAAAAGTGTTTCAAGGACAATCAAGCAAGTCTAAGACTTGTGCAGTTCCTCAAACCTCGTTGACGTTTTAATTCCCATCATATAGAAAAGGCCTGAGAGAATAATCATTAGAAGAATGAGGCCAACAAGAAAACCTTCTAATAATGATGATTTTGATTTACAAATACCATCGTAGTAAGTTGAATATGCAGAACCATTCCGAGAGTCATTTGAAATAACATGCCTTTCCAATTTTTGAAATCTCCCTTGTGAAAGCATTTCATAGGGGATCTGATGTGCACAAAACAATGTATATAATCCCATCCTGTTGCAGGTTCTTGATAATATTAACTAAATTATTTCCTTCATCTTGAGTCTTGCCAGATGCTTCAAACACTAAGGACTTATCATTGCATATAAATATCAAATATGTCGCTCCTCTCATTCTTATTTCCTTCCTTGTATTTACATAATCAATGACAACCTCGAGGTTTTCCAGTTTCTTAATGTTAGCACCCTCCACAAAGCATGGCTCCACAAAATAAATTTCATTATTTTTGTTAGCGTCAGAAGTCACCCCTAGATTGCAGTAGGAGCAGAGCCCGACGCCCATCAGTTTGTGTCACGATTTGTTTAATGGGGTGATCGATTGGAAGCCAACTCAAGACGGTGTGGTTATAACTCCGAAACTAGGCCAGGTAGGTGTGAGCAGGTGAGGTCTTAATCAAACTTCAGACAGTAAGTTGTAGTAAGGGTGAGTAGGGGGAAGACTTGTATCAGAGAGTTGCAAAGATCTGTCGTAAACATCAGGTTTCTAACAAGTTGTGGGAGAAGACATCTAAATGCAAGATCTTCTTGCATTCAAATGCAAAACACCAGAGAATACAACAATGCAACAATAAATCCTTTATCATAACATGATTGCAATAATTTACACGAATCAGTCGTTCATGAACTCTCTCAGCATAAGATGAAAATTAGATGGAGTAAGAAAGATTGTCTGTCATAAAACAAGAATCTCACATACAGATGCATAACCAAAGAACTAGAGTGTGTTAAAACTTTACAATCGGGAGCTTCACTCTACCATCGATACTTACAAAATACAAAAATTGAGCCTATATACTCAGGAAAATTTGCCTAACAGAGGCGTGCCCAGTCACCTAGGGCTCGGTGTCTTTTCAGTCAAATTCGTACTAAAATCCTTCTTCACGTGCCACCTTAACTGCGCATGGCTCCTGTAAGGAAGGTAGATGAGACATTAAGTGCCGAGCTAGTGTGTGCAAACTTCTCTATCTCTTCGAAGACTTCATCATGGATTCTTTGGAAAAAATGGTACACAGGACCCCTTCGAGCAGACCGCTTGCCAAACCCTCCATATCTCACACTTAATGAATGAAGGGAGGTTTCAACCACCCGTTCATGCCTTCATTTACTCCAAGCGAGACACAGGATTGAGATCAGATCCGATGGCACCTGGAGGTCGCGATGATCTCCTCTATAACTGAACTCGGTGCCTTTGGCCCCTCTTGCACAACTCTCTTTGTCTCCCAAGTGACCACGGGCTATGACCCTGTGCTTACTCCCAAAGGTGTTTTCGGCGTTCATGGATATGAAGGGGCTAATCCATGCTTCTTGAAATCGCGATGAGCGAAACACTGAGACGGCTTAATCTGGCGCCACGCATCCTTCAAATATGACGGTCCTAAATTCACCCGATGTTGCTGCGGGCCCCAGGTCCTAGACGCTCTCGTCACTTCGCGCATTAGGGATATGAGGGAGCTTCTTCTTGCGCTTCGAAATTGCGATGGGCAAGAAGGCAGGGAGCCTAATCACACACCAGGTGTCCCCTTTAGATGGACGGTTGAGACTATTCCTCGATATTGTGGGCCCGCCTTTGGGCGCTTTCGACGCTTCGGGGATTGGGGTTTCGAGATGTACAACGACATGAAACCTTCACCCTTTGAACTCGCGACTGCCAAAAAGCCGACGCGACTAGATCTCGCGCCACGCATCCTTTGGACGGACAACTGTTATTCTTCCCTGCATATAATATGGGCACGATCTATTTGCGCTATTCTCGGTGCAACTCTGTTATCCGCGATTTCCCGCCGGCCGTTGATCTGCTCATATGGGTGGATCCAGACCATTGACACTATAATTTTGCCCGCTCATTTGATTTTAAGTCCAAAAGGACTTCCTCTATGCGTTGCGCTTGGGCGCTCCTTGTGCAACCTGCAGACCTGGATATCCTGATGTCCAAGACAAGTAATGTTGCTAACATTAGGCTCCATGGGGGATAGAGTCGTCCCTATGATGCTCTAAGGACTTATTTTGTAGTTCCAGTGCCTTGTTGTTGGGATATGGGGTCATTTACTAAGCCGAAACAATAAAAGTAAAAAAAGAAGAACAAAAAGGACAATATTTACAAAACATAGGAGCCACCGAAGGCTCAGACAAAACATTTTTTAAGAAAATGCCCATTTACTGGGCTGCTGAAAACTTCTTCACCTTCCAGATCTTGCAGCCAATATGTGTTATTTGAGAAAACCTCAGAGATTTTGAAAGGCCCGATCCACAGGGCTTCAAATTTGCTGTGTTTTCCCTTATCTTGTTTAGGAGCATCCCATTTCAGCACCTGGTCTTCTACCCGAAATTCTTCCTTCTTGGCCTTCTTATCGAAAACCTGCTTGATCCTTTGCTGATGATCCTGAATTTTGTCCATTACCCGCTCTCTGGCCTGCTAGACTTCTACCAGTTGATGAATCCTTCTGATCATGTCATTGGGCTCTTCTTGATAATCTTGGAAGAATTTTGCCACGGGAATGGCCAGCTGAGAAGGGAAGACAACTTCTGCTCCGTAAACTAACTGGAAAGGGGAGATGCCTATAGATCTCTTTGTGGTCACCCGATCAGCCCATAGAGCGAATTTCAGATTCGAATTCCAAGCCCTTTTGTTGTCTTCCAACAATCTTTTGATGATCCTTATTAGGCTTGTATTGGAGGACTCTGCTAAACCATTGCCCTGGGGGTAGTATGGGGTGGAGTGAACTAGTTTGATCCCAAATTGTTCATAGAACTTGACTAACTTCTCAGCCTTAAAAGAGGTTGTGTTATCAGTAACAATCTTCCTTGGGCAGCCGAACCTTACGATGATGTCTTCCAGGAACCCAATGATTACCTTGTGGGAAGCACTCCTGGTGGGGATAGCTTCAATCCACTTAGTAAGGAAATCTGTGGCAGTCAGGATCCATTTGTGTTGTCCACTGGAAGCAGGGTGGATTTCTCCAATAAAATCTATGCCCCATTGTTGGAAAGTCCCGAAACAACTACAGGCTGTAAAGGCAGAGACTTGAGCTGTTGCTTTCCTGAAAATATTTGGCATGGGATACAGGCTCTAACTCCTCTATGGACATCAGCGAACAAGGTGGGCCAGTAGTACCCAGCTCTGAGAATTTTGTGAGCCGTGGTCTTCCAGAAATGGTGCCCTCCACATAGGCCGCTGTGAAATTCAACCATGATTCTGTCGGCCTCTTGTGGATCCATGCATTTTAAAAGCACTCCCAGGGGGTCTTTCCAGTATAAAATTTGATCGATAAGGCAGTACCTGACTGCCTTGAGCTTCAGATCTCTTGCTTTGTTTCTTTGCAGGCCATCTGGGGGCCGCAACCCCTGTAGAAAATATATGACATCCTTATACCAAGGACATCGAGCCAACAAGGGTTTTGTTTGAGGGTCTACGTCAGACAACTGATTCTGTTGATTTTTTGATTGTGCATTGACGAAATCCACCCTCAAAGCTTTGCGATTAGTCTCAGCCAATAGCTTGGCTAAGACTTGACCCTTGATCAATCTAGTAGGCCTTATTTCCAAGTCAAATTCTAGGATCTTGGCTATCCATTTACTCCTCTTCCCATCAATGTTGGGTTGTACAAGGATGTCTTTCACAGAGGCTGAAGGAACGTATGCGGTCACTTTTGAGTGCAAGACATAGACTCTGAAAGATTTGAGAGCTTTCACTAAGGCACAGGCCTGCTCCTCCATGATTTCATATATGACCTCTGCATCTCTTAATGCCTTGTTGAAGAAGGCAATGGGTTTCTCTCGCCCTTCCTCATTTCTCTGCAACAAGACCGCTGCTACTGTATCAAAACAGGCAAAAGAGAAAATTAGGAAATCTTTCGAATAGTCAGGACTGATCAGCACTGGTGCCTCAGTCAATGCTTTTTTTATTTGGACAAAAGATTCCCTGGGTTCAGCGGTCCATTTCACTTCATTTACCTTCTTGAGCATGGTTGTGATGTGTTTCACCAGCTCAGTTAAATTCGAGACGAATCTCCTTAGAAAATTAATCTTCCCCAAAAAGGCCTGAACTTCCTTCTTCGACCTGGGAAGCGACAGGGTCCGAATTGCCTCCACTCTGCTAGGATCAATCCTCACTCCTTCTGTTGATACTATATGGCCTAATAGCTTCCCCTCTTCCATAGTAAACAAAGATTTCTTGGGGTTCGAGGAAAGGCTGAATCTTCGACATTTTGAGAAGACTTTCCTCAGGTGACAACAGTGCTCTTTGTCAGACCTCGAGAAGACTGTGATGTCATCCAGATAGATCACCACAAACTGATCTTTTTCTCCGATAAAGGCTATGTCCATGGCTCGCTGAAATGTGGCTCCTGCATTCATTAACCCAAAAGGAATTTTGGCGTACATGAATGTGCCCCAAGGAGTGGTAAAGGCTGTTTTTTCTCTATCCTCAGGCATGACCAATATCTGATTATAGCCAGAGAAACCATCGATCATGGAGATCCTATATGCTTTGGTTACCCTCTGTAATATGTGTTCCATGTTGGGTAGGGGATAATTGTCTTTCTTTGAGCTCATGTTCAGGTTCCTGAAATCGACACAAAGCCTAATTTATCCACTCTTCTTTCTGACCGGAACCAAATTGGAATATCTCAAGGGGACGATGATCTGGGCCTCTAACAACTTCTTCACTTCTTTCTCCATGACAGGCAGCAACATGGGATTTATCTGTCTTAGCTTCTGCCTGAACGGCTTAGCCCCTTCCTTCAGTGGGATCTTGTGTTCAATGACGGATGTGTTATATGTCTTGAGATCTTCGTAAGTCCGTGCAAACACATCAACAAATTCTCTCAGCAACTCAGTATATTCGGCCCTTTGTTTTGTGGTCAAACTCCTTGACAGCTTGACATACTTAGGCTCCTCCGATGTGCCAATGCTGCACTCAGTTGTATCAACATCTTCATCTGAAACTCTACCCTTCACTGCCACATCATTCCCATCGAACAATCTTTCTAAAGGAATTAGTCCCCTTGGAATGTGATTTCTAGGTAGCTGAATGATCTAGTGGTTAGCAATTTTATTTAAAAACACCTCAGGGTGAGGGTTATCTTCTGTATCAGGATCCTGATCAATGTGCAACGCAGAAAATTCATCAACGGATTGGAGAAATTTCTCGATTTCCAGATCATCTTCGAATACCTTCCAATGCTTGACATTGTCTGGTACAGAGGGCCTATATTTTATCTCAACATCATATTTGGCCATAGACGGCTGAGGGACCTTGAAATGGCTAGCTGAAACAGCTAAAGAATCAGCTACAGTATTATCCTCCCTTGGAATAAAAGAGATATTGAAGGCGGATAAGAAACTGTCAATTAGGTCCCATACTTCATTTCTATAATTTCTTAGTCAAGGGTGCTTAGCCTGATAAGCGTTTCTGATCTGTTGGACCACCAACTCTGCATCTCCGAACACTGCTACCTCCTAAATTCCCATTTCCCTTGCAGCTCTCAATCCTAGAACAAGGGCTTCATACTCTTCCACATTGTTGGTAGTTTCAAATTCCATCTTATATGACAGGGACATGGTTTCCAAAGAAGGGGACAAAAAAAACACCCCAGCACCAGCGCCTTCCCTGGAACAAGCTCCATCAAAAAACATTTTCCAGATGGGGGTGATGGAGGGAGGAAACTCATGAGGAGTGGTGGGCTACTTTCTGATTTCAAGAGAAGCTCAGGAGTATGAGTGAGTTGCAGTAAACTGGAACCTAAATCAATGTCTAAGGAAAAAATAGGATGGTTGGTGGGATTAGCTTCATCACTGATTATATAGGTCAACTGGGCTTCCCTATATAGCCTCCTATGTTCTCCCCCAAACACCAGGATAGTAGAATAGGTTAGGTCCATCTGCAAAGTTCCCCCAAGTCTTTTTATCCAAGATCTTGATAACAACATACCGAAATTGGGGGGGACATCAGCCACTACAATATCCATGACCATACTTTTCATGGGCAACTGAAACAAGGTCACGACCAGGTCCTTGATAACCCCGAGACATTGAAATTTCCTGGAGTCGAAGGAATAGAGGTCATGATAGGCTTGGGTGACTTCTGGCCCTAATTCTTCCATGACAATTTTGGGCATGAGGTTGTGAGAAGCCCCTGAATCCATCAAGCAGTTGTGCAGTACCTTGTCATGTATGTTCAAGGAAGTGTCGAAGGGAGGGGATGATTCATTCCTATCTTCTACCATAGGACCTAAAATAACTGCAAACTTTTCATCTTGCAAATTAATGGAGTCTGTGGGAAGGTAGGAGACCTCGGACTATAAAAGCTTAGAAAAGAATTTCTTGAACTCTTCTTGTTTAATCAATTTAGTTAGGGGCACAGGAATTTTGATCTTTTGAATTTCATGCTTCAAAATTAAAAGAAGATGTAAGCTTTGGAATTTCTCTTATTTTGGGAACATGACTCTGGATTATGGGAGAGAGGGGTTGGTGATTCTTACCTCTGTGACTATTTGCTACTTCATTGGCAGGTTTCTCTATCCTAGTGGACTGCTCAGGAACGTCAGGCACTATAGTCCTTTTCTTGGACCTCATATCATACCTGCCTTGGCCGCCACTAGCCTTGCCATCCTTGCTCAGCTCATTTAGCTGACTGTCCATGAGAGACTCCTCGTATGAAGATTGAGTGAGATGAGGAAAAGGAGGAGTGTCTCTGAAGCAATGGATTTCAGGATCAAGCTCATCTATCTCCTCTTCTTTCCCCTCGGTCACAAAATTGTTTTGAAAAGGGGCTTGAATTTTCTGGTCTTCTGTGTCTCTTCCCCTCTCCCTTTGCATAGTCGGGGAAGTAGTATTGTTTGGCCTTCTGAAACCTCCTTTGTTTTTAGTGTTTTGAGGGCCCTTTTATGCTTGCCTCCCTTCCACTTTCATTCTCTCCATCTCTACAGACAGGGACTTCACCATCCTGGTCAGTTCATCCACTTGAGGGTGGGGCACCGATGGGCCAGAAGTTGAGGCTTCCGGCCTTCCCTTTCTTCTATCTGCGTTGGCCTTGTTTCTCAATCTATCAGCCGCTAATACATTGGATTCCACTTCTATGGCCGCATCTTGCATTTGAGCTAAGGAGGTGGCTCTTCTTTCTCTCAGTAATAGACAGAAATCGGGGCCAAACGCACTAGCATAAGAAATCTTGGCTGAGGCTTCTGAAGGCTTTATCTCAGAAGGGATTTTGTTATACATATTATTGAATCTTTTGGAGAAGTCGGAGACAGACTCTCCATCCATCTTCTTCAAAGACCCGAACTCTATCATTTAATACATGAAATCCTTCCTATTTCCCCACTGCCTCAGGAAAACACCATCCAGGGCTTCGATACCAGCAATAGATCCGGGGGGAAATCCTCTAAACCATTTCCTCACCTCGCCATCCAGGCTCTGGATGAAGACTCTCATCTAGACATCTTCATTTTCAATGTTCAGGTTGTCTGCATAACTGTAGAAAGAAGCCAGGTGCTCTTCTGCAGTTATGTCTCCTTCCCCAGTGAACTTGGGCATATACTTCAAGTAATCTCCAGCAGGGAGAGGATTCATAGGATGAGGTAGGATTAAGGGAGCATATCTGGCAGTGACTATGGCATCCATTCTATTTAGAGGGGGATTAGCACCAGCCATAGGAATATTAGGTGGAGGAGAGCTTGGAGGAGAAGGAGTTCGCAAAGGGGATACCAGGAATGAGTCTCGAAGTGGAGTGGGAAACAAGAGGGGATTTAAGGAGAAAGCTAACAAACTCAAGTCAGCAAGTTCCCCTCTTTGCACAGGAGTAGTAGCAGTAACAAGAGGAGGAGCAGTAAAGATAGGAGTGGGGAAATCTGTTGTAGTCCTGGGTCTACGCCAAGGTATAGCTTCAGAGGAGAGGGGAGTGACAAAGATTTCTCCCTCCAATCCCAGACCAGGAGGGGAAAACTCAGCAGGAACACTCCCAAAATTGAGGAAATGGGAAACCTCCGAAGAAGGTCTATTAAGAAACTGGGGAGGAGAAAATGGAGTTCCTACAGAAGGAGATGGAGGATTACCTGTTTCGACGGTGGAAGCTTCTTCTTCAAGGGCCTTTCCTTTTCTGAGAACCACCTCTGGATCAGTTTCAGGTGTATCTAGAGGCAACTGTGGATGAGACCGCGTGTCTCTGCCTCTGAAAGCCACAATTATTCAGTAGGTTCGCCACAGGGGAGTCGTCACAATGGAGTCGTCAGGTGCACAGTAGCAATCTTCAAAGGATCTGATACCCGATGCACCTTCAGAATCAGAGGTTCAATGTCATTCAATCCCAGGGAAAATTTTCAACTTTGTCCCCGACAACGGCGCCAGAAATGTTAGCGTCAGAAGTCACCCCTAGATTGCAGCAGGAGCAGAGCCTGACGCCCATCAGTTTGTGTCACGATTTGTTTAATGGGGTGATCGATTGGAATCCAACTCAAGACGGTGTGGTTCTAACTCCGAAACTAGGCCAGGTAGGCGTGGGTAGGTGAGGTCTTAATCAAACTTTAGACAGTAAGTTGTAGTAAGGGTGAGTAGGGGGAAGACTTGTATCAGAGAGGTGCAAAGGTCTGTCGTAAACATTAGGTTTCTAACAGGCTATGGGAGAAGACATCTAAACGCAAGATCTTCTTGCATTCAAATGCAAAACGTCGGAGAATACAACAATGCAACAATAAATCCTTTATCATAACATGATTGCAATAATTCACACGAATCAGTCGTTCACGAACTCTCTCAGCATAAGATGAAATTTAGATGGAGTAAGAAAGACTGTCTGTCATAAAACAAGAAATTTCACATACAGATGCATAACCATAGAACTAGAGTGTGTTAAAACTTTACAATTGGGAGATTTGCTCTACCATCGATACTTACAAAATACAAAAACTGAGCCTATATACTCAGGAAAATTCGCCTAACAAAGGCGTGCCTAGTCACCCAGGGCTCGGTGTCTTTCCAGTCAAATTCGTACTGAAATCCTTCTTCACGCGCCACCTTAAATACGCATGGCTCCTATAAGTAGGTTAGCTGAGCCATTAAGTGTCGAGCTAGCGTGTGCAGACTTCTCTGCCTCTTCGAAGACTTTGGCATGGATTCTTTGGAAAAAATGGTACACATGACCCCTTCGAGCAGACCACTTGCCAGACCCTCCATATCTCACACTTAATGAATGAAGGGAGGTTTCAAGCACCCGTTCATGCCTTCATTTACTCCAAGCGAGACACAGGATTGAGATCGAATCCGATGGCGCCTGGAGGTCGCGATGATCTCCTCTGTAACTGAACTCGATGCCTTTGGCCCCTCTTGCACAACTCTCTTTGTCTCCCAAGTGACCACGGGCTATGACCCTATGCTTACTCCCAAAGGTGTTTTCAGCATTCGCGGATATGATGGGGCTAATCCATGCTTCTTGAAATCGCGATGAGTGAAACGCCAAGACGGCTTAATTTGGTGCCACGCGTCCTTCAAATCTGACGGTCCTAAATTCACCTGACACTGCTACGGGCCACATGTCCTGGACGCTCTCGTCACTTCGTGCATCGGGGATATGAGGGAGCTGCTTCTTGCGCTTCAAAATCGCGATGGGCGAGAAGGTGGGGAGCCTAATCACGCACGAGGTGTCCCCTTTAGATGGACAGCTGAGACTGCTCCTCGATATTATGGGCCTGACTTTGGGTTCTTTTGGTGCTTCGGGGTTTGGGGTTTCGAGATGTACAACGACATGAAACCTTCACCCTTTGAACTCGCGACTGCCGAAAAGCTGACACGACTAGATCTCGCGCCACGCGTCCTTTGGACGGACGTCTGCTATTCTTCCCTGCATATAATATGGGCACGATCTATTTGCGCTATTCTCGGTGCAACTCTGTTATCCGCGATTTTCCGTCGGCCGTTGATCTACTCATATGGGTGGATCTGAACCGTTGACACTATAATTTTGCCCGCTCGCTTAATTTTAAGTCCGAAAAGGACTTCCTCTATGCACTGCGCTTGGGCGCTCCTCGTGCAACCTGCAGACCTGGATATCCCGATGCCGAAGACAAGTAATGTTGCTAACAATTTCTAAATCCATGGTCACAATTTTCCATAATCCATGAGAGTAATGAATTTGTCAGAGGCTCATTGTCCTTAAACAAAGTCACATATGGAAATGCCATTGAAAATATGGAGTCCTTAAAAGATGTCATGAGAAACTCAATAAGTTCCAAGTCTGTGTATCTCTTATGCTAAATATCATGAGAATGTATCTTGTTACCAATAAATACCAATGCCACATCTACTTCTTGCTCTCTCTTCTCTTCATAACACAAGAGTTGTGATCAACCTACCATATTCAAAATATCATTGGCAAGGTTTCTGGGGGAAATGACATTGTAGTTTACTAATCTTGTAATGAATCAAACATCTATGAGGATCATTGGAAAAAAGGAAATATTTTGAAGGTTAATGTGATCAATATATCATAGATCCATTTCTCATGGATCAAACTAACCACACAAAAAATCACAAATTTCTATAACAAACTAACCACACACAAAAAAATCGCCTGCAACTAAAATTATGAGCTATATTAGTTCAAAGAATCTTGTGTATCTCCCATATCCTTCAAAATGTTTGAAAACCTTCATTCATAGAACCATAATGAGCTCGTCTGCCACAAAACCCATGTGGTGGATTTTCAAAATTCTCCTTTATTTGCACGAAATTGACCTAGAAAAATGCCTCTCTATTTTGGCATGAGTTTGATAAATAGGCAGACGATTCTTTGCACATTTTTAGAGTTTCAAATGAAAGATAGTTTTGAAGAGTCATTACCTCCTGTGTAATATCTAGCTTATGTTCCAGGCCAGCTTTCTTTATTTGTAAGTTTGATGCTTTCATCTCAAGTTCATGCTTTGAGGGTCTCAAATCTTGTGTTTCTTCTATAAGCATTGATAATTGATTCTTCAATTCTTGTATACCATACTTATTGGTATGTTGTTTCTTCAAATTCGTAATCTCAGAATGTAGCTCCAAATAATCAAGTTGTTGAGTTGTACCTTCTTTGAAGAAATATATCTTAAATATGCTTAGAGAAGATTCTGAAAATATACATGTTGAGTGAAAGATATGTTGACAACAAAAAATCAATGACAGCTTGGATGAGTTAATGGTTCATCTTGAAGAGGGAAGGATTTCCATTCTAGAATATTTGAAGAGCTTCGAGGAGAGGCTTCACACATTAGCGGATGATGGAGAATTTGAAATGAGGCTTCACACATTAGTAGATAATGGAGAATCTGGACAACTACTTGTTCTTAAGATGATAGTTTTGGTGTTGCCCTTGTGTAGCTGAAATACATAAAGGAGATTCAAATATTGTTGTTGAAGAGGATTGATGCTAATGTTGACTATCATTGGTTTCTTGCAAGAACAAATATGTCTAGAACAAAATCTGTTATAGAAACAACTTGTGAAGGAGGTTTGTACTGCAGGAAATCTGATGACTGCACCCAACTTGAGGACCCCTTATTATTGCTAAGACTAAGTTGTTGAGCTAATAATTACATGCAATATTTATTGAAATCTATTCATTTCCCTACTCTACATGGAAAAGGAAAACCTCTTATCAAGTATAGGAGTACTTCCAATGAAACCATGTGCGCAACAAGATTAGGAATGCATTCATATCCAAGCATGGAAAATATAACTTGATGGTTGTTTGGATATGAGAGGCCAACTAATCTCATCATTTTGATGCCAAGAAGTGTTGAAGGAGGAAGTGATGTTTTGGCTTGTTAATTGTCTAGAGCCATTCTTCAATGTAGTCAGTACTCCTTTGGTTCTCTTCTTCATTAGGACTGTTGGATTTCATGTCCTCCTTTATCATACCATGTGGATCTTCAAACGTTTGTCTCTTGCACAAAGGATCCATGTACAAACTTGCAAGAAACTCTCCAATCTCAGGTTCCAATACCTGCTCTCCATTGAATGTTGTCCATGGATCTTTGGTATCCTCTCCATATTTATAAAGAGAATCAAGGAAATATTTTATATCTTCTTGTTTCTCATGGAATTTTTTCTCCTCTATCACTTTCTGAGATGAAAATATGTTCTTAATGGCTGTCGAGATTTGCTCCTCATGAGATGCAGAGATGTTTCCTTCTACTACTAGGATTTGAGAGATTTCTTAGAGGAACAAATTTCTTTACTCGACAACTTTTGATCATCCTTGAAGGCTCTTTGTTGGTTGATAATCCATGTATTTCACATGGATTAGTGCAGGGGGTTCTTTTTTAATAAAACACTACAACTTCTACACAAAGAAAATTTCAAAGCAAAGCATGTACCTGGACAACTCATGCTACTAAGACCTTGTTGTCACCAAGTTATCTATTAAGATGAGAATCTCTCCCCTTTCCATGTATCAAACTTAAATGAAAGGACTGAAAACCAAATTACCAATGCCTATTCCCTTTAGCATCTCCCCAATGATAGTGCCAAAAGTGTTGGGAAATTCAATTTCTTTAAATGTTTTACTTTAAATTATCAACCAGGAGCTCATGTAAGTATTTTAGTGTAAGTATTTCAAGAATTGGAAATCAACCATTTTAGTGTAAGTATGTCACATGAAGATCATATAGGGAAGAAATGGACAAATGCGGAAATATGAGTAATGGAGGGAATAATGATGAAAGGGTAAAGTAAATGAAAAATGACTAAATGACATCGTAAAATGTGTTATTTATGTGGTCCAACACTCTACGTATCAATACCAACATATTGTTAATGACAAAAAAATTATTTTTTGATGACATGTAATGTAACATATAAAGTAAATACCTAATTTGTGATTTATCATTCCAATGATATGTTGATATGTTAGAATTTTGTTCCATTTTAAAAAGTGTTATATTCTACAAATCGATACCAACATATTGTTAATGACAAAAAACTTATTTTTTGATGACATGTAATGTAACCTATAAAGTAAATACCTAATTTATACATATTAGACATTACATTGACAAACACTAAAAATATTACCAATATATAGAGGCACCTCCCTATCTTTACATATATGTTGCTACTACCTTGTGCCTAGGCCAATCGTAACTAAAACTCAAATCTATGAATTTTTTTAGAGTGAAGGTTTCCACAGCTAGTCACATTGTTGCAATATTTTTGGAATAAACTATGGCATATCCACGTCTTAATGAATAATTAATTAATCCCCCTTCTTTTTTCTTTTGCTCCCTTCTTCAACGGTCATTTCACCTCTCCCATCCTATTTATTTACATCTCCCAACACTCTTTTACATTCCAAAGCTTCATTTTTCCCTGATGGTGGATGGAGTGTCCACTCGAAATGTTGGGTGTTTCAAAACTATTCACACAGTTTATTCCATAAATGTTGCAACAATCAAATCTATGAAGCCAAATCATATCTTATCGTGATTCGAGGGATGGTAGCATGGGTATGAATATATATTGAAGACTCATACAAGGTTGTCTATATATAAATCACTTTAAGTCATTAAGTTATTTATCATCTTCAAGATATTGAGGAGCTTTTGTAGTCCAACATATGAGATCTTATTTTTTGGATTATCTATGTAGACCGTCATTAAACTATGACCCGTGTCCATGAATACAAATAGTTCATAAGGCACAATACTTGTGAAGGTTTTGCAGTGAATGTTAAGTGGACTATTCAAAATCATGAGATATTGGTGAGTTACAACTAATACTCATGGACATGGGTCATAGATTAATGACTTACTTTAAGGAGATAATCCCAAATATATATATATATATATATATATATATATATATATATATATATATATATATATATATANTTGTGAAGGTTTTGCAGTGAATGTTAAGTGGACTATTCAAAATCATGAGATATTGGTGAGTTGCGACTAATACTCATGGACATGGGTCATAGATTAATGACTTACTTTAAGGAGATAATCCCAAATATATATATATATATATATATATATATATATATATATATATATATATATATATATATAATCTTTACGACTAAGTATATGATAATTATTTTAGATTATATTAAAATAGGGGTAGGGTATGTATATCTCTATAAAATTTAGCACTCAAATAGGAGCTGCAAAGAGGTTCCTTGTCCCACAAACAAGAGAGTCTTACACACCAATTTAATATCTAACTTAGAGTGACTTTAAAATTAGATTCTTATTTATTATTATTATATTATATAATATACATTGTTATATTCATAGATTGATTGGTTTCTTCTTTTTTTACCACTCTTCCTACTATATCTCTATGCTCTTCATCGTCTATGTAATTCCATAAAGAAGATGATGGTGATTGTTTGATAGAAATAATATAAGATTTCATTGTTAGAGTTGTGAAAGAGAAGAATCGACATTCATAATTCCTAGGAGTTGGCCTGTGATTGTTAGAGTTGTTAAAGAGGAGAATCAATATTCACCATTTATAGGAGTTAGACATATTGACCTGTGACTGTTAGAGTTGTTGAAGAAGAGAATCAATATTCACCATTGCTAGAGTTAACATATAGGCATGTGAGTATGATTCCCTAGAGTTGGATGGTTGGTGAGTTCGCAGTCATTCCTTTTACATTTTGAGTTTGGGAAAATCACTCAATATAGTAGTCGTTACATTGTTTTAGTTCTTAGAGATTGTTGATGAACACCTAAGATATTGAACACTACTTCTGCAAATACTGCATACAAATTGACCGGTCTAGAATAAATTTTGATGAAAATTTGAAGATTCCAACACCGTTAACAAGGTTAAAAATTGAATGATTATGAAAATGTGAAAAAGGTTTAAAAATGATTTGAAGGATTATTTGTTTGGTTACATAATGAAAGTTTGGGACATCTTAATCAATGTTTTTAACAAGGAAGTTAGTATGAACATTATTAAAAAGGTGGATTTTATGTTTTTGCATGTTATAAATTTTCAAATTTAGATATTATATTGTAAATATTTATTTGAAATTGAATAACTAGGTTTATTCTTTGTAAGTTATTTATTTTGGTCTTTGTTACCCTCATATACTAGGGGTAACTATGGAGATAATGTCTCGAGGTCCACAGGTAGCAGATATGGAGTGTTGAGAGCCAGATTGAGTAGCTTAGCCCTGCAAGGACCTTCCTATTCATTGATGCATCGTCATACATCACCAGTAGTGGAGCAACATCTGTCACACTAGCCTGGCCCCAGAGGACAACAGGTATTGCTTAATGAGGTAATAAGTCTAGTATTATGGTAAGTGTAACCCTAATAATTGAAGCATTTGAAAATGTTGAAAAGAATTATTTCTTGATTATTGAACGGTTGCTTGAAAATTATGCCTTTTGCCTTATTTAACCTTTGTGGGTGTCGTTTTGTCCTAGTAAGTTGGTCACCCTTGGGGATAGGGCCTTAATGGGGGGTTACTTGAAGATTCATCATCCATTCTCGATCATACTTATCACCTTCTATGCTCTTTCCATTTTGTTTGCTCATCTTTTGGGATTTTCGGGTGTACTCATCGAAGAAGGGATTCTACCTCATTTCATGGGAAGAAGGAGTTGAAGGCCCAGAGGGAATGTAGCTAGCAAAAAAGATAAAATCCAAAATCATAACCTTCTATATTCTCGTCGAAAGAGATCTTGAGAACGATGAAACGTTTCTCTTAAAATAATTGAAGACCTACAAAAGAAATTTCACATTATATAGATATCCCACTTGTTGAGGTGTGTACACAGATGCAGTGTCCCTTTCTTTCCATGCATATCGCACTCTATGTACCTATAGATGCAAGTGACATTGTGGTACTCCTTTCAAGTCTTATGTTTACCAATTGTAGTACCAAATTGTTATGGACTTTAACTAATTAATGGAAAATAAATGGGCTTGGAAAAAGGATGCAATGAAAATGAAGGTGCAGAACACCCTCTACAAAGGCACCCATAAATGAGACAATATGAACCCTTGTATGTAATGAAACCCATGCCCAAAGGTTTTATCCACTCCACCTCACACTCATACATGACTTATATGGGTTTCTCTTGGAAAAAACCCTTGACTTGAGGACTAACTGGCCCAATAGGATTACTTGACACCCCTCCCACACCTAAATTTGACAAATTGTATAATATCTTTGAGCATTTGTTTAGTTTGAAAAGGGGGGTTTGATGCACATGTCCAGGTGGTTTGATTATTATATGTGACTTACTTGGCATGATTCCTATGAATTTTGGTCCATTGGAGGGTGTATCTATTTGTCATTGTAGGACCTTTCCCAGTGGACAAGTATTCATGAGGACTTTTGAGACCAAGGATGGGTGCATAGACCCCACGTCTGGGGAAGGCTAACAGTAATCATTTTCACATTGAGGAAGGAGGTCATTGCCTTAGGAGGCACTCTGGCATGGCTAGGATACCAACTCCCATCTTTCACCACTTGGACACCAGCCTTTGGAGGCTTGAACAACACCCTTATAGCCCATGATGTCACTAGGACTTTATGGAGATGATGGAGAAGGCTTGTGATGTGACATTTGGAACGTGTTGAGATGATTGATGGACTTTGGAGGCCTAGCGCCACATTTTTCTAGCCTAATGTCACCATGTGGGATCCTAAATTTACCCTAGAAGGGCGTGACATCACCTTTAGGGTTTTATTTTGTGCTAAATTAATTTATTTTATTAAAATTCAATTTTAAGGGCAATTTTGTAAGGTCGGCCCTGTTATATTTTTAAGTTGACATTTTTAGGGAAAATTTTGATATAAATGCACCTTTTCCATGTCATTTTTACATATAACTCACCTCTCACAAGAGGGAGGACTGAAATTTTTGTCCTCTTGAGCAATTGCACTGAAATTTGTGTCATTTTGGAGTTTATGGTCTCTTTGATTAATGCGCTAGGCTTGAAGGAGCATGTTAAAGGTGTTCTTTGTCTATTTTATGGTGTTTAATGCTTGATTATTCTTGGTGAAAGTAAGTAAATTCTGCAAAAATTTTCATGCATTGAATGTTTATGGTTAGATTTACTTGGTTCATATTGAAGATTATTAAATTGCTTGCTTAAAATCCTAGAAGAGAAACATCAGGTGCTTATTTCTCTATCTATACCTTTCCACCCTTTGATTGTCAAGGAATCCTTGTCTAAACTAGGCTCCTAAATCCCTAAAGTGCTATCACTTTAGGATTCCTATTTTAGAAACTTGTTGCCATCATATTTCCAAGAATCTAAGGAAGGAGAAATTCACTAGGGCCTACAAGTGCCTACACTCTAGTCGAATTTATCTTTGAGGCTTGTATATTTGAGGACTTAAGGTGCTACTCCTCAAGACTTCACCTAATTTATCCTTAGATTAGTAATATCATTCTTCTCTCCAAGTTTTTTGTTGTTATAAAATACTCCATAGCCCAAAAGACATTGATTTCTATGCTCTTGTGAATGAATGTGATCAAACCAACTCTCAAGCTCTGTTCTTTGAAGCTTATACTAACATATCCTAACCCTAACTTAGCTTAAAACACTAACTTAGTGGTTGTTGTTGAAAACACTGATACAACCACCTTAACTACTACTAATTTGGTGCATAACTAACTTTAATTTCTAGCTAAACTTACCAGAATTTGCTTGTAACAATTGCTAATCATTATATCCATCGAATGCTCATGTTTCATTGTATTTTCAAGCAATTTTGACATGTATTTGTTGTGGCTTTTACAAAACATTGAATGTTGTTATGAAATGATAATTCATTGCATTTTTACTTCATCCAATATGTATCTTGACTGTATATGCTATTTTGAGGCTTTATTATCATAATTGGTACTTGGAATTGTCATATATGTGCTATAATTGTCTTGTTCCAGGCAAGTACCTGAAAGCACCTTCATTGCCTCAATTTCTCAGACATAGACATCCTTGACTTAGGTGACCAGTGAGAGGGGGTTATTTATCAACATAATCTTAGTATACCCATCCCTTTAAGCCATTGGGGATGCATCCCTTGGGTTGGACCTTCATCCATCCCTAAAAGTGGGGATTTCTCACTCAGGTGCCAGTGTTGCGATATCCTATTGTTACACCAATTTCACTTGTCTTGGGATTTGGGACAAGTACAAATTGTGCGATAACATTTCAATGTCATTTTCGGGGACAATCAAGACAATTTTCCTAAACGACATGTCTTTGGTGAGATTTTCCCAAAGCCCTTACTTTGCAATCTTAATTGGTGACTCCACTGAGGGCAATTCCCTCACTTCCTTTGATAATTCTGAAAGGATTATCTAGCGACTCCATTGGTGAAAACATTATAATATCCAACCATGGATTCTCCATTCGACCTGGGTAATATTTTCAAACCCTTAGACATGAGTGAAATCCCAGGTTACCCTCGAAGAATGCCTACAAGGTATGAAAAATGGCTACCAAGGTTCACTGGTAATTATGTAACCTCGGTTGAAGAGAATATGGATAATATTTGGGATTTTTTCCAAATCAATCCCATAAGTGATGATGTTGAAGACTTGGTGATGAAATTATATCCAGCCACTCTTTATGACGATGCTAGAATATGGTATAAGGGTCTCCCTGATAAAAAACATCAAGACCATGGACTAGTTTGAGGAAACATTCTTGAACAAATGGTCACTTCACAAGATGTTTCCCTCCCTGGACATTTAGGATATTCCAGGGTACCCAAACCTCTTTCCTCTTGATTGGGTAAACAATTGTCTGAAGTTTGATGGAAACCCATCCATGGTTATTCCTCATGTTGTGAATTTTATAAAGTATGTTTTGGAGATAGAGATAGCACATCAAGATATGTTGATAAGATTGTTTTTGTTATCTCTAGAAAAAAAACAAAGGGATTGGGTTGAGCATATTCTCAGGAAAAGGAGTATATCTTGTATTAATACCTTCATCTGAAAGTTCCTCGAAGGATGGGCCCTGCTAACATGAAGGTATGAATACACCCTTAACGATCTCATGGTGGGCCTCCAAAAGGAAGGGTTATGTCTTATCCCTAATGAGTAAAGTGAAGAGATCCATGAAAAGGGCTACCAATCCCACGAGGAAGAGAAATAATTTACTCATGAGTCTATTAAATTCAATGAATACTTGATTCAAGAACAAGAACTTGAAAAGGTGAATCATGAGGAAAATCACTAAGAAGAACATGAGTTTCCTTATGAACATATTGAAGACCTAATCCATGAAGAGGATTCTCATGAGGACAAAGCCATGGTGTATGTTCCTCCACCCGATGAAGTCAACCAAACTTTCATTTTTCCTACACAAGAAGAAAGGAATATGGTAAGTCAATTCCCTTTCTAAGATTTTGATGTTGCTCTATTATATGATTCAGAAAACGAAGAAGTCTTAGAGAAACCCTTGGATGTACTAGACCCTTCATGTTATGATAAATTTAATGATGTGATTGATAATATTGATGAGTTCAAACATGTTGGGAGACATAAATGGGATGTGATTGGTCATGATGAAGATCCCATTTATGATATTGAAGGTCATTTTCAATTGTTTCCTTTATAACAACCATATGTGATTTCTTCTAATCCATATGTTTGGCAATAAGAAGATGGCATGCTTACAAAATTGTTCCAACCACCCAGGGATGACCTTTTGTAGTATTCTCATGATGATTTTTGGGTCATTCCTTGAGGATTTTGATGTTTATTCTTTTGAGAACTTGGATTTATTCTATGAAGAAAATTTTCAACCGACTTTGTGCTCTAATTTTGATAAGGGTGAGGACATGGTTTCCCTAGAGTAGAATTTTTGTGACAAGAATTTCCAACCTCCTCTACTATCATCTTGCCATTTTGATACAGATATGGTTGGGGGTTTCTTTCATCATGGTCACCTTCTTGTCATACAGAGTTGTTTTCACCCTCTGGTTGGTTGTAGGCCTTTCCAGTTACACACACAAAATCAACAAGCCTTTGGTTGTGAGTAATTTTGTTTTCTCTAGGTCTGGTTTCATCACTTACCTTGCATCGTCTTTTACCATAGACAACCGTAGAAATTCTCATAGGCTCCTTCTCATCCCTTCTTCTCGACCTTTTGGAGATATCCTTGTAGTTGAGGATGAGGATCTGCCTTTGTCTAATTTTCTTGGCCCTGCTTTAGGATAGATAGGGCATGGTTGTGGGGATACCTCTTGGCATGATTTTTTCCCTCCCTCCCACCTCTATGAATTAGATTTGATGATTAACTATGATATATTGCATGCTCTAACTCGTGTTTTTTTTTTCTTGACTTATGCTTGTTTTGATTTATGATGATGCACAATGGTAGGCGCTGTGATACAATTCTAGCATGGTTTTACTGTTTATATGATTATACCTAGCATTTTCACTGACATAGAATAGTGTAAATAGGTAGGCATTTGCATCTGGAATTTCATTGTATATATCTTGTATGTTGCATATCATGATAGTATAGTTTCCATTTAGCTTAGATTTATTTACATACATGCATATGATTTACATATATTTACATGGTTCCATTGAAATGTTAGAATAGAATTTTCTTTTTAGGATTTACTTTGGATTTGGATCAACTTTCATAAGAACAAGGGGTGATAGCGCCACCCTAGGTAGTCTAACATTTTGCTTGAATGTGTAGGCATAGGTCGTACAAGATATGTTGAGGTTCTCATGCGCTCTACAGTGAACACATGTCCTCGAGTAGGAGCATGATGTTACCCCCATATACTAGGGGTAACTATGGAGATAATTCCTAGAGGCCCATAGGTAGAAGACATGAAGTGTCGAGAGCTATATTGAATAGCATAGCCCCGCATGGCCCCTCCTATTCATTAATGCACCATCATACATCACCAGTAGTGGAGTAGCATCCATCACATTGGCCTGGCCCTAGAGGAAAACATGTCTTTCTCCATGAGGTAATAAGTCAGGTATCGTGGTAAGTGTCACCCTAATAATTGAAGCATTTGACAACTAATTAATTAAATTAAATCATATTGTTTTCTTAAAATCTAATAATGCATGAATTTTGAAAAATGTTTTTTTTATTTTATAAACCAATATAATCCAAAAAAAATTCTTTCTTTAAAAAAATAATTATTAGTATTCTTAAATTTATATCAATAGATATTTGACTGGACATTTGTGATAGGTGTCAATTGGCATTACCTATGATGAAAATTTGAAGATTCCAACACCGTTAACAAGGTTAAAAATTGAATGATTATGAAAATGTGAAAAAGGTTTAAAAATCATTTGAAGGATTATTTTCTTGGTTATATAATGAAAGGTTGGGACGTCTTGATCAATGTTTTTAACAAGGAAGTTAGTATCAACATTATTAAAAAGGTGGATTTAATGTTTTTGCATGTTATAAATTTTCAAATTTAGATATTATATTGTAAATATTTATTTGAAATTGAATAACTAGGTTTATTCTTTATAAGTTATTTATTTTGGTCTTTGTTACCCTCATATACTAGGGGTAACTATGGAGATCATGTCTCGAGGCCCAAATGTAGCATGTATGGAGTGTTGAGAGCTAGATTGACTAGCATAGCCCCGCAAGGCCCCTCATATTCATTGATGCACCATCATACATCACCAGTAGTGGAGCAACATCTGTCACATCGACCTGGCCCCAGAGGATAGCGTGTCTTTCTTCCTGAGGTAATAAGTATAGTATTGTGGTAAGTGTAGCCCTAATAATTGAAGCATTTGAAAATGTTGCAAAGAAATATTTCTTGATTACAAAATGTTTCCTTGAAAATTATGCTTTTTGCCTTATTTAACCTTGGTGGGTGTTGTTTCATCCAAGTAAGTTGGTCACCCTTGGGGATAGGGCCTTACTGGGGGGTTACTTGAAGATTCATCATCCATTCTCGGTCATACTTATCACCTCCCAAGCTCTTTCCATTTTGTTTCCTTATCTTTTGGGATTTTCGGGTGTACTGACCGAAGAAGGGATTGCACCTCATTTCGTGGGAAGAAGGGGTTGAAGGCCCAGAGGGAATGTAGTTATAAAAAAGATAAAATCCAAAATCATAACCTTCTAGATGCTTTCCTAAAGACGTATTTAAAACGATGAAACGTTTCTCTTAAAAGAATTAAAGACCTGCAAAAGAAATTTCACATTAAATAGACATCCCACTTGTTGAGGTGTGTACACGCATGCGGTGTCCCTTTATTTCCATGCATATGGCATTCTGTGTACCTCTAGCTTCAAGTGAAATTGTGGCACTCCTTTCAATTCTTATGTTGACCAATTGTAGTACCAAATTGTTATGGAATTTAACTAATTAATGGAAAATAAATGGGCTTGGAAAAAGGATGCATTGAAAACGAAGGTGCAATGCACCCTCTACAAAGGCACCCATAAATGAGACAATATGAACCCTTGTATGTCATAAACCCCATTCCCAAAGGTTTTACCCACTCCACCTCACACTAATACATGAATTAGATGGTTTCTCTTGGAAAACACCCTTGACTTGAGGATTGACTAGCCCAATAGAATGACTTGACACCCCTCCCACACCTAAATTTGACAAATTGTATAACGTCTTTGAGAATTTGTTTAGTTTGAAGAGGCGGTTTTAATGCACATGTTCAGGCAGTTTGATTATTATATTTGGCTTACTTGGCATGATTCATGTGACTTTTAGACCCATGGAGGGAGTATATTTTTGTCATTGTAGGACCTTGTCTGGTGGAAAAGTATTCATGAGGAGATGACTTATTCATACCTTCATGAGGACTTTGGAGCCCAAGGATGGGTACAGAGACCCCACATTTTGGGTCGGCTAACAATCATCATTTGCACGTTGAAGAAGGAGTCTTTTGCCTTAGGAGGCACTCTGGCATGGCTAGGAGACCAGCTCTCGTCCTTCACCACTTGGGCATCACCCTTATAGCCCATGACATCACTAGGGCTTGATAGAGATAAAGGAGAAGGCTTGTGATGTGACATTTGGAACGTGTTGAGATGATGGATGGCCTTTGGAGGCCTAGAACAACATTTTCCTAGCCTAATGTCACCTTGCGGGATCCTAATGTTACCCTAGAAGGGTGTGACATCACCTTTAGGGTTTTATTTTGTGCTAAATAAATTAATTTTATTAAAATTCAATTTTAGGGGAAATTTTGCAAGGTCAACCCTCTTATATTTTTAAGTTAACATTTTTAGGGCAAAAGGTGATATAAATGCACCTTTTCCATTTCATTTTTACATAACTCACCTCTCATAAGAGGGAGGACTGAAATTTTCATCCTCTTGAGCAATTGGACTAAAATTTGTGTCATTTTGGAGTTTATGGTCTCTTTGATTAATGTGCTAGGCTTGGAGGAGCATGCTAAAGGTGTTCTTTGGATATTTTGTGGTGGTAAAGTGTTTCATGCTTGATTATTCTTGGTGAAAGTAAGTCAATTATACAACTTCCTTCATGCATTGAATTTTTATGGTTAGATTAACTTGTTTCATATTGAAGATTATAAAATCGCTTGCTTAAAATCCTAGAAGAGAAACATAAGGTGCTTCTTTCTCTATCTATACCTTTCCACCCTTTGATTGTCAAGTAATCCTTGTCTAAACTAGGTTCCTAAATCCTTAAAGTGATATCACTTTAGGAGTTCTATTTTAGAATCTTGCTGCTATCATATTTCCAAGAATCTAAAGAAGGAGAAATTTGTTAGGGCCTACAAGTGCCTACACTCTAGTTGAATTTATCTTTGAGGCTTGTATGCTTGAGGACTTAAGGTGCTACTCCTCAAGACTTCACCTCATTTATCCTTAGATAAGTATTATCATTCTTCTCTCCAAGTTGTTTTTTGTTATAAAAGACTACATAGACCAAAAGGCATTGATTTATATGCTCTTGTGAATGAATGTGATCAAACCAACTCTCAAACTCTATTATTTGAAGCTTATACTAAAATAGCCTAACCCTAACTTAGCTTAAAACACTAACTTAGTGGTTGTTGTTACAAAATATTGTTACAGCCACCTTAAATATTGCTAATTTGGTGCATAACTAACTTTAATTGCTAGTTAAACTTACCGGAATTTGCTTGTAACAATTGATAATCATTCTATCCATCAAATGCTCAATTTTCATTGTGTTTTCAAGCAATTCTAACATGTATTTGTTGTGGCTTTTACAAAACATTGACTGTTGTTACGAAATGATAATTCACTGCATTTTTACTTCAGCCACTATATATCTTGAATGTCTATCATTACACATTATTTTATCACCCTTATGACTGTTAATGATGTACACCTATCCTTTGTCTTTAGAAGGATCAATTGCCTAAATCCCTAAAGAAGGATGAAGATAAAATTTCCCAGAGAGATGAAATTATATTTTCCTTTGTAAAAAATCTTGTAAAGAAGGATCGTCGCACCTTGCTCAGTGTTAAAGATGTGATGATATAGGATCGACGCAGGTTGCACCATGGTGGCCTGCGACATTGTCACAGTTTTCTCAATGTTAAGGGTGTGATGATCGTTCGTACGAAGAAAAAGAGAAGCTTCTCGGCGCTTCTAGAATAGAATATTAGAGGGTGAGGTGGCCTACGATCGGTTTAGATCTGAGTCACATCTGTGATCTCATGGGATCATCCTAACCTCCTCACCCTATCCTTTTTAGCTTATAAAAGGAGGGGAGTTCTCATGGGAAAGTTATCTTTTAGAATAAGTTTTTTTGTGTCAGCTTTGAGAATAGATTTGGAGAATGGCTAATGAGATAGTAGAATTTTGGATTGAGAATTCCTAGTTGAAGGGATTATGAAAGGATTCTTATTTATGTTGTCAAGATATATTATTAGTATCTTCAAACTTACAATCTCATAACTCGTTGGAGCAGAAGTGTGTGGGAAGCAAGGAACTGTTGGAAGGAACCCGACAACATCAAGGCATCTGGTTGTATCTTTATTCCAAATTCTTTAATACAAATATACTTTTTATTTCCTATATGAACATTATTTGTCCATATTGTATGATTCCTTGATCATGTACATAGTTTCATATCGAATAGACTCTGTTATTTTTATCTTCATTGGCTTGTTTTTCTTTGTAGATATTTCTCCATAAGCCTTACGACGGAGCCGGGATCACATTGGTGAGGTCAGGTCTAAATCATTTAAAAGGTATGTTTTGGATCCTCTTCTTATTTGGTAACTGAAATCTAAGGAAAGTTTAGTATAATGCCTTGTTTTTTTCTAGTTTTGGGGTGAAACTAGGGAGATCAGTTTGTGTCTACACTTATCGATTTGTCCTGAAACACTATGCTCTTTTGAGGCTTTACTATCATAATTGGTACTTGGAAATGTCATATATGTGCTATAATTGTCTTGTTCCAGGAAGGTACCT
>ML799306.1:147314-183550 GCA_009831015.1 Picea engelmannii
AACCTCCTTTTACCCCACTTAAATGTTCAAGTACAAGATGATTCAAAATGAAAATGTCTCCTTGGTATATATAGGAGACTAGGAGGTATAATGGCTTAAAGCTGACATAGTTAAAATAACATTACTAATCTAAATTACAACTAATGGCCTAAGCCGACATAAATAAAATAGCATTACTAATCTAATATGACCCAATTAAGGGGTAATGAGCCAATATTAGGGCTTAACATACTCAGACTACTACTCACATGTTTTTGGAGATTTTTGGTTTACTATTTTGTAGTTGGGGCATGCACAAGGTTTTGCATCACATATTTGGATTTGAGATTGGGATGTTCATCAACATTTTTTTTCTTTAGTTAGATTATTGATAGTTTTGTTATGTGTCATTTTCTAAATTAGTTTTATTGACATTTTTTTCACTCAAATAGCCTTCAATATTTTACAAGATTGGTCTTCAAACCAAGCAAACATCAATTAGATTCTTCTACACGTTAGCTTGGTAGATATTATTGGAATATTAGGCATTTTTCACAAGTTTTAGGATATGTTAGATTTGAAACTGATTCACGTCTCATCGATGTTTGATCTCATTGATTTTGGAGTTCACATGAGTGGACATATATATGTTTTTTGGCTCACATGTTTAAATAATGGGATTTTCCAACATTCAAATTTGGCAAAATTTTCAGGCATAGCTTCATTGAGGCTCGTGAGTATCAAATTCAAGAATGGAAGATGATATCAACTTTTGCAATTGGGTTTTTTATCTAAGTAGTACACTTGTATGATTAAGGGGGGCATTGTTCGCATATGTACCACCGCTAATCATAAGACATTGACCACCTTAATTGTACTTTGAGATATAGTTATTATCCTAAGTATCGTATGCATAATTATATTTTGTATTACAGTAATAATATTCTTGATTATATATCATGTATCGTTATATGGTGCTTACCTTGGATTCTACTATATAATGTACATTTTTGTGTTAATACGTTAATTGATTTCTAGGTGTAGTTTAATCTTTGTGGTGCTTGTAGTTTATCAAAGGTGAAGCATGACCATATTCTCAAAGTGAGGTTTAAGCAATTGGGGGAGATAGTGTCATTCCATTGGGTATAAAAAATGGCATGAATTGAAGATTCAAACAAGCTAGAGTCGGAGAATTGACTTAAAGTGGGTTTCAATCCTTTGATATAGATTATGATCCTCTTGTTATATCTATGTGTCTATATATGTAGTTCTCTAGATTCATGTAAGAATGGGTCATACCCCTTAGTATCTTTTGTTTAATGCATATTTATTTAGAAGAAAGAAATTTTGGTGCATTAAACTCCAGCTTTCAAAATATATTTTAATAGTTTTCTTCATATCCTTTTATCATAAAGAATATCATAAAGGCTTAGGATAAAGGCTTTGGGTTGATCTTTTGGTGTGTAGCTAATTTTTTTATATGTTTAGTTGTTGTTCAAGGTTGATATTTTGGTATATGCTTACATTTTTGTTTGTTGAGTGTAAATGTTCTTTTATTCATATGTTGGAAGTTATAAATCATAACTTGACATTACCGTGACACAAATATCCACTTTAACATAGTTAGAATATAGATTTTAACCTTGCACTACTATTTTTTTGTTGAGTGTAAATGGTTTTTTATTGATATGTTGGAAGTTATAAATCACAACTTTACATTATCGTGATACAAATATCCACGTTAACATAGTTACAATATATATTTTAACCTTGCACCACTATTGTATAAGAGAAAAAGTTGTATCCATTAGTCATGGGGTAATTTTCCTTTTGACATGGACTTGCATTTATAAGCATATTACCTAAAACAATATGATATCATATTGTTCTCTAGAAATCAATAAAAAACAAAAATGATACATAAATATTATTTTAAAAAAATAGCAATAATTTATAATAATAATAATATCCAAAGGAGTTGGATCCAATATTGATGAAAAGAGAAGAGTTATTCATAGTTGGGCAAGGTTAAATTCTCATGATGCCTTTATCTATAGCCATGGGGGCACCTTGAGGTAGTGGTCAAATGTGTGGCTGCACCTAGAGATACTATATTAAATGGTATCATGACTCATGCACACGTAAGTGGATCAAATCCCACCCCCATGTCCTTCAAATTTTAAGTCAAATTCCGCTAGCTCAATCGGTTAAGGTGTGGGTTTCATTTGCTAGGTGACCCGAGTTCAATACCCTTACGGTGAGTTTAGTTGGGAGGAGACACCCAAAACAATCCATCAATGTTAAGGGTTGGTGCGGCCTAGGCCGGATGCGATCCCTAGATGATTTTGACGACTTAAATGCCCCTAGATTGTGTTTCTTAACCAATGATTAAAAATGTTGTTCCTACAAGTTTCGGACACATTTCTAACAAATAAAAATAATAATTATAATTACAAAAAATTATATCACTTTCATGTCATGTAATGAGAGTGAGAGTGTGCATTCAATACAATAGATTACTTTTGATGTTTGTCCAAGTAAATGTCTCCTAAGGATAACACGAACTTTTTTATGCATATAATTTTTATGAGGATATGTATAGAAACATGGAAACTGGAAACTCAATGCTTGATGTTGATTGAAATAGATTTAGTGGACGCACCTTAAACCAAGGTAGAATAACATCCAATAGTGCCTTTTCCGTGTGGCACCTCCTGGACACCAATAATTCCTATTATCAAATTTTATCATTTAAAAAAAAAACAGTCATATGATTAGATCGGTAAGCATAGAGTAAACAACCAAACATCACTAATATAATGATTGCAAATGTACACATAAAAAACAAGGTACAATGGATGTGGTCTACTATGAAGAATAGCATTCATATAATCGAACAAAAGATCGGTGTTTACAAGTTGGTGTCAATGTACATATATGAAACCACACTACATGGCAATATAAATTTTAAGTGTCGCATACAAAAAATACATCAATTATCCATATAAAAAAAAAATTCTTATTCTGAATAGAGATTTGAAGTTATGAAGCATCTAATAGGGTTTTAGATCTCTTGATGTCATAGGGTTTTCTATGCAACCAAGTTTTTACTAGGGTTGGATTTGTTGTTTATCTATTTGTATTTACTGATTTTAGACAATGTGGTCATTGCATTAGTGGAATTCACAACTCTCCTAGCTTTCCATAAGGAGAATAGGGGTCCTTATAATGAGTATTAGGAAGCTTATTTTGACTCTATTAGGTGTGAAGTATGCATCACTTATCAATATATGGGACATTTTTTACACATTTATTGGCTTGTTATTACCCAACTCAACTTACCAACCATGATTATTCAATTACTTATTAATGACTATGATCTTGTGGTAGAGCACTGACTTGATTGTCCTCTAACGGTTTGAGGGGGGCTCAATCATGCCCACCCCACCCTCTGACCTCGTCACTTTGATGAATACTCATAGAATGTCTAAGTAAGGAGGAAGTGTCGGTAGTCATGGTGCCACTGAAGGCTCTACAAGAGTTCATCCACATGGTAATGAAATTCCATAGGATGACTTTCTTATTGATATTACAGTTATAAATATGATGTTATACATAATAATTTGAAATGATGAGTCATGTTAGGGTATTTCATCACTCTTATACAACCTATGTTGGTGATTAAGACTTGAGTTAAGGAGGGTTTGGAAACACATGGATAGATTTACATGAACTTGTACAACTTGACCAATTCCTTTTTTTAGTTATGTTTTAAAGATGAGTCATTGCCATAAAGTAGTGTCTCAAAATCCATGCACGTGTTGAAATACCCCAGTTGTATTTTTTGAATGGTAAGAAAAAATTTCAATTGATAAGGCCTCTCAATTGTATAGTTTGGGTAGAGTTCCCAAGGGTACAAAGTACTTATTTCATATGCCATAAGCTTAGGACATACTTCAAGTGACGACATCATGGGATGATTTGTCTTGAAGTCAATTTGTCTAAAGATGTCAACGAGTTTGTGTACATCCAGGTTGGTGAGGGGAAAATTTATTTACCAACTAATCTTATACATTAATCTCTAAACACCTATTTTATATGCCAAAGACTAGAACAAAAAGTTAAGGATTGTCCTCTAATGTGAAGGGAGGAAAATGATGAAACTCAAGTTGAAAAGAATGTTCAAGAGCGGGACGTAATACCTTCAGTGCTCAAATAGGGAAGGAGTTGTCATGACGGGCACAGAGACATGACTGGTCGACGAGTTGGCTAAGTGCACACTTGGTTTGGTGAGATGCAGGGTGCATTAGGAATTCTTGGAAATATGCATGGTGAGTCCAAGAGAGGGAACATCGTGCATGCATGGAAAGTTGCACGGTGAGTCCCTATATTTGGTAGCCTTGGTGGCCAACTCATGGGTGATGTCGGTGAGATGGTCAGGATGGTGTACTGTTGTATAGGCTGAGAGGACCAAGGAGCATGTCTTGTTGAGTATAACGGGATACCTGGTGGGCCTCGGGATATCAACAATAGTGTTATTGCTTCCTTAACTTATCACTTTAGTTGTCAACCTAGGGCTCATACAAACTTTAGAGGTGTTGTGCAAAGTATATGCAGACTACACTGACAACAACCTAGGTCTGAAATTAGTCAAGGAGGTTATTAACATGGATGAAATTTGATTACAAACTGTGAAGGAAATATGAACTAATTGCATGAATAAAACTTAATATACTTGCTTGAATGGAATCATGAAAAATAGAAAAAATAAACTAATCTATATGAAGGAAAGAAAAAATAATTTAATTGCATGAAAATCACATTGAGTTGTAAGAAAATAAATTAATATGTTGCATGAAAGGAAATGAACCTATTGCACAAAGAAAATGAATCTAATTGCATCTAACCCTTTATCCAATACCATACCCTATTTTATCTTATTGACACATGTTAACCTCATAAAAAGATATGTAAGAAATGCAAGAAACTTCAACAAAAATAATCTTGCAGGAACTCTAACAGTCCTATAGGAAACTTCTACAGGATGATGAGAAGAGACCTAAAAATCTTGTTAACACCTTTTAAACTATTGAAAAATCCCAATCAGTATGCAATAAAGTGTGTATGAGGTTCATATCCCTGAGAATATTCTCTTGAGCCCTCCAATGGACTTGCAGCCCCTTCTACAGGAAACCTGCTAAAAATTCCAGTTTACCAACAATTGAAGTATGGGTGCAAAACTGTAGTTAGAAATTGATGTGCATATCTCTCTAATCCTCTAAGAAAGATTAAAAAAATGAAACACAAAATACTACATGAATAAGAAATAAATAATACAAACAGGGTCCTTGAGCCCTCTTGAGTGGGCCCTACCCAAGCAATGCAAGGAACCTATGAAAGTTCTAATGAGATGGAAACAAAAAAAAAATTATTAACCAATATCAGTTATTACATCAGGGATCAAAGCTCCAAGTCTCAAAAATATTCTCAACAAAACTAGAATGAAATATTCAAATCTATGATTTTCCTACCCTTGTTCTCTACATTGGAGGTCTATTTATAAAACTAGAACTCGACCTACATCCTTGGATAAAGGAGGAAATAGGAGGCAACGCATCCTTCTTCAATATCTTAGATATCCTTCATATTTTTCAAGCTTCAATCTGTAGGTACTGGTCATAAAAGAACTAGCAGTGCATCTGGAGGTAGGTGGGGGACCAAGTCCTTAATTCTCTCCTTGTGTTGATACCTGTTGGAAACCACCAATTATGTCGATTTGTATCACAATTAAAATCATCACAAAGAGATTATATCTTTCTGTAGCTGTCGCCTCCTTACATTTATAAACGCTTATGTTTTATGGGTTTCGAGGCGATGATTGGGCTAAAATTATCTTATGATTTTTTTGTTTAAATTTTCATTTGTTTTGTTTAAGATTCATGACTGAAAGCATGAATATTAAACAAAAACTTGTTTTGGGTAATGATTCTGTAGTTGTATTTTCTACCTAAGGAATTTCACTTTGAAGGAACCTATAAGTTACTAAATTGAAGTGTTATAAGTGCATTGATCAGTTGATTGACACATTTTTTATATGTCATGAGATTTTCTATGGTTGATTATGTGGTTTGATTATTCATTCATAAGTGCACTGCAACTTTTGGTTAAAAATTGGTACTTGTTCTTTGGTCTATCATTCATATCACATTCATGGAAATTGATACAGGTATGATGTACCCACGACTACACCTCACCCTGTTGTATTGTGCATTAATGAACCTATTCATTATTAGAATTGACATTCGATAGTATTTGAGGGTTTGATGTTCATTATATGTAGTGTCTCTTAGGTCTGTGCACCCTTCGTTTGCATGTATCTCCAAACTTAAGTTATCAAGCATGACAGACTCCAAACTTCGTAGTTTTCAGCCCATTTTTTATTACACAAACTTCTCTTTGCTACTCGTTTATTGGAAGCCGAAACCTACCTCATGTGATATATTTTGTGCCTATTTCATAGTGGCCATGGCCCCTATGGTTCGAATCGAACTGAATGGATACCAATCCCTTCTTTCCCACGATGATGTCATAGATGATGTGAAGGCTCATGGTTGGGATGTCTTCCTCAAAAAATTTGAAGGCTACAACCTCGCGGTCACACAAGCCTTTGCGAAAACTTTTGATGGGTTTAGAACCAAGGTCAGGGATGTCCAATTGGAGGTCACAGAAGACTTCATATCCCAAGTAATAGGACTCCTAGAGGAAGGCGAGAAGTGATTTAAAAATGCCAGAATGGAGGCTGTTCCATTGAGCTTGTTCATGGTCTCTCGCAAATCCACCTGTTTCCCTAAAGGTATTCCTATTGCCTTTCTAAAACCTAGATGGAACGGCCTTATTTTGATTTTGAAACAGTTTGTAACATGTGAGGGCCGATATGGTTTGGTCTTTTTATACCATATATGATTGTTGATGTTGTTCATAGGGTTTTAATTGAACATGACATTCTACTTGTTAATGAGCCTATATAAAATGTCAAAACGCTACAAGATACAGAGCATGAACTCTTTGTCAAGCCTCTTTCATCACAGGCTTCTAAAAATCTTATTTCTATCACACCTGTCACAAATCGAGGATAGCTGGGAAATTTTCCTGAGTCAAAATGGTTTCACCCAACCCGACAGTGTAGTGAATTCACCTCTAAATGTGAACCCCATTTATGATAATCCTATAACCGAGAGTCAAGGGTTTGATTTACCTTATGGATATGAAATTAATGAATCTATGTCTGTTGCTTTGCAAACCCCCATGGTTAAAAAATCACGATACATCTTTTCTCCCAGAAAATCGTTGGAAGGGGTAGTGGACGAATTTAAAGGGAAATTTTCCCTTGTTCTTGCTAATGAACCGAATCAGGTTCATAGTGACAAACCTACTGTCAAGAAATTGTGTAAGGGTAAGAAAGAGCAAAGCTCAGATTTGAATTTTATGAATAAGAGGTCTAGTCGATTGATTTCTAGGATTTTAAGGAATCGGAAAAAGGATCATTTGAGCTCAATCTCTATGATTGAGGTCAATGATCATTGTTTAGATCAAGAGATCGATTATTTCCTTGCTCAGGAAGATCTGGACAACCAATGTCTTAAGGATGAAATTGTTGGTCAAGATGAACAGTATGACTTTGTCTCTAGGTTACCTTCATTTCTCAAAGGCCGAGAAGGCTTTGTTGGCATTATAAATGACTTGAAACGAGCCACGGKGAAGCAYGAAATACTCATYGTTGAGTATATTCCATGTCGGCATGCTATAGCACCAGTGCATTGTGACAATTTTTTAGAATGGGTAGAGCGCTATTACARGGACATATCATTGCTAAAGGCACAAGTAAAACATCTCGCTGATCGGAATGCTCTACTGGAATGAGAGAACCAAGTGTTGAAATAAAACAAAGAAAGAGCAAATAAAATACCTAAGATATCTGGTCATATAATCATAAAAAAATGCAACAAACTTCAATGCCATCATTAATTCGGAACTGGTTGATCCTTCACTGTCTAATTTTTAATGGTAAAATTGATTTTGTTTGATTTTATTTTATTTTTATCAAAGTCAAAATAGGAATATTTAGTTTTGATTTTCTTTGTTAAATATAAGACTAGCTACAGAATCTCTGATTCTGTAGCCAGTCTATTTATGAATATTAGTTAGCATTATTTTCTGAATATCAATTTCATTTTTATATCTACAGGAAAATGATAATTATGTTGTTGTTTGCATGGAGAAACCATCCTGGATCATACACTCTATTATTCAGTAGTTTATTTCTTTTATGTTGATATAATTTTGTTATTAGTTTTGACGAACCAACTCCTACAAGAGTGGTTTCCAGTTGTACTATTTTTGTAATACTATCTATTTTTTAAGGATTGTACTCTATCTTGCATGATAGGAGTTGGTGAATCCAAAACTAGTTTAAATAGTGCTCATTGTTAGTAGTGAAGACATATTTTGCTGGGGATACATTATGGACATATGATTTTGAAAACTGATATGGAGAAGCTACTCATCATTTGGCTTTAGACCTGTGTGACACTTACCCCATTATATTTTTTTATTGCCTCCATCTTTTGAAATATTATTATGTGTGATGTAGCTTTAGTCTGATTATCATATGGTATTTCATATTATTAAGTATTATGATGATGTCTGTAATTTGTTATTCCATTTTACATCTGTTATCAATCTACCATTTGATTATCGTCGATTTATTCTAAGATATTAAATTGTGGATTATATTAATGCTTTTTGAATTGAGTTTCCTCTTCTTATAAGTATTGATTATCATAAGATCACCATATCTATACATTTATCATTCTATTGTTATATTCTCTCTCCAATGCATCTTTGAGTTTGTTCTGGGAGTATTAGCATCATTCTGTTACAGGTTTCCCTCATATGCAGGACAGTCTGGAGTTTGAATTGCACAGGAAGATAAACTCAGTTTAGTTGATTAGTTACAGGTTAGTCTAATTGTTCTTTAGTTAAACTATTTATCAATAAAATAAGAATAGTTTGAATTAGCTTTGACTGTTTATCTATTCTTATTTCAATTATCTTTGATTATCATTCATTAGTTTTAGACTTTTAAATATTCAACAGAAAATAGAAAAATGTATGTGCTTTCTTTATCCCTTTTATAAACACTTTCATAAACATCTATTTCGCAAGATATTCAGTAAATCTTGCAAGTTGTATATACATTGTTCATAATAATATGCACATATTCATGTTTCTATTTTGACGCTTGTAAATTATTAGACTTATATTCTTAGTATCATAGCTTTATAGATTAGTTTCATTTCTTTTATTATTTTTAGGACTTTAGTTGGCCAACGGAGCCATTAAACCCGTTGGGTCATTTCATTCCAAACGGCTTGGGTTAATTAGACAACCCCATTCTGGATTTGACCTTCCATTTGATGGTGTGTCACTTACGCCCATCAATAAATGGCTCTAGAAGGAGGGCCTGAAATTAATTTATGGCACGTGGAGGTCGCAAGACTCCTCCCCCACACACTCACACTCCTATCATAACACATAGTTGCTCTGACTCAAACGTTACACTTGAAACAACAACTACCTCAAACGATACCCCTGATATCCTCGTTGAACTAGTGACACTAGTTCCTCAAGGGATTGACGTCCAAGAAATTGTCCGCCAGTCACTCATAATAACTCATAGTGCCTTATCCCGTATCAGACAACCTGATAGGCCACTTAATCAAGCCCTTGATTTCAAGGATATCCAAGAACAACTTCAAGGCACAGGTCTGTCTGAAAATATTTTAGACAGTAATATTAACAATCTTGTTGAAGCACCTATCCTTGGTGCTGGAGGATCTAGTATCCCACCATCCCTACCTGGTTCTTCTCCATCCTCTTCAGGAGGAGAGTCTTTAGACGAAGTTAGTTCTTCATCAGAACCATCTCAGCCTTCGACACCACCAACTCTCATGGAAAACCAAAATAATCCTACTAGACCTTGGCTCGATCAAGATGTTGTGGATGTACCTGGACTCCAACACCTATTACCTAAACACCCGGGGAAATCACTGCCCAAATTTGATCCAGATTCAAAGCAATCAGCTGAGGATCACATCAAAAAATTTGTGTTAGCCATTAGACTCCCGAGTGTTGAACACGAGGATGTAGTATGCAGATTATTTCCTTATACTTTTGAGGTAAATGCCTCCACATGGTATTTCACTCAACAACCCCAGACCATCTTCTATTGGGACAAATTTGAAACTTGTTTTCTGGAAAAATTTGGAGATGATAAATCTCTAGAAGTCTTGGTTATGGAACTCTCTAGCTTAAAAATGAACCTTAAATAAAAATTGAAAGACTTTAACCAAATATTTCTTACATTAAAAAACAAAATCCCTGCAGATTCGATGCCTGTGGAAATTTTAATTGTTGCATACTATGCTAAGGCCTTGCACAATAACATAGCCATATGCATTAAAAGGTCCAAAAAGAATACGTTGTTAGAAGACTTTGAGGAGGCAAGTAAAATTGACAAAGATATATTGAGCTTAAAAGATAATATTAGTAGTGAAGATGAGACAGCTTCATCTTCTAAGAATAAAATAGAAATCCTTGCTAGGCCTACTGAAAACTAAAAATCAACAAGAAACATTAGATCTGGAGAGCTTGTAGAAATCTTTCCATAAATTTTCCAATCAGGTCATTAACTTGAAAAGATCTGCCGAGGAGACATCTACAAGCAAATGAAGTTTCAAACCTCCTTTTAGAAAGCCTTTCCCTCCAAACCGGCCAAACCCGACCACTGAAGGTTTAAATTTTGAAAGTTTACAGTATGATTTACAAACGATATTAGAAGCACATGACAATTGTGTTCCTCCTAAAAATTCTAACGATACAGTTGAGGAAGAGGTACCAGAAGAAGAGGACTCATCTCCTCCTATTTTTGGTCACTTGTCGGACATTATCTTCCAAGAAAATTTTGAAATTGTCCACCTCTATAACACAAGAAGCAAAACGCAAAACAAACCTCCTCTCTAAGTAAGTAAAAATGTGTTTCCAAAACAGTCAAAGCAAACTGAAATTAAACAAATTCTAGCAGCCCCAGTTTTAGAGTATGATTTAATTGAAGATCTAAAAAAATTGAGGGCTAATATTCATGTTTTTGAACTGCTGAAATTTCCTCTTGTTCTGCAGAAAATGCTTCAAAACATCACTGAAAACAGTAAAAAGAACGATATTAGCAGCAAAAAATCAGCAGAAATTGATTCAAACGCAGCTAAAAATGTCCCAACTAAAAAGACATATGAACCTCAAGACAAAAGGGACTTAGCAGAAAAAATTGTAGCAAACGTAGATAAAACTGTTTCAGGGACATCAAATAAAAATCAGCAGAATTCTATTGTTTCCACATGGAAAAATGTCCCACCTTTTTTATTAACCTTTGAAATTTTTAATAGGAATGTACATAATTGTATGGTTGGCTCTAGTGCATCATTAAATTTAATGCCTCTGTCTATATTTCATAAAATTAATGCATAAGTAAAACCTTCTAATCTTAAAATCATTCAGCTAGATCGAATGAATGTTAAAGTAATCAGTCAGCTTAAGAATGTGTTGATTAGACTATCATCCAATACTAAAGTCCATCAAGTAATTGATATAATCGTTGTTGATATTCCTAAAGTTTATGGTATGTTTTTAAGCAGAGATTGGTCAGAACAACTGCACAGTTATTTTTCTACAGACTGGTCTCACTTGTGGCTGCTTGAAAATGGACAGCCCAACAAAATCAGAATAAACAAAGAATGTTATCTTAAGCATACTGTGACAGATCTGAACGATCCAAATGAACCTTTCGTTACATCCGCAAATTCATTTGAAACACAAGGAATGAATACTTTTTTTGGTAATTTCATGACCGAAATCTCTTCTATCACTGATCCATAACGGCAATCTGAAATTACAGCCTATACTCAAGCACTAGTTTTGCCGAATACACCAAGTACTGCTAATGACTCACAAATCTGGTCTCTATATTTTGATGGATCCAAATCGAAAGAAGGAGTCGGTGTTGGTTGTGTGCTCATCGACCCTGAAGGTAATAAAACTTTTATTGCTTGTCGATTAGAGTTTGAATGTACTAACAACACAGCCGACTATGAAGCACTTCTCCAAGGACTTAGGAAAGCACTAGATATGGACATACAAAATTTGATAGTATTTGGTGATTCATAAATCGTGGTCAAACAGGTAAGAAACATAATACATTATTTGTCACCGCATCTGAAGAGTTACCAAATAGAGGTATGGGGTTTAATGCATAAATTTATAGCATTTAATATAAATTCCATTCCTAGATTGAGTAATTCAGAAGCTGATTTACTAGCCAATGTTGCTTCTATATTGTTTCTCGTTGAAGGATTTTCTCCTAATGCGTTTTCGATCGAATTGTTATTCATGCCGTCAATTATGGATAACATCACAAATTGGAGAGTATTTGACGATGACCAGCAGATCATCAACTTTATGCATATGGAAGACACCTTCCAGGATGTAGTCATTGATGAAGGCACTCACGATGAGAACCTCCGAGACTTCACGGTAATATCTTATCCTTGATCTCCTGAATCAACTTCCGAGCTGGTAAACTCTATCCCCAAATCTGTTGTGAGATTAGAGAAATTTTATGACTTACATGACAAATGTAGATGGGCAGTAAACTGCAAGACTAACAGTTCCTCCTTGATCTATGAGACTGTAAATTTAGGAACAAAAGATAATACTCAAAATATTGATCTAGGAAAGGGATGTTCGGAGCAAGAAAGATATGCTTTCATAAAATTATTTAAAGAATTTAAATATGTATTTGATTGGACGTATGATGACCCGAAAACTTTCAATCCAAACATCATACAGCATGTAATCCCTATGAAGCCCTAGACTCAACCTTTTCAACAGAAATTGAGGAAAATGCATCCTAAATTGGAACCTACCGTTAAAAAGGAACTGAATAAATTACTAACTGCAAAGATAATTTTTTCAGTTAGGCATACCCAATGGGTGTCTAATTTAGTCCCTGCAAGGAAGAAAAATGGTGAAATTCAACTCTGTGTCGACTTTCGAAGCTTAAATTGAGCGTCTGATAAAGACAACTACCATGTTCCTCCAATGGAACAAATTCTAGAACAGGTGTCTGGTTCCGAAAGACTATCTCTGTTAGATGGATTTTCGGGATATAACCAGGTCCTTATGTCTCCTTTAGACCAGCTTAAAACCACCTTTCGTAAACCATGGGGCACTTACGCCTACAGGAAAATGCCTTTTGGACTGATAAACATCGGTGCCACTTTCCAAAGAGCAATGGATATTTCTTTTTGTGACCTCATTAACCAGTCAGTTGTGGTCTATCTTGATGATGTCAATGTCTTTTCAAAAAACAGGAAAGATCACTTGTCTCACCTCAAGGTTGTCTTAGAACGATGCCACAAGTTTGGCATATCTCTCAACCCTAAGAAATCGGTCTTTGCAGTAGAGCAAGGAAAATTTCTTGGGTTTATAGTGTCTAAGGATGGAATGATTATTGATCCCAAGAGAACCCAAGCTATTTCTAAACTTCCTCCTCCTTCTTCCAAAAAGGACATGCAATCCTTTTTGGGTAAGATTAACTTTGTCAGAATATTTGTCCCGAGTTTCTCAGAAATGGTTCGATCTTTACAAAACTTAATTAAAAATGATGTGTTGTACCTATGGGGAACACATGAGAGTCAAGATTTCGATTCAATTATAAAATCAATAATAGAAGTCCCTTCCTTGATGAGTCCTTATTTTTCTCAAGATTTCACTCTTTACACTTTTGCCTCTAATAGATCCTACGTCGTTGTGCTTACACAGAAAAACGCTAAAAGAAATGAGATACCCATTGCCTTCATGAGCTCTGCTTTTAAAGGAGCGGAACTTAATTACACTGCAGTAGATCAGCAGGCATATGTTGTTTTTAAAGAAGTGAAACACTTCTGATCTTACCTATTGAAATCCAGAACCAAAGTTGTCGTTCATTACCCAGCCGTCAGAAACCTGTTAGTACAAAAGGAGTTGGGTCAAAAAAGGAAAAATTGGATGAAATCACTACAGGTTCATACAACCTTGAAATAACACCTGCCCAAATTGTCAGAGGTAAAGACCTATGTAAACTAATGGTTGATTTAGTTGAAGAACAAGAAATTCAAATAAACACCTCAGCTGTAAATCAACAAAATGAAAAATAGCTCTGTTGTGCACAAGCTTCACCCAATTATTGGTATGAAAACATTAGTTTATATTTAACGCATAGATCTTCTCCACACAATATTGATCCCAAAAATAGAAGAGCAATTAAGCTTAAATCTTCATCTTTCCAGTTAATCAATGATATATTATTTCRAAATAATTTTTATGGTGTTTTTCTACGTTGTTTAGAAAAGGAGTCTGAAAGAGTGTTGGATGAACTTCATGCAAGTGAAGTCRGTGGTCACTTCGGTGGATATACCATTGCCCACGAAGTGCTAAGAGTTGGATACTATTGGCCTACCTTGTTTAAATATGCCCATATGATGGCCCGCAAATGTGTAATATGCCAAAAGGCTGCAGGACGGGTGAAAAAAGTCCACTTTCCCTTTACAACTTGTTACTGTAGATGCACCTTTTCAGCAATGGGGCCTAGACATCATAGGACCAATCAATCCCTCCTCTTTGCAACAGCACATGTATATCCTCATAGCAACAGACTATTTTAGAGGATGGTCTAAAGTTGTACCTTTAAAAGTGGTCAACACCAATCAGGTAGTATCGTTTCTGAAATCCCATATCATCACTCGATTCGGCATTCCTGAATGTCTGGTTTTTTATAATGCCTCTTATTTTTTGTCTCTTGATATGAATGTTTTCGCTCTAGAAAAATGGATTAAACTGAAGTATTATGCCAGCTACTACCCTCAAGGGAATGGTCTGGTAGAATCTACAAATAAGAATTTAATCAAGATTATTAAAAGGATAGTTTCAGAAAACCACAAGAGTTGGTACAATGCACTGTATAATGCACTTTGGGATGATAGGGTAACTCCAAAAGATTATGTTGGTAATTCTCCTTTATTCCTTCTATATGGAAGAGAAGCCATCCTACCCCCACATGTATTACTTCCTTCTCTGCAATTATCGCATAAAGTTCAAGAAGAAGAGTGTCCTCCTCTAGAAAACCGGATAAATGCTTTGTTAAAACTAGAAGAGGTGAGAACACAAGCTAAACAGAAACTGGATCAGCACCAGCAAATTGTGAAGAGTTGGTTCAATCAAAATTCTTCTTCTGATAGGAATTTTGATGTCGGAGATTTGGTTCTCAAGTGGTACAAATCCCATGAGGGTAAGGGGGAACATACCAAGTTCAAAAACCTGTGGCTGGGACCGTTTGTAATTTCTGAAAAATTGAGCCCTAGTTATTTCTGTCTGCATAATCTGGAGGGACAGATAGAAACTTTCCCAGTGAATGGCAAGGCTCTCAAGAGGTATTTCACCCGATGACTTATGATCCACCCTCTTGTAAATATTTTTAATTTTCTTTTATGTTTTTTATTTTGGTTCTTTTCATTTTGCTTGACTTTGATTTGTTTCCTAAATAATTATGTCTGAGTCGCCATTTCATTTGTTGAAGGGAATCAGAATTCTCATCCATTAGTAGCAGTTCATAACTTTTCAAGAACCTGAGCAGTGTGCCAAAACTCAAATCAACATAGGGAAGTTTTTGTTCAAACAGTGTTCCTGGTTTCTCATTAAAATAACAGGAAAATGTGATTATTCTTAATAGACTTCTAGTGTTGCCCCTGTTTTAATGAGAACAACTCAGTGTGCTTCCCCATCCTAGAGACGATTTCTTAACAGAAATCTAACTGTCCAAATCATGATGGAATTCATTGAAACAAAAAAAAAAATTGTAAATGATCAAACTTTCATTCCAAACTATGATATTTTCAGTATCACCCCGCTCTCTTGAATGTCATGGAGTTTCTGGAAATTTATAAACAAATTCTAGAGAGTTGTAATCACTCTAAGGTGTGGGAAGTGTTTGTAAACCCATCGGGACACTGAACAGGTCTGTTGACAGTGGGTAAATGCACTCATGATACCAAGGCAACTTTGTCGGGGTACTGAACAGGCTCGCTGGCAGCGAAGCAATGCCGGGTTTGAGAAGAATCCCAGGTATGTCTTTTAAAATGATCAATTGTGAAGGTGTGTTTTATCATGAATGGAAAACTCTTGGACAGGATAGAAGTACTAGAATGGGTTAAATGACATCCCTACCGATGCTATGGACGCCTACTGGCAACAGTGGCCCTGTCAACGGTATTGAATTTATATGCATAAAAATCGCCATACATGTGATCGAAATAAGATACCAAATTACATTGTCATACAGAAATGCATCCAACACTACAACTATGTTATTTTTCTAAGTTATGATTGGAATGTTTGATCTGTTGTTAACTGTTTCTAAAATTTTATTTCATGTGAGCTTCTGACATAAATTTTCTGGTGATGCAAAGATAATCGCTTCGCCCAACGTGTCACCATTGTTGGCAGCCACCAGTTCTGTCGATTTTTATCACAATTAAAATCATCACAAAGAGATTATATCTTTTGTAGCTGCAACCTCCTTACATTTATAAACTCTTATGTTTTCTAGGTTTCAAGGCGATGATTGGGATAAAATTGTCTTACGAGTTTTTTCGTTTAAATTTTTGTTTGTTTTGTTTAAGATTCATGACTGAAAGCATGAATATTAAACAAAAACTTGGTTTGGTTAATGATTCTGTAGTTGTATTTTCTACCTAAGGAATTTCACTTTGAAGGCACTTATAAGTTACTAAATTGAAATTTTATAAGTGCATTGATCAATTGATTCTCACATTTTTTATATGTCATGAGATTTTATATGGTTGATTATGTGGTTTGATTATTCATTCATAAGTGTGCTGCAACTTTGGGTTAAAAATTGATACATGTTCTTTGGTCTATCGGTCATATCACATTCATGGAAATTGATACAGGTCTGACGTACCCACGACTACACCTCACATTGTTGTATTGTGCATTAATGAACCCATTCATTATTCAAACCGGCATTCAATAGTAGTCGAGGGTTTGATGTTCATTATGTGTAGTGGATCTGAGGTATGTGCGCCCTTCATTTTCCTATATCTCCAAACTTAAGTTATCAAGCATGACAGACTCCAAACTTCATAGTTTTCAAGCCATTTTAGTTTACACAGACTTATCTCTACTACTCGTTTATTGGAAGCCAAAGCCTACCTCCTGTGATATATTTTGTGCCTATTTCACATTGACCATGGCCCCTATGGTTTGAATCGAACTGAATGGTTGCCAAGCCCTTCTTTCCCATGATGATGCCATAGATGATTTGAAGGCTCACGTTTGGATGTCTTCCTTGGGAAATTCAAAGGCTAAAAGCTCGCGGTCGCACAGGCCTTTGCGCAAAATTTTGATGGGTTTAGAGCCAAGGTCGGGGATGTCCAATTGGAGGTCAAAGAAGACTTCATAGCTCGGGTGACAGGACTCCCATAGGAAGGCAAGAAGTGGTTTAAAAATGCCAGAATGGAGGATGTTCCATGGAGCTTGTTCATGGTCTCTCACAAATCCACTTACTTCCCTAAAGGTATTCCTATTGCCTTTCTGAAACCTAGATGGCACAACCTTGTTTTGATTTTGAAACAGTTTGTAACATGTGAGGGTCGGTATGGTTTGGTATTTTTATACCATATCTGATTGTTGATGTTGTTCATAGGGTTTAAATTGAACATGTCATTATACTTGTTAATGAGCCTATATAAAATGTCAAAATGCTACAAAAGACAGAGCACGAATTCTTTGTCGACCCTCTTTCATCACGGGCTTATAAAAATCATGTTGCTATCGCACCTGTCACAAATCGGGGATAGCTGGGAAATTTTCCTGAGTCGAACTGGTTTCCCCAACCCGACAGTGCAGTAAATTCACCTCTAAATGTGAACCCCATTTTCGATAATCCTGTAACCGAGAGTCACGGGTTTGATTCACTTGATGGTTGTGAAATTAATGAATCTGTGTTTGTTTCTTTGAAAACCCCCATGGTTAAAAAATCACGATGCATTTTTTCGCCTAGAAAATCGTTGGAGCAGGTAGTGGACGAATTAAAAGGGAAAGTTTCCCTTGTTATTGCTAATGAACTGAACCGGGGTCATAGTGACAAACCTACTGTCAAGAAATTGCATAAGGGTAAGAAACAGCAAAGCTCAAATTTGAATTTTATGAATAAGAGGTCTTGTCGATTGATTTTTAGGAGTTTAAGTAATCGAAAAAAGGATCATTTGAGCTTGATCTCTACAATCGAGGTCAATGATCATTGTTCAGATCAAGAGATCGATGATTTCCTTACTCAGGAAGATCTAGACAACCAATGTCTCAAGAATGAAACTGTTGGCCAAGTTGAATAGTATGACTTTGTCTCTAGGTTACCTTCATTTCTCAAAGGCCGAGAAGGCTTTGTTGGCATTATAAATGACTTGAAACGAGCCATGGGGAAGCACTAAATACTCGTTGTTGAGTATACTCCACGTCGGCATGCTATAGCATCAGTGCATTGTGACAGTTTTTTAGAATGGGTAGAGCGTTATTACAGGGACATATCATTGCTAAAGGCACAAGTAAAACATCTGGCTGATCGGAATGCTCTACTGGAATGAGAGAACCAAGTGTTGAAATAAAACAAAGAAAGAGCAAATAAAATACCTAAGATATCTGGTAATATAATCATAAAAAATGCAACAAACTTCAATGCCATCATTAATTCGGAACTGGTTGATCCTTCACTGTCTAATTTTTCATGGTAAAATTGATTTTGTTTGATTTTATTTTATTTTTATCAAACTCAAAATAGGAATATTTAGTTTTGATTTTCTTTTTTAAATATAAGACTAGCTACAGAATCTCTGATTCTATAGCCAGTCTATTTCTAAATATTAGTTAGCATTATTTTCTGAATATCAATTTTGTTTTACTATCTACAGAAAAATGATAATTATGGTTTTGTTTGCATGGAGAAACCATCTTGGATCATACGCTCTATTATTCAATAGTCTCTTTCTTTTATGTTGATATAAATTTGTTATTATTTTTGACAAACCAACTCCTACAAGAGTGGTTTCCAGTTGTACTATTTTTGTAATACTATCTATTTTTTAGGGATTGTACTCTATCTTGCATGATAGGAGTTGGTGAATTCAAAAGTAGTTTAAATAGTGCTCATTGTTATTAGTGAAGACATATTTTGTTGGGGATACATTATGGACATATGATTTTGAAAACGGATATGGAGAAGCTACTCATCATTTGGCTTTAGACCTGTGTGACGCTTACCCCATTATGTTTTTGTATTGCCTCCATCTTTTGAAATATTATTATGTGTGATGCAGATTTAGTATGGTTATCATATGGTATTTCATATTATTAAGTATTATGATGATGTCTGTAATTTGTTATTCCATTTTACATCTGTGATCAATCTACCATTTGATTATCGTCGATTTATTCTAAGATATTAAATGATGGATTATATTAATTCTTTTTTAATTGAGTTTCATCTTTTTATAAGTATTGATTATCATAAGATCACCAGATCTGTACATTTATCATTTTGTTGTTATATTCTCGCTCCAATGCATATTTGAGTTTGTTCTAGGAGTATTAGCACAGTTCTGTTACAGGTTTCCCTCATATGCAGGACAGTCTGGAATTTGAATTGCACAAGAATATAAATTCAGTATAGTTGATTAGTTACAGGTTAGTCTAATTGTTCTTTAGTTAAACTATTTATCAATAAAATAAGAACATCTTGAATCAGCTTTGATTGTTTATCTATTCTTATTTCAATTATATTTGTTTAGCATTCATTAGTTTTGGACTTTTAAATATTCAATAGAAAACAAAAAAATGTATGTGCTTTCTTTATCTCTTTTATAAACACTTTCAAAAACATCTATTTTGCAAGATATCTAGTAAATCTTGCAAGTTGTATATACATTGTTCATAATCATATGCACATATTCATGTTTCTATTTTGACGCTTGTAAATTATTAGACTTATATTCTTAGTATCATAGATTTATAGATTAGTTTCATTTCTTTTATTATTTTTAGGACTTTAGTTGGCCAACGGAGCCATTAAACCCGTCGGGTCATTTCATTCCAAACATCTTGGGTTAATTAGACAACCCCGGTCTGGATTTGACCTTCTAGTTGACGGTGTGTCACTTACGCACGTCAACAATACCTTCCTCTTCTCATGGATAGTTAGACCTACTTAATCAAAGATACACATACACTTCATCATGGATGTTAGACAAAAAATGTACCATTACTCATTAAATTCCATCAACAAAACTATTCATTAGACAACAAACAAAAATATCCATAATTACCATTAAACATAGTCAATTAAAGTAGGATTTTAAGTGTATCATGGTAAAAATTGTATCTATCATGGTCTTTTTAGATAGGAAATATTGGGGCCCATCATACCCCCCAAATGAAAATATTGCACACCCTTGTGCAACAAAATTGTATCTTCTTGCACTTACTATTGTTGTTGCTTCTCACTGGGTTTTTGTCCAATGTCATGTTGTTGCTCAATGTTTTGTTGTTGGACAATACTCTATTGTTTCCCACTGTAATGATGCTACTCATTATGCCTCGGTCTGATATCCCATGTTATGTATCTAGTAATATCTTGTTGTTCATAATTATATCATGTGGTTTTTAATGTCTCTTCCCACTTTTCTTCTTCCTTATCTCTATTTATACAAGCCACTAGTGCAACTGCAAGGAGGAGAGGGGGGTTCATCTTTAACCCAATCCATTTGATCTTGAGTTTTCTCATTGTCTCTTTATACCAAGGTTTTATGAGAAATGTAACTTGTAAAGCATTCAAAGAATGAGGTTCTCTTACTTGTAGGCTATGAGGCAAAGAGTTCCATCTTCTATGGCAGGATTTTGCTTCCTCCTCTCCCAAGAGACTCAGGGTGTCTTCCAGATGTGTCATTGCTTCTACCCATTTTTTTCCCATATTGGAGCTACATCTTTGTTTAAGGAAAGGCTTTTGTGAATAGATATGACTTCTCATGGTTTTGTTGCTTCAACTTTGATTCAAAGTGGGTTGTGAAATTCTTCCTCCTTGTACCTCTTCAACTCTATTGCCCTCAGTTATTTATTCCTAAACCATGATGCAAAAGCCATTATTTGAACATGCCCTACATATGGATTTGGATTCCATTTGTAGGGGTGGGGGAGGACCATTTTGTGCAAATAAAATTCACACATTATGGCTTTCTCTTCTACATTGCAGTTTTGATAAGTATATAGGAAGTCCTTGGTTTTTTCTATGTGAAATCTTACCTATTGGGAAAAAATTGAAATATGATGCTTATGACATTGTTCTTTGAGGAACAAGGCATACAATCCAGTTGGTTGTCTACAATCCAACAATTACATAGATACTTTCACCATGGTTTCTATTGAGGCTTCCATAATTTTTATCCTTTCATTTTGAATAGTCAGTTCCTTCTTAGTTTCATCCAACCTCTTTTTCAACTTCTGATTTTATATCTTAAGCTTCTAACTGTACCCTACCTTTTACATTATCATTATTTGAAAAATTTTGTGTACGTGCTAAAGTTGTTTTTCCAATTCCCCAGGGGAATCTTCCTTTATCTTCCCCTTGTTGGCTTCTTCCATCCTTTTCCACTTGATGGCTTCAAATTTAGTCTTTTCCTATTCTATCAAAGTGGCATAGAGGAGTTTCTTTGTTGGTGTTTTGGCCTCGGATGTTCTTTCTATTGGCAATGCTTTCTCTCCTTGGGGTGTTGTCTCCTTTTGAGGTGATTTCCCCTTTGTTTTTTGTAGTTCTTCTGGACTAGGGGAGTCCTTAATGTCATCAATTTTAACTGGAGTGGAGAGACCGGTAATCAGTTTTGGACTCCCTTGCTTTTGGATTTTATGTATCCTATAGAATCTTCTTCTTCTTGGATAAACAAGTTCAGCACCTGTGATTTTTAGAGAGTTGATACATGGTGTCCTTAGTGTTGCTACAGCATAAACCACTTATTCATCCTCTTTTTATACTTTAATTTCTTCTTTCCCTACTTCCTAGAAGATCTTGGTCTACTTTATTTATTAGGTTTCCCAATTGTTTCTTCTTCTCCCTTCTCTTGACTATGTTGCATCATCCCTACCTATATTTCTAGAAAAACTTGTTTGTCCATATCCACAAAATATGCCCAAAGGATTCTATGTTTCATATTTATTAGAATATCTGATACTATTAATTTCATGAGCCCATGGTGAGAAAAAAATTCATGCTTCCCTTTCTTCACCTTGCCACTCATTTCCTTCATGGATTGAAGGAGGAAGTAGGGAAGGATGAGATTGTTTGTTGGTTCTTTATTGTAACAATGTCTCAGTTGATGAAGGAGCATGAAATGGTAGGAATATACTGCACTCATCCTCCCTTCACAAGTAATATACTTGGTGATATAGTAGGCCACTTATGGCTAAGGGTGAGGAAGGATTTCCCTCTTTATCCCATTTTGTTTCTTCTTGGTGTCTCTTGTTTTTGTGGAAGAACAATTTCTTAGCATTGGTGGCCTCATGTCTTTATTATTTGTCCCATGGAATACCCATTGGCAAGATGGATATTATGTTGATCAAGGCTTCATCAATTCTGATTTCCAAACCTCTTACTACATTTATTTATTCCTGATCCTTAATGTCTTGGAAATTTAGTGCAAACTCTAAGGCTATCTCATCATCAAAGCCTCTCAACCTTTCAAAATAACCCAGCCACTGGCTCCTTCGAAAATCATCAACAATTCCAGGGTTATCATATATTTTGGAAGGCTCGGTAGGTTCCCTCCTATTGAACCTAGCTCCCATGGTGTTCTTAGATAGTCATCCAATGGTATAGGAAAATAATTATGGTGCACATGTGGGATGGTCTAGGAGAAAAGAAACTCTGAAAAACTATGAAATATTCTTATATAAGGTAGGGTACAGGAAATTTTTGGATGACTTGGAAAGGCTATGTTCTTAAAGGAAATTTATATAAGAAATAAGTTAATTGAAAACAAATGTTCTTTAAACAACATAAATGGGGTATTCGATGCATCATAAATTCCTTAAATGGGTCAAGAGAGACAGGGTTTTGTTGAGTTAATTCTACAGGATTGTGTGGCCAATATGCATGAATTTAACCATGAAAATCCAATAAGCAATTTGACCATGTAATGTCATCAAACAATTTAAACTAGAAATGTCAGTGAGCTAGGGTAGTTATAAGGAATTTTTAGTAATAGCAAAGATGTTCACGGGCAAATTTCTTCTGAGGAAAAAAACTGAATAGGATAACTATGCTACCTTCCTATAGAAAACCCAGGAGTCCTCRAAATCTCTTATGGTTGGATTTGCTCCTTGTTCCACTATGTTGTTGAAGACTTCTTTCTCTTTAGCTAAGCTCGAGAATGGTTACCAACATTTATTACTCTTGTTTATGAGCGCAATTCTTGGGCTTCTCAGGTCTTAACTCCAGTTTTTGAAATGATAGTTTCATACTTATTACACCACGCTGCCATAATATTAAGATCGGTTTGAATGATTTGCCAGCTCATCTTGATGTGTCATTTCTTCATCACGAGTTATAACAAAAATTATACCCCACCCCCCGACATGATGTATGAGGATGACATCATTCGTGTCACATTTTTATTACTTTAAATATTGACCATGAGTAATGCTTATGGATTTTGATTGTTTTGCATGTTGAAAAATGAAAAGTAGAGAGAGGTAATTTGTAGTAATACCTCTAGGAATACCTTTAGGATTTTTTTTTTGTTGATGACCGTGATGTATATATTGCATGCTAATATAAAGTGCTTTTGCAGGTTATTGGAATTAACCTACATGAACAGAGTTTCCCATAGGGTGGAGAAAGTGATGAATTTTCAACTTTTCTTTGTTGAAATATGATTTTAATAATCATTGCCATTACAGAATATCTTTGAATTGAATAAAAGCATTTGTTGTAGTTTTTTCTTATTGTTGTAATTTTTCATGTAGGAAACAGGGAATCATGTAGGATTTCTTGCAAACAATTCAGAAGATGAGATAATGTTGATGTAGTTTTTTTTTTTTTCTTTTAGAGAGATGAGATAATGTTGATGTGGTTGTAACAAAATTATTATGTTGATGAAAAATTGACTCTAACTTTTATTGAAGATGACCCTACAGAAATACTTTTTTCCCTATAGGTCATCCTATAGCTTTCGTGTAGCTAATTTTTACTTGGGAAGGAGGAAAAAAAAATGAATCTTGGGAAAATGGAAAATGTAAATCAATGGAGGGGAGCAAGGATTGTTTATTTTTTCTTAATGTATGATAGTGTGGAAAGTGCAAATATGGAAATGATGATTAAATGTGCAGAAAACTTTTTGAAATTCTTACTCCTCTTTTATTGTTGTGGGTGATTTGGAATTCTTGTATACACTCACTATTGTTGATTTTGCTAGTATTTTTCTTCTTGCGCAAATTCTTGCTAAGATGAGGTGCCTTGATACCTACAAAATAAAAACATTATTATATTATTTCATTTTTTCTCTTTTTTACCCTTTTTATTTTTCAAAACAAGGGTGTCATTTCTAGTTTTCACCAGTGTCCTACCTCATCAAGCCTCTCAGAGGTTTTCCTAAAGAGGAATTTCTTTATTTCTCAGGTTTGAGGCCACCACCATGGAGGTTTTCAATCAAAGACATGTCCTAGACGCCTTAGTGGGGTTTTCATCTTAGTATTTTATTTATTTTTTCATTTATTTTTTCCTTTTTTCTCTTTTTTTTGTTATTGTATCACTCCTTGTTGTTTGTATGGATTGAGAGAATATTTGTTGTCAATCACATACAAATTTTGTTCTTTCGTTGTGTTTGTAAATTCGTCCCTTGTCAAAGGTTTATTGTACATCTTGGGCCTAAATCCATTCACTAACAAGGGAATTCATTCTCCATCTATGGTTCTAATTTGAACTGAACCATTGTCATGACACTTCTCAATTATGTATGGCCCTATCCACCTAGTCATTATTTTTCCTTTAAATTTCTTGAATATTGAATCGAACAATAGGGCCCAGTATCCTTCCTTGAATTTATTGTGCTTGATGTTCTTTTCATGCCAAAATTTCCTTTGCAATTGTACTACTTCAGTGTTGAAGAGTGCTTGCATCCTGTATTCATCTAGGGAATTTAGTTAATTCAATATCTCTCGTTGTCATGATGAGATATCCATGTGTATTTCAGATGTTGTTCTCAAAGTAAGGTATTCAAACGGAATAGGAAGCATAGCCTTCTTACCATAAAATAGTTCATAGGGTGTAAGCCATGTGGTAGTCTTCCATCTGATATTGTATACCCATACTACTTCCATTATTTTCTTTAACCAACCCTTCTTATTCATTCTTACTGTCTTGGTGAGGATATTTTCTAATTCTCTATTGGTAACTTCAGCTTGTCCATTGTCCTGTGGATGATAGGGTGTTGATTTTATGTGGTGGATATGATGTTGTTTCATAATTTTCTTAATGACATTTGATGTAAACTGAGCTCCTTGATCTGTGACTATTTCTTTAGGATATCCAAATCTTGAGAATATACTCTCTTGTAGAAATTCAACCACTCTTTTCTCTATAGCATCATTCATTGCCTTCACTTCAACCCACTTGGTCAAGTAATCAGTACATACTAGCATGTACCTTTTTTTTCCCTGAAGATGGATCAATTGGCCCTACAAAGTCCAAGCCCCACTTTTCAAAGGGTTCCAGTGAGATCTAAGGTTGTAAGGAAATTTCATTTCTCTTTGTAGGATTCCCCATCCTTTGACACTCATCACAGTGAGAGGTATATTGTTGAGCATCTTTGTGTAATGTTGGCCAATAGTAACTAGCTTGTAAGATCTTGTAGGTCGTCCTCTTTGTTGCATGGCATCATCCATGTGGTTCATCATAGTAGGCATGGAGGATATCATGTACTTCCTATTCTCTTATGTGTCTTCTTAGAACCTAATCTAGCCCAAGTTTCAACAAATATCCTACCACCCAAGTATATGTTGTACTTTTTCTGACAATTTTATGCCTTTCCCGATAGGAAAAATGTCAAGGAAACCTCGCTTTTTTCAAATAGTTGGATATGCCATCGAACCAGGGGGTTTGTGTTGATATTGCAAAGATGTGTTCATCTAGAAAATGATTGTCTATCATGCCTCCTTCTATGGGAGATATTAACCTGGATAAGAAATCTACAACAACATTTTTCTTTCCTGGTTTTTCAAGAATGGTTAGATCATATTATTGTAACAATAAAATCCACATGATTATTCTACCATTAATGTCATGTTTATTCATTAAATATATGATGGCAGCATGATCAGTGTGTACAAAAACTTGATATCCTGTAACATAATGGCTAAACTTGTTAAGAGCATAGATTACTACTAGAAATTGTTTTTTAGTGATAGTGTAGTTTAGCTTTGCACTAGACAAGTTTTTGCTTATGCAATAGATTGCATAAGGCTTCTAATCCTCATTTTGTCCCAAAACTACTCCTATTGATTTTTTTGAGACATCGGTATGAATATGGAAAGGAAAAGTCCAATTAGGACCTTGTAGAACAAGAGTTATTATGAGTCTTTCCTTGATAGTTTCAAATGTTTCTTGACATTGTAAGGTCCAACATTAGTCTATATATTTGAATAGCAAGGTAAACAAAGGAGAGGTTATTTTATTGAATTCTTTGATGATTATCATGTAATAACTTGCATGTCTAAGAAAACTTCTAATATCTTTTTGTTTCATAGGGGTAGGTAGAAGTGTGATAATTCTTATTTTATTTTTGTCTACTTCAATCCCTTTAGAGGAAAAATGGTGTCCTATCACAATTCCCTCATTCATTAACATATTTCACTTGTCATGTCTAAGGGAGAGGTTCATTTCTTCACACCTTTGGAGAAATTTATCAAGATTATCTAACGGTTCACCAAAAATGTTTCCATAAGGAGTGAAGTCATCCATATAGATTTCCACTTTGTCATGGATAAGATCTGAAAACATGCTAAGTATAGCTCTCTGAAATGTAGTTGGGGCATTACATAGGCCGAATCAGAGGACTTTATAAGAAAAGGTGCCCCAAGGTAGGTAAAGGTTTTATTTTCCTGGTCCTTAGCATTGATCTGAATCTTCTTATATCCACTTAATCCATCTAGGAATGAGAAATATTCCTTCACAGCTAAGACGTATAAAACTTGGTCAATGAAGGGTACAGAGAAATAATTGTTTCTTGTAGCTTTGTTTAGTTCCCTATAATTCACACACATTTTACACTTCCCATTATTTTTAGGAACAATAAACAAAGGGAAGACCCATTCACTATCTGAGACTGGATAAATGAAACGAGCATCTAATAGTTTTTTCAATTCTTGTTTGACAATATCTTAATGTAGGGTTCATCCTTCTCTAAGGTTGCTTAATAGGTTTGTATTCTTCCTTGATATAAATATGATGAGTACAGATGGAGGGGTGGATGTCTTTCATATTTTTTTAATCCCATGCAAATGTTGTAATATTTATTTTGAGCGCAACTAGAAATTTATGCTCTTGTTTATCGGTAATTTTTGTGTTGATTTTAAATGTTTTTGAAGGGCTGATTTATATAGTTTTGACAGTGGGATTATTAGTTTCAGTTGCGAATAATTCTTCCCATAGTTCTCTTTTCTTATCAGCAAATTTTTTAGATTCATTTTCATCATTTATGCCCTCTATTCTTAAATCAGGGGGGCATTGGTTTTGCAAAAAAATTGAAAAAAAGGTGTCTTCTTCAATTTTGTTGCTAGCCAAGGCTCTACTGATTGTTTATATAGGATAGGAAGTAGTTTGTACAAGGTATTATTCTTCTTATTCCACCCATATTGAAATATTTTATGTCATTAATGGTTGGGAAAGGGGATAAAGAACAAGTTGTTTTTTAGACTATCCATTAGTAATGGCCATGTTCCATGCCCTACAGTTGATGTATGCATATGTTGTGGCCAGCCAAGGTATTCCCAAGATAAGAGGATACCCATTGAATTTAGATTTAGTTTGGAGGACCAAGAAGTTAGTAGGATATCCCAAGAATCAATAAAGAGAATTATGTCTTCCAACATTCCCTCAAGATTTACTATGGATCTATTTGCAAGTTGAAGCACAATGGATGTATCTCTTAGGAATCCTTGAAGGTTTAATCTCAACATGGTATCTCTTGTCATAACATTTATGGCAGACCCTAAATTTATGAGGGTATTTTGGATCAAAATTTTGTTAATGTGCACATTTACTAAAGGGCTTCCTGGATCCAAATACTTAAGAACAATTATCCTTCCAAGCATGAGATCAACTAACTTTCATATAACATTGATTGTAGGGGTGTCCTTTTTTTTATCCCTGGTATTTTGAGGTACATCCTTAATAGCTTGTAGGAAATTTATCTTCACACATAAGTATTCGAGTTCTCCTAAGAGTTCATTTTATTCAAATGTATAGAATTTCTTAACATTCAACCTTTCAAGATAAGGTGGGACTTGAGGCTATGGTAAGATGGCATCATATTTTTCAGGCTCTGAATCCTTCATGTGCTTTGGAGGTTCTTGTAAGAATTTTCTTGATCTAATGTTGATTTATGTTACATCTAAGGAGTAAGTCTGATATGTGGCTCCATTGTTGTACACAGGTTGAATCTACATATTATTTGGATTGGGGGTAGATTGAGCATGTAATTGTGGTTGTTTAGTGTTGAAAATGTGTTTTCATTGATGTCAAAGGATGTCATTGATATTACAAGCAAGGGGAGACTGATTGTTATCAATGATAAGGRGATACAGTGATTGATATCAAAGGATATGTCATGTTGGAAATTATGTTAAAGTATGTCATTGATATCATAGGAAGGGGRATACTGGCAGGTCCAAGGATCAAACCAGAACTAGTAACATCCAAAGAGGAAGAATTMAGAMTACTACATCCAAAGAGGCGATCAAGAAGCGTCATGTTTAGCTCTGTGTGAATAAAGGAAAAGAGGAATGAAACACAAATAGAGGAAGCGTTGAGAATATGAGGAGAATGTAGTTCTATATAAAGATATGATTATTGTGAACAATCAACCCCTGAAAACTTAGGTTGTGCATGTATGGTGAGACTAGAAATTGAATGAAGACAACTCTATGACGAAGAATATTTTCGGTTGTATGCCTCTGCATGTCGATGAGTCTTAGTATGTGAACATCACTATGCAAGAAATTGAGGAATAAGAATAAAATGAAGTTGATTGTGCAGACTCTGAAAGAGAATGGTCACCATTCGACGCTTATTTTGTACAAAATTGAAGACGTGAAGAGAACTATTGCAAAGAAATCTATAGAAGATCAAAGAAATGGTGAAGCTGATATATCCCACATTCATTGGGACAACAGAGTTCAAAGAGTTTATAATGTAAAGGCATTATTACTTAGTTTGAATGAAAGTGAGTAGAAGATCTATGGAACCTTACATAAAATATTAACTTTTGAGGCGATTAGATATTGACCATTCATCTCTAGAAATCAATGGTTAAGATGAAAAATGAGGTTTGACACTTGGTGGGCCAACTAAGCCACGTCAACACCACATTTTCGATTAGATTAACACCACATCAAAAGGAGTCCATGTCCATGAATAGGTAACTCTGCAGATGTCACGGATGGTGCCACATGTTAGGACACATGTTGATACCATATCATCCAGCACAGAAGAGGACGTCCACATTGAAGCCATCTCATCTGCCATATCAACACAAGAGATATCTCATGGAGATAATAAAGCGACGGAGTATCGAAAGGATATAAGAAAATGGTTGAGGCTTGCAATGGGAAATAAATAATGACTAAGTCCCAAGACATTGCAGAGAAACAGAGAATCGGAAGTATGTGAGAAACACAATAATCTCACAACCCCATGGACTAGTGGTTAAATCTTGAAAAATGGCTAAGTACTAAGATATCACAGAGATAACGAAGCAGCGGAATATCGAGAGTATATAAGAATAATGGTTGAGGCCTACGATGGGAACTCAAAAATGACTAAGTCCCAAGACATCGAGGAGCATCAAAGAATCGAAGGTATGTAAAGAATAAGAGAAATCTCGCAGACATGTTGTTCCATGAAGAATATGAGAAAATGACTAAGTGTTGGATGGCGGATGGACAAAAAGTAAAAGCCACAAGAATAAAAGAAATGTAATAGTCATGTGACCCGTGGTGAAATATTGAAATATGAATAAGTATAGGATGGTGGGCAGATGGACAGACAGACAAGAGAGCACTTTTCGAAGTAGTGCAACAAAATTTTCTTCCCCGATTGAACTTAAAGACTAAATACCAAGAATTGGATGGACAGAGAAGTCTCAAAAAATGATTAAGTGTGGAGATGTTGCACAGTAGCGAAATCGGAGGTATGTAAATAATGAGAGCAATTTTAGCGGACCCGTCGTTCCATGAAGAATAGGAAAATCGACTAAGTGTCGAGACATCGTGGATATAGTAAGCACGGGGGAATAGTGGGAAGTTGAGAAGAATTTAAAAAATGACTTAGTGTCGAGACTTTGTGGAGATAGTGAGCATGGTGAAATAGTGGGAAGTTGAGAAGAATAAAAAATATACTAAGTGTTGATACCTCACAAATATGGTGAGCACAGCGGAATACAGGGAAGATGAGAAGAATAAGAGAAAATCTCGCAGTCTCACAGTAATATCTTGAAGAAGAATTGGCTAAGTATGAAGGAGGTTAAGTATGAGGAAATGACTAAGTACCAAGAATGAGAGAACAAATGGCCCATAAGGTAAGATATTCAATGGTCCAAGAGGCCACCACATGTCACATATCTGACGGTTCAAAATAGAGATCTGATAGCTCAGGAGGTAGACACATGTCAGAGATTTGACGGCCCAAAAATTTCCATGTGTCACAAATCGGACAGTCCAAAAAGACCCATTGTGAAATGTTTGAAAATATTTCTAAGTGTGGGTACAATATGTGTGCGGTGGAACTTGAGGGTGCAAATTGGAGGTCACGGACGTGTGAAGAAATGTGGCTTAGATCCATGATTTCATTGTGAGACTTAGACAACTTGTCTAAGTACTGTCACAAGGCAGATCAATGGTCAATTAATCCAAGGTCTAGATCAGACGGTTGTTGCATTTTATGGTTACATTGTGTATTCTTATGGGTAGATAACAAATCAACTTCCATGATAGATTTGAGAAGAAGATTTGATGGCTCCTATGAATTGAATGGGTCCACGTGGTCCAAAAGGAATAGATCGATGACTAGGATTTAATCAAGAGAATATTGAACAACTATTGAGCGATAAGGCCTATGACATTTGTTTTGTTGGGATATGAAAAATCATCGTATGAGATCAAATGACGAGATGATTGGATGGTAGTTGAGCGTCATGATGATGTTGAGTGTTTTGGCATCCCGGTGGTCCCAATATGAAGAATATCATATCGATGGTTGATGATTAATCGCATGGATGATCTAACAATTGCTGAGTGTAGAATCCAATGAACAAATTGAGCACAAGTCTAAGAAATGGTGTAGCTCAGTTTTAATGGATATCTGGAGCTGACCTCACGAGTACATTTTGGATATGTGGAAAAATATTTGCATGTATCTTTTTGTATAAACATCCAATATCTTGTAAATTTTCAAATGTAGAGTTATGGTGGAGAGATGTAATAAAGAGTCTGAGTTCGTGGAGTGCGATGGATGTGTGAAGAGTGAAGAAAGAAGTGCATGGAAGCATAAGTGCAAAGAGTAGAGGCTCTGAGAGAATGGAAGAAAGGAAAATTTGAATGTATAAGGGTGGCAGGGTGGAGCTTGGAAGAGGATTGATGTCCTCATTGTAAGTTGGTGCTTACATTGAAGGTTGGTGTCTTCTTTATCAGCAAGTGAGTGCTTGCAGTGCAGGTTGGTACCTATAGTTCTACAAGTTCGTGCGTGTAGCAAGGGTTGGTTTCCTTGGCATATTGATGTATTCAATTAGCAAGTGGGTGCTTGCAGTGTAGGTTGGTGCATGAAATTGTACAAGTTGGTGCTTGTAGAAAGGATTGGTGTCCTTGGAAAATTGGTGTTTCAAAATAGCAAGTGGGTGATTTTTGTGATAGTTTGGTGCATGTAATATTGTAAGTTGGTGATCACAATAGGGATGGGTGCCCCTCATAGGTTGGATTCTGATACTACAACAATTGAATTATAAAAGAAATATATTTTTGTGGTTTTCTCCCTATTAAGTGTTTCCACGTTACATCTTGTGTAATGTGTTTATCTCATAATGGTGAATGTGTTGTTTTATTTCTAGTTAATTTTTCATAATAATATGCAATGTTAATAATTGGGATAAAGTGAAAAAAAATGTTAGATATTGATTCACCCCCCTCTCGGTATTTTTGTGTGTTCCAACAATTGGTATCAGAGTAGGTTCCTTCATGAACGGTCTAACCACTGGAAGGTGATTCCCAATAGCACACATCGATTGGATGCCAAAACATTCATTTGATGGAACATACTATATATACTGGAGTATAAGAATGGAGACATATCTATGAGTGTTAGGGTATGATGTCTAGAAATCAGTTGGCATTGGTTACACTCCCTCAAAAACCCCACCAATAGATGAGGCTAGAAAGGAGGCAAGTGAAATTACAATGACCATGAATGATATATTAAGTGGCTAAGTGGATTTTGAAATATCCAAAGTGGATCAATGCTCATCAGCCAAAGAGATTTGGGACAAGCTACAAGACCTCTACGCAGAGCAGATAGCTTTAGAATGGTTAGAATTGGACAGGGACAACTCAGACAGTGAATCAGATGCTAAGGAATCCAACAAAGCCAGGAATCTCAAAGAAGGATCAAGGAAGTACAAAGGTATGCCTTTGTATAAATGTTTTAATTGTGGGAAAATATGACACATTCTTGTTGATTGTCACTATGCAAAAAATAGAAACAAACAAAAGGAGAATCTATACTCTAATGAGGACAACAATTCTTCTGATGGAAGTGACAGTGAAACATACGAGACTCTCTTCAAAAACCTACAAACACAGATTGATAAAAAAATAGATTCAATAGAAGAAGAAAATCATAAGATTGATGTTGAAACAGAACTCATCTGTGCTTTAGAAGAAATAGACAAACTTAAAGAAAAGAATAGAAAGTTGAAAGGTGAATTGTTGAAGTATAAATATGAGATGGTTGAACATATAAGAGACCCTATCTGCGATCAAGATGAAATCACAAATCTCAGAAGAGAGAATATGTTACTAAAGGAGCAGTTGTTGCAAACATTTGAAGAGAAAGAAAAAATGATTGAAGTCCAAATTGAAGAGGCAGAAGCAACAAACAAACTAATAGAAACACGGATAAAATAAAAGGATCAACATCATGAGATATTTGAAGCACAAACTTCCTTTATAAGGAAAGAATTAGAAGATACAAAAAGGACATAATAAACAATGAAAATCCATCTACATGAAAAAGGAAAGGTCACTGATATTCAAGAAGCTAATGAAATTATCTCCCTAAAGAAAGAATTGGAGAAGTTAAGCCTGACAAACATGGAAACTGAAGTAGAACTCTAAAAATTAGGAAAGTAGAAACAATTATTGAAAGTTCAGCTACAAAAATCTCAAGAAGATAATCAAAATTTAAAAATAAATATGGTAGAAAGTATTGAAGAAGTTGAAAGGATCACCGGTGAACAAAAGACACTACTAAAAGAAAAGGAAGAAGATTGTCAACAAAAATAACTTGAGATCCTTTCACTAGGATAAGAAGTAAAAAGGACAGCTGCCACAAACTTGAAGTTTGAGAATATTGATCAGAATTAGAAGACATCCTCAATCAGCAAATATCTCCCAGTGACAAGAAATCTATTGGATATGATAACAAGCAGAAACACATTGAAGAAGAAAAGAGTTTCAAAATACCAAGAAACACTAAAGAAAGACCTAAAAGTCATACAAATGGTTTCCAGTAGCAGAGTAAAATACCATGATCAATCAAGACATGACAAGAAAGCATCTCAATTAACTCCATTTCAAAGAAGACCCTTTGCTCCAAGGTATCAAAGTTTATTTCCCAGTTATTGTTTTCCTTGCAACAATTTTGGACATAAGGCTATAGACTATAAAGCTTATGCAAGAAATAATCAAGCAAGGAATAGAAATATCTACCATAATGTTGAATGTTACAAATGCCATAACTATGGACACATAGTACGAAATTGTAAAATTAGCAAGACATAATCTTCTAGATCAGGATATATAAAGGTATGGAGGATAAAACAAGAAAAAGTAAATAAGGATGAATGTGAAAAATTCTGGTATGCACAAAGTAAGGAAATTATTACCACCACCAAAGGAAAGAAAGATACTACAAAGGTTTGGAAAATGAAACAATAACCAGAAGAAAGGACATCCATGTTGGTGCAAATTGCTCTCCTTTCACAAAATGAAAGCTCAATTCACATAATCAGTGGACCAAAGTTCGTAAAGGGTATGATTAGAGAAATATTTCATGTAACAATGAAAATCTGATGAAGAAGGAAGAAAATACCGATGGTTCCAAGAAAATGAGATTTATTTGAAAAGGATGGGACATAAAGGACAAGACCATGAAGTTGGCAAAAAAACGGTTGTAAAGGAAAAGGAACTAGTCTTGAACGATGGAAAACAATTGTTGATAAGAGAAAGAAGGCAATGATTGCCTCCAGTTCAAGCAATCACAAAATCAGATGTGAAAAAGATCCTTCAAGTATCCAAATTTGATCAACCAATCAAAAGAAGCCAACAAGATCAAAAAAATCCATGAAGGTTTGATAAAGAGATACAACAGCTATATATGCATACCTTGGTCAACATAGTGGTGCAAGTAATAAATAACATACTAAGTCTTGACATACAAGAATTTTGGAGGACCATGTACCTGATAATTTCTAGAGGATATATTGTAAACTAACAACTTTTATTGTGATGAGGAAAGAAGTTTATGAACAACATTATGACATCTATGTAGTACATGTGACAACTTTTGAAAACAAGATCATCATGACAGTAAGATTCACATTACATGGCCAGAGAGATTGTGTATAGATACACATATGAGAAGCATAAACCACTAAATATCTATAGAATTAGAAAAGATGAATAAGATGAAGCTCCATGTTCCCAAAGAAAGAAAAGAAGATGAAACCCTTGAACAATTTGTTGTGAGTTTTGGTAAAGATAAGATCCTGAAGTAATATTGAAATTAGCATGATGAATATCAAAAGTTGAAAAACCTCTAGAAGCTAGGAAGGTATGCAACTGCTTGAAGAATAAAATCACTTGGAGATGTTATAAGTTGCAGATGGAGAACTAAGATAGAATGGAAGGCAATATCCAAAGTCATAAATATCACAGCAAGTAGTGATATGACTCTTGTGGTTATGCACTCCAATTAATTGGAAGACAAGAATTGTGGAAGAAATAAACATATAATGTTGATATTTGAATATGTTGACATAAGTGTTTGTTATGTTCACCATTGGAATTGATTAAATGAAGTGAATCTTTCCCTCAAAAGACAGTGATGAAAATATTTTTTCCAAAAAGAAGCATAGGCCCAGGGGGAGATGTAGTAAGACAAGCAAGTTGTTGGTTGTAGAATAGAGAATAAATCATACAATGAAAAAAGGAGAATATCCCTTTGCCATTGATGTCAAAGGGGTGGAGTACAGAGAAAGGGGGAGACTTGCAAGAAGTAGAGGAGAATCAATATAACTAAGTATTGCCATCAATGACAAAGGGGGAGATTGTTGAAAATGTGTTGTCATTGATATCAAAGGATGTCATTGATATTATAGGAAGGGGAAGACTAATTGTTATTAATGATAAGGGGATACAATGAGCTAATAATATTTTTCATATGTCATTGACATCAAAGGACATGTCATGTTGGAAATTGTGTTAAAGGATGTTATTTATATCAC
>ML799306.1:205164-222207 GCA_009831015.1 Picea engelmannii
TCTCGAAGCCCAAGCATAACCTGAAATTTCACAAACCTAGCTTCTGAGAGAGGTTTCTTAAAAATATCAACAACTTGATCATCTATTCTATAATAAACAAGATTCACAATATTTGCTTGTACTAATTATGTCAAATAATGAGCATGAAGATACACATGCTTCATTTTATTATGTGTAATAGGATTTTATGTAACCCATATTACACTTGATTATCACAATATACCACGGTTGATGTCTCAACTAGAAAACCAAGTTCACCAATGAGAAATCAAATCCACACGGCCTTTATGCCAACATGAATTGCACCACAATATTATTCTTTTGTGGTCAATAAAGAAACTACCTTCTACTTTTTAAAAGAGTGGACAATGGGTCATGTTATCCACCAAGTTTCACTAGATCGATTTGCAGATGAGTTGCCAAAGACTGAGCAGTCAGATGCTCATATTTCAGTGTTTGTAAATTCAGCAGGTCTATCACACCACCCTTTTTCCACATTTTCATCCCTCCGGGGCATTCTAATAAATGACTTGAGCATGAAAGTTATAAAATAATATTGTGACCACCTAAGAACTGGGCATGAGTATGTACTCTAGAGTGTTTTTTTTCACTTGTTAATTTTTTCTTGCAATTTAAGCGATTAATAATTTCTAAGTTTTTTCACTCAAATCTAGTCCAAAGATGGAGTATGTGCTGGTGGTTAGTCTTTGGAATGGTGTAACCAATTTCTGGTGTCTAAATGTATATGAGTTCATGCTAAGTCATGTCTATTGAGTCATATGGAAATTGCGCTAAGTCCCCCTTAGGTTTTTTTTAATGTTTTAGTCAAATAAAAATTTTCCGTAAAACAAACATTTTTAATGTAAAAGTCAATAAAGTTGTAAAAACTGGCATCAATCATGCTCAGATGCCATATTTGTGGTTGTTTTCTAAGATAGAGAACTTGCTAAACCCTTATTCCCCCTTTGTTGAGGCAAAAAAGTGATTTTAATCACTCAAAAATGTAATTTTCTCTCAAAAAGGTAAAAAAGGATGTTTTGATTAATTTCCTAAAATTTAGGGGAACTGCTAAAACTTAGCAAACATGTCGGAATGATGTTATTATGTGTTCAGAGTTCATGGTACAGTTGAAAAATCCTTCTCTTAGTGAAGGAGCCTAATTTGAGTGACATGGCAGCATGGGGGAGATCCCAAGGAGCTCATGCGCACCTCCTCCTATAGATGGTGCATTAGCATGGAAGGGAGCTAATACCAAATCCTTGCTTGACCTCACCCTAACCTACCACCCTCACTTCACTTTCCCTCACCCTCACTTCACTCGCCCTCACCCTCACTTCACTCCCACACACCCTCACAGCAGTCCACTCCACTTACCTATCACTCCACTCATCTCCCTCCTCACGAGTGCACCACACCTACTCTCCCATGTGCATCTACCTTGGAGTTTTCACCCGGAAGTGTATAAAGGAAGGTCGACCCCCCTCTTATGAACCAATTGGACCTAGGTATAGGGACTGGCTATTGTAATATTTTGTATCATTTTTTTCAATGGAATAAAGGCTTTGGAGGTCTCATATCGTGTAGCATGCTAAATGTGTGGATGTGGATTGTCAAAATTATGCTCATGAGATTTATTTGTTCTTGTATTTTTGCATATTGAACTGGTTAATTTGGCCTATGAAGAGGAGTTGTCTCCATGTAGGATAAGATTTGAAAAACTCGGTTTTTTTATTATCTTATCATTTGTTTGTTTTATATTTCTTAGAATCACATGTCTATTTCGGTTAATGATCATGCTTTCCAAGTTTTCTTTTGTGTGTAGCATCAAGCTTGTTTAACTATATTTCTTGCAAGGGTTTCTAAGTTGAAGGTTACTTCACTTGCAAAAGAGGTTGAGCGAGCAAGCATATTCCTCATCTTTGATATTTCTATAAGAAGACATAGTCCCTCTTTGTTCCACCAAAAGAGGATTCCATTTTCCCAAGGATTCTAGGGAATCAAGCCACTCTTCTTTATCCTTCTCACAAAATATAAAAAATCAAACTTTCATTTGGGTTACTTAATTTGCAGATCTAGATTTGTCTTCCTAAAGGAAAATCATGTATAAATCAGATTTGTAAATTCATGTATGTATTAGATCTCTTTTTGTTAGTGAATTTTGTCATTATCTAAGCTAGATCTAGTACAGAGAAAGCTTCCTTTTGCAAGTAATTTATCATTAAATCTTAAAGCTCGTAGTAGGAATTTTTCTTTGGGTTTTAACTCTTATTTGGAAAAGTCTAAAGTGCCTTAGGTTGATGTTTTATAACATAAAAGAAGTACCCTAGAGGAAGAAAGCTTTTGCTTGTCTCTCTTAGTGTCTTTCCTCATTTTAGCATAGCTTTTGACTAGAATAAATTATGGGTTTATAGTGTTGATTCTTATGCTTGTTTAAACTCAATTTGAGCACATTTCACTTGACTTTTCTTGTTGTTTTGTGCAAGTTGATGAACAGGTAGACGGATACACTGGTCAATTTCCAAGGATTTGGACCATCTGAAGCACCTGGATACTTCCTACCTTGATCATGCTCCTTTCATAAAAAATTGTAAGCCTTGGTCTTGCTCTATAAATATCAAGAGCATCCCAAAAAGAAAGTAGTGTATAAGTTAAATAAGTTTGCGAGCCACAAAGCTCGTGTTTTCTTCGTTTCCCTAGCCCTCAGGGGAAATAGGTGTTGGTGTCCTTTTTTGGCTTTGGGATTGTTTCCCATATTGTTCGCTCAGTATTTTCAGTTTTACTTGCATAAAAAGATAAAAAGAACTTACATCACTAAATTTCAACCCTATAAAATCAACCACAACAATCTTAGATTAGTTTCATTTCATAGAATACTAATTACTAGATTAGTTCCTTTTTTTCAATTATTTGGAATAAACCTTAGTTACTCAACCGCATATGCAATCCCATTGCTACTTTCGAGTGGTATTCGGTGACCCAGAAATGGACCTGAGTAACACACAGTCGACATGTTTATAAGACTATTGAATAGTGAGTAAGGTAGGAAGAATACACTTTGCATAAAAACAGTGGGTACCCCGACTTTAATCCCCACTTCATGGTTTCAAGACTTACTTAATATTCCCAAATCCCATAATAAAATATTCAAGCTAAAATAAATGCAACATTATTAAAAACAACACATTTTTTACTTTTTTGGCATTGGTCTTTACTTTTATATATCTTGACAGATTTATCTTTACTTCAAAAGCTCATATGGTTCAAGTCATCTCCTTTTTGAAGTGTATAATGAATGTGTGAATGATTCTTCCATGTGGCTTACAGGGTGTATCCCTTTTACATAATTGAATCAAATATGTTGCCGATGCAAATCTTGATATTTTCATAATAAACTCCTATATTAAAATTGAATTTCAATCTTCATAGATTAAAAGCCTTAGATTCACTTTCTTAGGGACTACCACCCTTCGCTTCGCTAGGGATTGGCCTAGATGGAGGAGTTGAGGATTAGGTGACAACACCTTAATTCTAAATTCCCCCCAAGGACACACTGAGTGGATTGAATATTTCTTCCATGTTACCCAGGTGTGTATAAAGGTGGCAACATTTTTGGCATCATTGCCGGGGATAAATCTTATATTCCCGAAGTGCAAGTTTTTGTTTTCCTTTTTTTGTTTTTGCTTTGGTTGATGCTTCTTTCTTTTTTAGAATAAACTTGATCATCTGGCAACTCCACTTCAAAAAATAATTTGACAAAGTATTTTGCAAAGAGGAACTAACGGTTTGCTTAGATTCATCCTTGAACTGGAAAGGATTTTTGGAGGAGGCTAGCCAAGCTTTCTTCTTGACATGATCCTTATTAATTTTTGGGTCCCAGTCCATTTCTGTTAGAATTTTCTGATATCTTAATAAATATAGATTCAAAATGGATGGTCTTTATAAACTTATTGATTTCTCTACAATAAGTGGTTATCCACATGTGATTCCAGAAAATGACTTACATAATTTGCCTTGTTTTCAAAGTAACAATATTGTTGATGTTAGACGTCATGTTAAGAGAGTTTCTCATTGCTTCAATAAATGGTGTTGCAATTCCTTATATGAAGATATAAAAATGAAGTTGTTTATCTTTTTCTTTGACAATGATGATCTTGATTGGTTCATGGAGCTCAAGGATAACCAAGTTAAAACTTGCAATGAGTTGATTGATACTTTCATGGAAAAGTGGAAGGAGAAGGAACCTTTGGTTATAAAGATAGTCAGTTCATATGCTTCACCAGATTCTAATGATAAATTTGAAGATGACATTCAGACCATGGAATTCGTCCATTTCATGTAGTTAAAGGCCATGGAAACCCGCCTTGCAGAGGCAGAATATTATATTGAGTATTCAAACCCTATAGAGCCAAAGCTTAACAGTGAACAAGAAAAGGAATTTCATCTGAAAATTCCAGAAAATCCTATAGATGAGTCAGTAATTGATCAGGAGGAAATAAAGGAAATTTAGTTTGAAGTTATTGAAAATCCAGATAATTCAACTCCCCACCCTCCTCCCGGAGAATCCATCTTCTTAGAGAAAATATTCGACAACTGTGATGATCTTGAAATAATGAATGAAGTAGATTTCTTGATAGTTCCAGTTCCAGTTACAGTTCCAATATCTTAACCATCAGATGACTTAATGACAGATTGTGGGAAATTGGAAGATAGCTTCAGTTTATCAACTCCGTATCATTATGAGCAGTGGTTGTCCTTCCACCATGACAGTCCAATGGAGAGATTCATAAAAAAATTACAAGGCTTACCAAACTTCAAAGTTTGGTTGAATAAAGAAAAACACATGTTTCTTGGGTGGTATATTCCCAGGAAAAACTCCAAGTTGATAAAGCTTGGAAAAGGATCTTCAATGAGTCATCCCAGACAAGGATTATTCATACATCTGAGGTCTTATTTCATCCATGACTTGGTTGGTTCATGTATTTTCTACTTCAAACAATTAAACAGTGGAAAGGTTAAAGCTAACAATGAGCAGACAACTTTTCAAATTGCTTCTCAATGATGACATATGATTCCCATGGGGGCATCCCTTGTAACATATCTCTCTAACCCTTCCCCTTTATATTTTATTTCTGCAACATTTTTCATTTTCTTCTATTATTAGTGTAACTTGTATCTCAAATTGTTGGTTTTCATATATATGTGTTGCTTATGTTGTTTTTGGCGAGAAATTTGTGATGTAGGTCACAGATTTTGGATTCTCGCATGCTCTCCTTTTTATAAAAAAAATATCAAGCAAACATCCGCATATGAAGCCAATGTTATCCACCAAGTTTCACTAGTTGGATTTACAGATAAGCCTCCAAATATTGAGCAGTCAGATGCTCAGAATTCAGTGTTCACAAATTCAACAGGACTATCAAACCACCATTTTTCTGCATTTCCATCCCTCTGGGGCATTGTAATAAATGACTTGAGCATGAAAGTTGTAAATACTATTGGCCACCTAATACATGGGCCCGAGCATGTACTCTAGAGTGTTTTTTTTTCACTTGTTAATTATTTCTTGTCGTTCATGCAATTAATAATTTCTAAGTTTTTTCACTCAAATCTACTACAAAGCTGAAGTATGTGCTGGTGGTTAGGCCTTGGCATAGTATAACCAATGTCTAGTTTCTTAATGTATATGATTTCATGCTAAGTCATGTCTATTGAGTCATATGGAAATTGTGCTAAGTTCCCCTTAGGTTTGTTTTAATGTTTTAGTCAAATAAAAATTTCCTGTAAAATGGACATTTTTAATGTAAAGTCAATAAAGTTGTAAAAAATGGCATCATTCATGGTAAGATGCCATATTTGTGGTCGTTTTCTAAGCCAGAGCACCCCCTAAACCCTTATTCCCCCTTTGTTGAGGAAAAAAAGTGATTTTAATAACTCAAAAATGTAATTTTCTCTCAAAAAGGTAAAAAAGGATGTTTTAATTAATTTCCTAAAATTTAGTGGAACTGCTAAAACTTAGAAAATATGTTGAAAACACATTTTTTCGTTTCCGGAGTTCATGGTACAGTTGGAAAATCCTTCTCTTAGTGAAGGCGCCTAGTTTGAGTGACATGGCAACATGGGGTAGATCCCAAGGAGCTCATGCGCACATCCTCCTATAGATGGCGCATTAGCAGGGAAGGGAGCTAATCCCAAAGCCCCACTCGACCTCACCCTCACCTACCACCCTCACTTCACTCGCCCTCACCTTCACTTCAGTCCCACACACCCTCACATCACTCCACTCCACTTACCAATCACTCCACTCATCTCCCTCCTTACTAGTGCACCACTCCTCCTCTCCCATGCGCATCTACCTTGGAGTTTTCACCCGTAAGTGTATAAAGGAAGGTCGAACCCCCTCTTATGAACCAGTTGGAGCTAGGGATAAGGACTGGATATTGTACCATTTTTTATCATTTCTTTCAATGGAATAAATGCTTTGGATATCTTATATGATGTAGCATGCTAAATGTGTGGATGTGCATTGTCAAAATTATGCTCATGAGGTATATTTGTTCTTGTATTTTTGCATATTGAATTGGTTAATTTGGCCTATGAAGAGGAGTTGCCTCCATGTAGGATAAGATTTGAAACTCAGTTGTTTGATTATGTTATTGTTTGTTTTCTTTAGATTTCTTTGAATCACATGTCTAGTTCGGCTAATGTTCATGCTTTCCAAGTTTTCTTTTGTAGGTAATACCAAGCTTGTTTAACTAAATTTCTTGCAAGGGTTTCTAAGTTGGTTTCTAAGTTGAAGGTTGTTTCACTTGGAGAAGAGGTTGATCGAGCAAGAATATTCCTCATCTTTGAAATTTCTATAAGAATACATAGTCCCTCTCTGTTCCACCAAAAGAGGATTCTCTTTTCCCAAGGATTCCAGGGAATCATGCCAGTCTTATTTCTCCTTCTAACAAAATATAAAAAAATCAAACTTTCATTTGGGTTACTTAATTTGCAGATCTAGATTTGTCTTCCTAAAGGAAATAATGTATAAATCAGATTTGTAAATTCATGTATGTATTAGATATATTTTTGTTAGTGAATTTTGTCATTATCTAAGCTAGATCTAGTACAAAGAAAACTTCCTTTTGCACGTAATTTATCATTAAATCTTAAAGCTTGTAGTAGGAATTTTTCTTTGGGTTTTAAATCTTATTTGGAAAAGTCTAAAGTTCCTTAGCTTGATGTTTTATAACAAAAAAGAAGTACCCTAGGAGAAGCAATCTTATGCTTGTCTCTCTTAGTGCCTTTCCTCATTTTAGCATAGATTTTGACTAGAATAAATTTTGGGTTTATAGTGTTGATTCTTATGCTTGTTTAAACTCAATTTGAGCACATCTCACTTGAGTTTGCTTGTTTTTTTGTGCAGTTTGATGAAAAGGTAGAAGGATACGCTAGCCAATTTCCAAGGATTTGGACCATCCGGTGCACCTGGAGGCTTCCTACCTTGATCATACTCCTTTCATAATAAATTGTAAGCCTTGGTCTTGCTCTATAAATATCAAAAGCATCCCAAAAAGAAAGTAGTGTAGAAGTTAAAAAAGTTTGCGAGCCACAAAGCTCGTGTTTTCTTCATTTCCCCAACCCTAAGGGGAAATAGGTGTTGGTGTCCTTTTTTGGCTTTGGGATTGTTTCGTGTATTGTTCACTTAGTATTTTAAGTTTTACTTGAATAAAAATATAAAAAGAACTCACATCACTAAATTTCAAGTCTAAAAAATCAACCACAACAATCTTAGATTAGTTTCATTTCATAGAATACTAATTGCTAGATTAGTTTCATTTCATAGAATACTAATTGCTAGATTAGTTCTTTTTATGCAATTATTTGGAATAAACCTTAGTTACTCAACCACATATGCAATCTCATTGCTACTTTCAAGTTGTATTATGTGACCCAGAAATGGACCTGAGTAACGCATGCTAGTTTTAATTAGGGAAATTTGCCTTATTGTGCTATACGTCTAAGGCCTCTGCATATGGGTGGAGTGTGTTAAGTCAGGGAGGATACTCATTAATGTGATATGTTCTCTCCTTTTTTGTACCTATGGCACACCCAGTCGGAATGTCTATAAGAATGTTGAATAGTGAGTAAGGTAGGACAAATACACTTTGCACACAAAGAGTAGGGACCTTGACTTTAATCCCCACTTCACGGTTTCAAGACTTACTTAATATTCCCAAATCCCATAATAAAATATTCAAGCTAAAATAAACGCATCATTATTCAAACAATCACATTTTTTACTTTTTTGGCACTGGTATTTACTTTTATATATCTTTTCAGATTTATATTTATTTCAAAAGCTAATATGGTTCAAGTCATCTCCTTTTTTAAGTGTATAATGAATGTATGAATGATTCTTTCATGTGGCTTACAGGTTGTATCCTTTTTACATAATTGAATCATATGTGTTGTTAATGCAAATCTTGATATTTTTCGTAATAAACTCCTAAATTAAAATTGACTTTCAATCTTCATAGATTAAAAGCCTTAGATTCATTTTCTTAGGGACTCCCCCCCTTGGCTTCGCTATGAGTTCACCTATATGGAGGAGTTGAGGATTAGGTGACAGCACCTTAACTCTAACTTTCCCCCAAGGACACATCGATTGGATTGAATATTTCCTCCACGTTACCCAGGTGTGTATAAAGGTGGCAACATTTTTGGCATCATTGCCGAGGATAAATATTATATTCCGGGAGTACGACTTTTTGTTTTCCTTTTTTTCTTTTTTTCTTTGTTTGGTTCTTCTTACTTGTTTAGAATAAACTTGATCCTCTTGTGACTCCACTTCAAAAAATAATTTGACAAAGTATTCTGCAAAGAGGAACTCACAGTTTTCTTAGCTTCATCCTTGAATGGGAAAGGGTTTTTGGAGGAGGCTAGCCAAGCTTTCTTCTCGACATGATCCTTATTAATTTTTGGGTCCCAATCCATTTCTGTTAGAATTTTCTGCTATCTTAATAAATCTATCTTAGAAATAGATTGTCTTTATAGACTTATTGATTTCTCTGCAATAAGTGGTTATCCACATGTGATTCCAGAAAATGACTTACAAAATTTGCCTTGTTTTCAAAGTAACAATATTGTTGATGCTAGACGTCATGTTAAGAGAGTTTATCATTGCTCCAATAAATGGTGTTGCAATTCCTTACATGAAGATATAAAAATGAACTTGTTTATCTTTTCCTTTGACGATGATGATCTTGATTGGTTCATGAAGCTCAAGGATAACCAAGTTAAAACTTGCAATGAGTTGATTGATGCTTTCATGGAAAAGTGGAAGGAGAAGGAACCTCTAGTTATAAAGACAGTTAGTTCATATGCTTCACCAGATTCTAATGAGAAATTTGAAGATGTCATTCAGACCATGGAATTTGTCCATGCCATGCAGTTAAATTCCATGGAAACCCGCCTTGCAAAGGTGGAAGATTATATTAAGTATTCAGACCCTATAGAGCCAGATCTTAACAGTGAACAAGAAAAGGAATTTCATCGAAAAATTTTAGAAAATCCTATAGATGAGTCAGTAATCGATCAGGAGGAAATAAAGGAAATTGAGTTTGAAGTTATTGAAAATCTAGATAATTCAACTCCACACCCTCCTTCCAAAGAATTCATCTCCTTAGAGAAATATTCGACAATTGTGATGATCTTGAAATAACGAGTGAAGTAGATTTCTTGATAGTTCCCTGCTAATGCACCATCTATAGGAGGAGATGTGCATGAGGAAGCTTCCTTTTGCAAGTAATTTATGATTAAATCTTAAAGCTTGTAGTAGGAAGTTTTTCTTGGGTTTTAACTCTTATTTGGAAAAGTCTAAAGTGCCTTAGCTTGATGTTTTATAACAGAAAAGAAGTACCCTAGGGGAAGCAAGCTTTTGCTTGTCTCTCTTAGTGTCTTTCCTCATTTTAGCATAGCCTTTAACTAAAATAAATTTTGGGTTTATAGTGTTGATTCTTATGCTTGTTTAAACTCAATTTGATCACATTTCACTTGAGTTTGCTTGTTGTTTTATGCATGTTGATGAGCAGGTAGAAGGATATGCCTAGCCAATTTCCAAGGATTTGGACCATCTAGAGCACCTGGAGACTTCCTACCTTGATCATACTCTTTTCATAATAAATTGTAAGCCTTGGTCTTGCTCTATAAATATCAAGAGTATCCCAAAATTAAAGTATTGTAGAAGTTAAATAAGTTTGTGAGCCACAAAGCCCATGTTTTCTTTGTTTCCCTGGCCCTAGGGGGATACAAGTGTTGGTGTCCTTTTTTGGCTTTGGGGTTGTTTCTCGTATTGTTCACTTAGTATTTTCAGTTTTACTTGCATAAAAATATAAAAAGAACTCACATCACTAAATTTCAATTCTAAAAAATCAACCACAACAATCTTAGATTAGTTTCATTTCATAGAATACTAATTGCTAGATTTGTTCCTTTTTTGAAATTATTTGGAATAAACCTTAGTTACTCAACCGCGTATGCAATCTCGTTGCTAATTTTGAGTAGTATTCGGTGACCCAGAAACGGATCTGAGTAACGCATGCTAGTTTTAATTAGGAAAATATGCCTTATTGTGATATACGTCTAAGGCCTCTGCATCTGGGTGGAGTATGTTAAGTCAGGGAGAATACTCGTTAATAAGATCCATTCTCTCTTTTGTTGGACCTACAACACACCGAGTCGGCATGTCTATAAGATATTTGAATAGCGAGTAAGGTAGGCCAAATATACTTTGCACACAAAGAGTGGGGACCTCGACTTTATTCCCCACTTCACGGTTTCAAGACTTACTTAATATTCCCAAATCCCATAATAAAATACTCGAGATAAAATAAACATGGGATTATTCAAAACATCACATTTAATTTTTTGGCACTGGTCTTTACTTGTTTATATCTTGTCAGATCTATTTACTTCAAACACTCATATGGTTCAAGTCATCTCCTTTATGAAGTATAGAATGAATGTATGAATGATTCTTTCATGGAGCTTACAATGTGTATCATTTTTACATAATTGAATCATATATGTTGTTGATGCAAATATTTATATTTCCATAATAAACTCCTAAATTAAAATTGACTTTCAAACTTCATAGATTAAAAGCCTTAGATTTATTTTCTTAGGGAATACCCCCCTTGGCTTCTCTAGGATTTGGCCTAGATGAAGGAGTTGAGGATTAGGAGACAGCACCTTAACTCTAAATTTCTCCCAAGGACACACCGAGTGGATTGAATATTTCTTCCACGTAACCCAGGTGTGTATAAAGGCGGAAACAAGTCCAAATCCATTTCAAAACACATATCCAGATGTCAACTTCTTGTCATCGTCATCTCCATCCCAATCCAAGTTGATGTAACTGACTAACTAGTTCATTGTGTCACTACAATATTTAATACCAAGCTTTAAGATGACTTTCTTGTAGTTAATACATAAACTAAGAAACCACACTAATTGCAAAGGAAATATTAGGTCAACTTGAGTAATAAATAAGGATGTATACAAGATGTCGATAGAGTGCAACACCTACTTTCATAGAATCACACTCCTTGGTTAGATTCACTCCCGACTATTAAGGTGTAACACAAGGTCTATAGTCTTCCATTTTGAACTTGTAAAAAACTTTTCAATGTATGTTTGGGTTGAGAAATAAAGATATTGTCCTACATTTGTAAGACTTGGATGCCCAATAATAAAGGCAACAAACCAAGGTTATCCATCCCAAAGGTATCTAGTAATTGTTTTTTCAAACCCAAAATTAAATTAAGATTACTTTCAGTGGTTACTAGGCCATCCACATATAATGCAAAAATTAATGTTTCACCATTTACATGCAATACATAGATACTATGTGAAACCAAGATTGAGGAAAAAATAGTCAATATTCTCATACCATGCCCTGGGGGCCTTTTTCAAATCATACAATGATTTCTTTACTCAGAACACAAGATTTCCACCCTTCTCAAAGTGATGGGTTTCTACCTATACATATCTTAGTAAGTTCACCATATAGAAAAGAACCTTTGACATCCATCTAATGTATCTCCCATCCAAAGTGAGCTACAAGTGAAAGAATCAATAAAACAAAGTTCATCTTTGCAACCAATGTAAAGGTCTCAGTGTAGTCAATGCTTTATTGTTGAGAAAATCCCTTTGCCACCGAATAAGCCTTATGTCTTTCAAATATGCCTTTGGATGTGAATTTGGTCTTGTAGGCCCATTGACATTTCACTAGATTATTTCCTTGCAGACGAGGAACTAAATCCCATGTGTCATTCTTTATTAAGATATGATGCTCACCAGCCATAACATTCTCCCATTCATGTCTACATGCGCATATGTGTATGTGTTTAGATGCATGTCTCTAGCACATGCGCCATTAGAGAAAAACTATCATGTTGTTTTGGACTTCTTGTTTTTCTTGAGTAACTAATGTTTCCTACATCGGCTGCAGTATCTTTAATTGTCTTGGTCACCCCTCTAGGAAGACAAACTCCAATCGTTTAAGGAGTTATTGTACCAAAATATTCATTTCAAAATAACTTTTTCAACAAGTACTTTTCAAAATCCTTTCCCAGATATTCTCCTCCATTTTCAGATCTTAAACATTTATTAAGTCAACCAGATTACTTTTTAGCAAATTCCCTAAATTCCTTGAAATTTTCAAAGATGTAACCCTTATTCTTCAAGAAATACACCCAATTATACATGGAAAATCCAATAATGAAGGTCAATACATACCTTTCACCGGCTAATGATGATTTGTTTAGGCAACATAGCTCACTATGGACAAGTTCTAGTTGAGTCTTTACTCTTCAAAATTATCTTGTTTCAAAGGTATCTTGATGAAGCTTTCCAAGCTTACATCCTTCACATACTCTGTCAAGGGGACCAAATTTAGGTAGTCCATTAACCATGTTGTGTTTCACCATCAGTTTCAAGCTTCAAAAATTCAAATATTTGAAGCATTCAAGACAAATTATACTCGAGTCATTAGTATGGACTATAAGTGAAGTCGGTCCTAGATCTTTCTTAGGAAAGTCATAGAACTTATACAGTTGGTCCTTAAGGTCCAAGAAACCTTCGATGACAACAACAAATTTGTTGTGCATGTCCTTCACAACAAAATGATTTAGCCAAAACTCCACCTTCTTTATATTCTGAGTTAGTTGGGGTACAAATGATAAATTTGCACTCAAGCTAGGTACATGATGCACATTGATGATCACACCATTATGATGTGTAATCTTTCCATAACTAGCAATAGTGAGTGCATAATCATCTGCTACAAAGATTTCCTTTTTGTAGCCTCCTTTAATGAGGAAAATAGAAAAGCATATTTAGTCAAATGATGGGTGCAACTATAGTTTATTATCCATTCACTCTCAGAAGTATCAACATGCAAGGCCTGAAAAATGCTAACAAAAAAGGTATAGTTATCTACCCTACCTTCTCAAGTTCAATTTTTTGTGTTGATAAATCTCCCAATCAACATGCCTCCTTCAAGTTTCTTCACTTTCTCCTATAATTCCTTGGTATTATACCAATAAGCCTTCTCCATATGTCTGAATTTCCCATAGTAGCAGCAAGTCTTCTTCTTTCTACCTTTCTTAGTCAAAGCCTGATCACCATGCTTCTTCTAATCAATTTGGTCGATGTAGTTGTGTTTTTCCTTCCATCAAACTCTTTATTTATAATTGTGTCAACCTTTCCCTTCATCAAATACATCTATTTCTTGACCTGAAGTTTCCCTTAATCAAGCATTTTTTTCTCATGACCTAATCAGTAAACTACATGTTGTAACAAAATTTTAGTTTTTGTTAACATTTAGAAATAAAGTTTGAATTTAAAAGTTAGTTAGGTTTTATTAAATTTTTAAGGTTTTTATACTTTGTAAATAGTATTTGAATAAATTTAGAAGTAGCTTAGTTTTTAAAATATCATAGAAGTTTGATTTATTTTAGCTTTACAAGGTTTACATGTTGTTTAGATTAGTTTTGATTTAGTTTTTATCTAAATATTTATTATTTTTAGTGTTAATGTTTGTTGAATAAAGTATTGTTATTATTGTTATATGGCTTATATTAATAAAATGCATGTTTTATTACATAATTGATCGCGAACCCAATTTTTAAATCAACAGTCCATAATCAATTGTGCCCCCCCCTCCTCCCCCTCCACACATGTTTGATGGTTAATGAAAGGGAGGGGGGTGCGAAACTCAACCAAGGTTAAAGATCCTATGATGTTTCACGCATCCATTGATTGTCCCCCCCCCTCGCTTATGGTTAGCATAACCATACATGACCCCCCCACAATTAGTGTTGGGTCAAGGCGTGTCCCAAATGATGACAACGAGCGAAAAAGAAAATCAAGCCATCATATGAGATCTACAATCCACAACGCACCGCGGTCCCCCCGACCATGTGCTATTTAACAAAAGGGCGACCCCCGCAAAGCCAAAGGGTGGTTTTAACATATGTGACGTGTCAATCATGGAGACCACGCGTAGCTTAAAGGGTAGAGGTGATATATTTTATATCAACGACACCTCTAGATCAATGTATACCATGCATCATTAAATTGGACCCTGCCACGTATCCAGTAAAATGTGATTTGATCTAACGGCTAAGAACTTTCCAAGCTACTATAAGTTATAATGCCAGATCATTGAAATGAAGGCATCTTAAAGATTAGGTTTATGTACACGAAGGGTACGATAAAGTCCAATTTAGCAATTATTTCTACTTGTTGTCATCATCAAAAGTACACTTCGTGAACAAATATCAATTGTCACATGTTAAATGCAATCGTACATAATTATTTCACCAAAATTCCAGTAGTTGAAGTCGTCGTCATCAACAAAAGCTCCAGTTCATCATTGTTATAGAAAGATTTGCCTCACCCTATGCAATCTTGCACAGAGGGCCTTTTTCCATTTCCCTATGCAGACTTATCATCCGTTCTTGATAAATCCAGAGCTAAAAATACAAGTTTTTCCACATGTACGCACCTTGCCTACTAGACAACATGTGTATATGCAGGCTGCTCCACTACAGCCCACATACATCTGGATTTTTGCCAAAAAATGAAAATTAAATGTCAGGTTTCCATGTCATGATAGGAGATCTCTGATCCTTGGCCTTCCATATAATAGAAACGTTTTGACTCGACACTTCAGTTCCATTTGAAGGCTATAAATGGGCCAATTTCGAGCTATGGAAAAGAGGAGAAAGAATTCAACTTTGAGAGCAAAGTTACTCTAGAGAAATTATTACTTCATATTGAGTATGCATCCCTTTGTCCTTTAAGTTTGAACATAGTGTTCAGCCCCCAATATCTTCTCTTATTTATGGAGAACCTCATTGTCTCCCTTCTATGAGCTTGCCTTTGGTGGAGGATTGAAGTGGTGGAGGCCCAACTGGAAGGAACTTAGTTTATCGGTTCTGAACCGTGCCAACATAGAAGTCTGTAATATTTTCACTTATGTTGATCATTTATTAATAGAAATACGCCTTTCCCTTCCAATTGATATCTTGCAAATATATGAGTTATTATCCATGGGCATATTTGTCATGTATATTAATGGATTATGCTATCTAATGTGCTAACCTTTTATATCATCATCATATGCTTGCTTTGCTTGTTTGTTGAGAACTTGTTCCAAGTATAAAGCTTTGGGTCAAAGTGCTCAATGGTGGACATCATCAAACATCTGAACGAGGTAGGCCTCTTTCTTATCTCACTTGCATATTGGTTTATATAGCATGTTGTTGGGATAGAGTTGATTTTTGCAGTCATTTCTGTTTGTTGTGGTTTACCCTAGCCATAGAGAGTTTTTCCCTTGTAACAGTCATCAAGTCAGGTTATACGAAAATTTTATCACTCATAGAAGATCGATATTACAAAATGATTGGAGATCATTAATCACATTAAAACAGTGACACGTATATTTTTATCTGTGACACATCAGGGGATCTCCATTTAGTATAGCCAATCAAAGTACAAAATGAATAATTATTAATCATGAGAAACAATCATTTGTTCTACAAAGATCAGATTTGATCAAATCATAATCGAGTTTTAAAAATGCATTCCAAAAGGGAGATAACTCTTTTTTGTTAGGATTGAAATTTTGTTTATGATCAATGACATGATCTTGGCTGAGATTTCTTAGGAAGAGACAATTTTAAATAGTTGGTCTTCCTAAGAAATCTCTGTCAATAAAAATTTTAAAGGCACGTATATAGAAACAATTGCATTGTTTTAGGAAAAGCTCAGCGTTTAGAAAAATCAAGGAATTAAACATATTCCCAGTGATCATAAAAAGAAGGAGAATACAAACTCAAAATAGGTCAGGATATTTTTGGCTAGAGAAAGACAGATCTTTGATAAAATTTTGGCAGGTTTTGAGTGATTCAAAATTTATGTGTTTTATCTCATGTGATACCTCTCTCTAATGTTGTTTCCATTTTCATAAATTCATTCTTTGATGTATCTATATTGAAATTGTGATAATTTAGTACGACTAATACTATTGCAGCTGCAAAAGGGATCATTAAAGCTACAAATTTCTTTGACATATTGTGAGTATTAATAGGACCTATGCCTGATTTATTATACCTTTTGAATATAAATGAATTTTTCCTTTATGTTCAATTTATATTCTTAGTTCAAATACATATTTTGCATAATTTCTTCTAATTTAGAAGTAAAATAATATTTATTAAGAGATACATTATTTTACTATCATAATGTTGTTCTTAATTTTTCTTTCATCTCTTAAAAGATTTAATTCTTTTGGAACATTGAAATGATGCCCTCAAAATCTGATCTTTAAAGCATTGAAGATTAGTAATTAAGTCGTGAAGTGAATCAATATAAAACCTTGTTTAGGATAGACCAACTTGAACAAAAAATCAATAAAATTTAATGGATTCCTTGGCATAGTTTCCTAGCCAAAAACATCTCAAGGGTTACAAAATTATTTTGGCATCGTTT
>ML799306.1:231617-249275 GCA_009831015.1 Picea engelmannii
ACTCATTACTTCACTTTATTATTTACCTTTTAAAATCTCTTAAACCACTTTGACTACGTTGACCTTTTGGGGCTTCTAGATGACATATGAGGGTCCTCCAACTTCGTAAGGCCATAACTCTCAAACCGTGAGGAGTTATGTGACGTTCCACATACCACCAGAATTGGAATGACATGTACTATCCATATAGAATAGTATTATCTGAAAATATATCATAACTCATACCATTATCCATCAAACAAACTTGGATCCATTACCCAAACCTGGGGTCTCCAACTTCTCATGGCCATAACTCTCTAACTGTGCGGAGTTATGTGACGTTACACATACCATCAGAAATGGAATGACAAGCACTATCCATCTAGGATAGTTTACCTAACAAATTCATTGTCCTTCATCTCATTATTCCACAATTAAGCATGGGTTCTCTTACTCCTAAAGTGTCTTTCTGTGAGGGCTTTCACCATAAGGGGACCACTTTGGAGTTCATCCATATTTACTTCTTATCAACCATGACAATACAATAATGAGTCATCTTTACATCAAACAATCTTGGGTCCATTACCCAAACCTTTGTGTTGCGGGGCTTTCTTCAAGGGTTGACATCAATGACAACCAACCTTAATCAACAGAGGCTCAAGTGTCAAACTTATAACTGGTTGTTTTACTTAAGACATGTACTAAAATGGTATACTTTGGAAAGATAGAGTTAAAAATAGAGTTAGAAATGAGGGAATGAAAAACTTTATGAGTATACTTTATCACTCAAGTATTTCTAACTCATCCTTAGTAAACAAACATCACCCATTAGATGTGAAAAACATAGTGATTGCCCCCATCTCCTGTAAACTGTCAAAACAATTAAAGAGATGGTGAAAGGAAATTCAAGTGGGAAATGCGGGTATATTCACCAAGTCTATGGACGCACGTTGGCAGTGAAGCAAGGCATGTGATGTCGGGGTGACTACATCATAGACTATAAATGCTTTTTGGCAATGTAGCAACATCGTGAGGTTGAGAAAGAATACAAATGAGTATCTTTATTTTAATACTCAATTAAATTAGTTCTCATGAATAACTCTATTCTAACCTCAATAATTACCTTTGAAATATTAAAACCCTTTAGTTGCAAAGCACTAGTTATAAATTTGACTCCTCAGCTAAAACTTATGATTGTATTGCCCTGAACAATTCAAGAACAAAGTTGGATGAGTGAAAAAACTTTTTATCCTTCTCTAGTCTCATTCTATATAAACATGTTAAATTCTAAAATTTGGTAGTAATTCAATCTCTTCAATTACAGATATATTACATAAATTAGAAGAAAAGGCTTTATTGATTATTTTCAAGAGAAATTAAATTTACTAGGAATAAAGACTCCATAGCCCAATAAAAGGCACATAGTATGCAGTTCGTATGTGCCTCACAAGGAGACACAATCTCCAGATGGAGCCATATGTTGTAGCAAAATTTTAATTTTTGTTAACATTTAGAAATAAAGTTTGAATTTATAAGGTAGTTAGGTTTTATTAAAGTTTTAAAGTTTTTATACTTTGTAAATAGTATTTGAATAAATTTAGAAGTGGCTTAGTTTTTAAAATATCATTCAAGTTTGATTTATTTTAGCTTTACAAGGTTTACATGTTGTTTAGATTAGTTTTGATTTAGTTTTTATCTAAATCTTTATTATTTTTAGTGTTAAGATTTGTTGAATAAAGTATTGTTATTATTTTTATCTAGATTATATTAATAAAACGGATGTTTTATTATAGAATTGATCGTGCATTCATTGTTTTAAATCAATGGACCAAAATCAATTGTGCCACCCCTGCCCCCGCCTGTTGGATGGTTAACGAAAGGGAGGGGGGCTGTGAAACTAAACCAAGGTTCAAGCTCCTATGATGTGTCATGAATCCATTAATTTTGGTCCCCCTCTCCTATGGCTAGCANCCCACCAGCAATCAACATTGGGTAAAAGCATGTCCCAGATGACGACAACAGGCGAAAAAGAAAATCGAACCATCATATGTGATCTATGGTCCACAATGCACCGTGGTCCCCCAGACCATATCATGGATACCACACATACCTTAAATGGTAGAGGTGATATATTTAATATCAACGACACCTGTGAATCAATGTTTGTCATCTGTCATCGAATCAGATCCTGCCACGTGTCCAGTAAAATATGATTTGATCCGACGACTAAGAATCTACCAAGCTACGATAAGTTATAACGCCAGATCACTGAAATGAAGGCATGTGAAAGGTTAGGTTTATGTACACTATGAGTACGATAAATTTCAATTTATCACTTATTTCTACATGTTGTCATCATCAAAAGTACACTTCCCGGAAAAATATCAGTTGTCACATGTTAAACACAATCATACATAATTATTTCACCAAAATTCTAGCAATTGAAGTCTTTGTCATCAACAGAAGCTTCAGTTAGTCATCAAGTCAGGTTCTACGAAAGTCTTATCACTCATAGAAGATCGATATTACAAAATGATTGGAGATCATTAATCACATTAAAATGGTGACACGCATATCTTCATCCATGACATGCCAGGGGGTCTCCATTTATTATATCCAATCAAAGTATATAATGAATAATTATTAATCATGAGAAACAATTATATGTTCTAAAAGGATCAAATTTGATCAAATCATAACAATTTTTTAAATATGCATGCAAAAGGGGAGATATCTCACCTCTATTAGGATTGAGATGTTGTTTTTTATCAATAACATGATCTTGACTGAGATTTCTTAGGAAGAGACAATTTTAAATAGTTGTTCTTCCTAAGAAATATCTAGCAAGAAAAAAGTTAAAGTGACAGATATAGAAATAGTTCAATTCTTTTAGGAAAATCTCATCATTTAGAAAAATTAGGGAACTAAACAAATTCCCACTAATTATAAAAGGAGGGAGAATACAAACTCAAAAGAGGTTAGGAGCTTTTTGGCTGGAGAAAGACAGATCTTTAATAAAATTTTGGCAGGTTTTAAGTGATTCAAAATTTTAATGTTTCATCTCATGTGATACATCTCTCTAATGTTGTTTCCATTTTCATAAATTCATTCTTGGATGTATATGAATTGAAATTGTGATAATTTGGTACAACTACTACTATTGCAACTGCAAAATGGGTCATTAAAGCTACATATTTCTTTGACATATTGTGAGTATTAGCAGGACCTGTGCTTTATTTATTATCCCTTTTGAATAGAAATGAATTCGTCATTTTTGTTCAATTTATATTCTTAGTCCAGATATATAATCTACATAAATTCTTCTAATTGAGAAGTAAAATAATATTTATCAAGAGATACATTATTTTACTATCATTTTCTTCTTCTTAATTCTTCTTTCATCTCTTAAAATATTTTATTTTTTTGGAACATTGAAATGATTTTTTTTTACATGTGGTTCTCGGCACTGAAGACTAGTACTCGCTACGTCCATGGAAAACCCCCCTGAAATCCGTGATAGAACATGGGGAGGCCAAGCATTTTTGGAATATTGGGGGCTCAACAACAAGAGCATCATATAGACCCATTAAGGGCATCACTTGTCACTTACAAGGAACTGAACCTGGGTGGGGAGGGTAACAACCATTCCTCCCAACCACCCAAGCCACATCCAATGGACTGGAACATTGAAATAATTCCCTCAAAATTTGTTCTTTAAAGCGTTGAAGATTAGTAATTAAGGCCTAAAGTGAATCAATAGAAAAAAAAATTTAGGACACACCAACTAAAACAAAAAAATCAATCAAATTTAATGGATTCCTTGGAATATTTTTCTGGACATAAACACCTCGAGGGTTACAACACTACATAAAGAGTCAAACGAGTAATTCTTACCACCATCCTTTCTGGAGGTCCAACTGCATATAATTTCAAACAAAACAAATCATACGGGATCTTCAAATTCATCAGGTTCATTTCTATGACCTAACCATCTTTCTTGAGAAAATCCTTTCTGCATTCACCTAATTTCAATTGATGTTCCTTCATATTGCCAATTAGTCTTCAATTCTATCAAAAAGAGAGGATCTAGAGAGATCATCTATTTCTCAATTTTCATTACCTAACTTTCATCAACTTTATCAAACAAATTCTTCAACTTATTCTATGCAACATTTAGACAGACGATCATGCTTGTATGATAATGAATCTCCCTAGAGATTTCATTCATTGTGACTCCTACAACCTCATCCTTCTTCCCATTGATGACAAATTTATGCTAGTCATCCTTCAAGTCTATTACCACAGTATTTTTAAACTACCACAACACTTTACTCTTCAACAATGTCCCCATATCTTGTGCCCAAATTCCATAATTGTGGCCATTTAGAACCACAAGCTCTAACTTGGAACTCATGATGTCAATTTATAGATCTAATCCCAAATTCAGTCTACAAGTCAAAATCATAAGCTAATATACCAAATAGACCTAACTCATTAGGAGCACATATAATTGACAGCCTCCACCAAACTTGTAGAGAGTAAGCTAGATCTCAAACCACTAGCTCATATACCATGTTGGAGAATCAAAGGATAGGTAGATCATAAGGCTAGTGTTCCAAGAGAGAGGTGTTATCTAAAGACATGGTTACAACACTTAAGTACAACTAAGCATATATCATTATGCATATCACATATTAATCATATCACACTTGTTTATTTAGATCAACCCATAGGGCCATCTTATATAGCACCAAGATTAAATAAACTCCCTTGTAGTGAGGAGAGCAAGGTCGACATAGAATGGTGAGGGCACACAAAAAAATCCTTGATTTATGCCTTGTTCTACAACCCATCCAATTGTTCTATTCCAACTACCCAACCAATCAAATTAGTTAACCATCCAATCAACCAATCAATCAAACTCTTAGTCAATTGTCAATTGATTATCTCCAAAAGATCCATAGTTGTGATGAACCTACATAGCCCACTATTCCAACAACAATGAACTAATGCAATACCTGGACATGCCTTTAGTGCAATTTAATTCACATACTTGTCATACCATGCCTTGATCTAGGTGTTGTGAGTCATGAATGCACTCTTCCTTCTCTTCCAACTAATCATGGAGCTCAAAAACAAATTCCTAGGAGGACTTGATTGTATCATGGAAATGAAGGATAATATCTTGTAATGAAATATCTTACTTCATAAGATTAGGATAAGAAAACATATATAACTGATAAATAAAAAATTGTTGATTGGTTTGACTCTTATGCAAGGACAGATCTTCTTCATAAAGAGCATCCATAAGAAAATAGAATGTTTTCCCACTTATTAACAAAGATGTTGTTGACCATTTTTTATCCTTGGTTTATTCTACTACAACAATCAAGCTTCACCATTTTTTGTATATTGTGTTAGAAATAATAGGTGTGCTCCTTTCACCATAGACAATATAGCAATATTGTCACCCAACCATAGGTCGAAGCCACACTCAAGCACCTTAACCTTGACAGAGAATAATTCTATAAGAAAACCCTAGGGATAATAGCCAATCAAGGTAGTGTATCACTCTCCAGAGTTAGCATACCAAGCAGAAAGTCCAAACCATAACCAAGTGAGAGTCCAAGACTAAAACCCAAAAAAACAAGTTGCAGTGGTTACAGCTATAGCTACTCTCCAGACTTGCGCACAACTAATTTTTTGCAGTTTTGAGTTGTGTGTGTCAAATGAGCTCTGGCATCCTATATTTATACTACTCCTCCTTAGTTGTTTGGCCTGACTTCTCATTCTGGAGGATAAAAACTCAATATTAAATATTTCCTTTAGCCGACTTGTCTTCTAGAGTTATGTCCAATGCTTTAGGGTTTCTTCTTGCTTTCCGGAATATTCTATTCTTGTCTGGGTTACACGTGGAGGTTAATACCTCCCATAGATACCATAATATCAACATATTGTTGTGTATATTTCTCAACAGAAAAAAGCATAAATATAGTTGAATGGAACCTTGGCCTTTCCCTTACAATCATCAAAGGAAAAAATATATTTCAATAAGAGTGAATGTTACAACCAAAAAACCAAACTAGATTAGAAACTAGGTGTACATGGTTATGTGCTCTATTGGTCACAATCAAGCACTTGAGGATTAGATGAAGCCCCCATCAACTTATCCACAATGCACATATGCTAAAGAACTACCCAAAATTTTTGTTCTAAGACTTTTGCGACCATTGTTTTGATTAGAGAGTTCTTTCGAATTCATCGCATAGGTTTTTTTATTTTCAACGTTTCGGACCAAACTAGTGTGGTCCATCATCAGGAAAGCGTTTGTGAAAAATGAAGGAAAAAAGAATATAACAGGGATATAAATACTTGAAAAGTTTTTGTAAGGAGCCGACTTATTGAAAATGAAATCAATAATTATAAAAAWTTTAGAAATTATAATGTTTGTTTAATTAATTAATTATTTGTTTGTTTATTAATTTTTATTTAAAAACARCCGACTGGACAATGGTTATAAATTAATATTTAGAATTATTCATATTGGCTAGGGTAGGGATCCAATTTTGACTAATTTTCCATCCATCATCTCTGTTTAGATTATTAGGTTGTTTTTCAATTTCGATTGCTTCTCTGAATTTCCTATTGTGATAGTGATCTATCCTGGCAAGGATTTTGGTTTCTTCAATACAGATGTGATGTTTGGTTTTAGGATTCAAGAACACGCCGCTGACATCAAACACAATCGCACTCGTCCCTCAGCTCTCGCAGAACACTCAGATAAAACCAAACATCACATTTGTATTGAAGAAACCAAAATCCTTGCCAGGATAGATCACTATCACAATAGGAAATTCAGAGAAGCAATCAAAATTGAAAAACAACCTAATAATCTAAACAGAGATGATGGATGGAAAATTAGTCAAAATTGGATCCCTACCCTAGACAATATGAATAATTCTAAATATTAATTTATAAACATTGTCCAGACGACTCTTTTTAAAAAAAAATTAATAAACAAACAAATAATTAATTAATTAAACAAACAATTATAATTTCTAAAAATTTTATAATTATTGATTTCACTTTCAATAAGTCGGCTCCTTACAAAAACTTTTCAAGTATTTATATACATGTTATATTCTTTTTTCCTTCATTTTTCACAAACGCTTTAATGATGATGGACCACACTAGTTTGGTCTGAAACGTCGAAAATCAAAAAACCTATGCGATGAATCCGAAAGAACTCTCTGATCAACTACCCAAAATAACATCGAATAAGTCTTTTCGACAAATAGATCTAAAGACAATGCATGGGCTTCAAATCATAACTAGGGAATGATAAATCGAAATGGATAGATCATATATGACGCCCCATTGAGCATGAAAGCCAATGATTTCTACCCTAAACATATGTTTATAAAAATGTCAAAGTGTAAATTGTATCGCTTAAAAACTAAAAAATGTCAAAGTGTAAATTGTATCGCTTAAAAACTAACTTGACCTAGGGTACAAAATTCATCTAGTGATCTACCAAAATTGCTACAAATTTCACCATGATTCAACAAGTAAACCTCCTAGTAAATAGATCTAGAGTCTAGCACACAAGCTCCAAAAAGATGATGTTGCTTTTTAAACAAATCTAGGCACAAAGCACACGTGCATCATGATTTGAAGGATATGGGCACACTTGCATCATGCTCTAAAGGAGATATTTTACATATCTAAGTTAGGGCACTGTGTGCAATCCAATATAATATGACTCTCCAAACAAAAACAAAAAACACAAAAAGCAACCTTTTGGTCTTGCAGAGGCTGCCCCACAAAAAATAATATGCTTGGTTCATTTTGATAAGTTTGCATAAGAATCGAGAATTAAATGTTGGTGTCACGGGTGGATTTCTCGGGGGGGTTAATGTTAATTAAATCTATGTTGGAAATCATACCATACTATTGTTTATCCATTCCATATGTTCCAAAGGGTATTTTAGATCAGATTTAGAAAAAATGTTATAGTTTCCTTTTGATTGGTCGGAGGGCAGAGGAAGGAATCCCTCTTTTCAAATGGACATGGCTAGCCAGGCCTAAGGAGTTAAGAGGATGGGGACTGTAGTATCCCTAGATCCGCAGATTTGGATATTAACCTCAACTGTTGAGTATATGCTATTGAAACTTATACTCTTTTGGATTTTGGATGAGCTTAAGGGTTTTTGATTGAGTTTCAATAGTTCTAAGCTTCATGTGAAGCTTGCATGTTTGTTTGTTTGAGTAGAATGGTTTTTTTAGATATTTTGATTAAGTAGTCAATTACAAACAATCGCATGCATGTAAATAGTAATCAAATAGTTTTAGATAGATCATATAATGAATGGATCTATGTTGGAAATACAAACATATAAACTAGAAAGTACAAGAAACTACATGCGATGATAGATCGGTGCCATGCAATACCTAAAAGATGACATGCAAGTTGGTCGGATGACGTGCATGTGGAAAATTGTTGTGTGCATGAGGAACTGCCGCATCCAAGGTGGATCTACTGGATTCCACCATAGAAAATTGATGGAAACTGACTCATTGGATGCGCCCTACTCCAAGCTCAACTAAGTAGGAATGATCTATCGATCTGCTAAGTCCCCAATGCTGGTGATATTCTTTCCCTTCTTTTCACCCACAAAGTTACACTACAACAGCCGAAAATGATTGGATAAGTCACCCTGGATGATTCCACTGTCGAAACATGTTGTAAACTATCTCAATAGAGGTGCCTTGCCTCCTCCTCCAATGGGTCGTGAGGAATCTGGCCCAATGTCTCCCTGGATGAGTAGATATGATAAATTGTACTATCTTTGTTGTCAGTAAACCCACTACAAACCCTCACTGCTTGAATATGACACATTGGTGGCTAGAATGCTTAGAAACTTGCTCTAGATGGTTCAATGGAAGCGCCTTTCCCTGGTCTCAACTGGATTTGAAGGGATAATATTCACTAGGCCTCTTCGGGTGAAGCGACCTACTCTATGACTGATTTCCTCCTTTGGAATCCACATTGAAACTATTGTTGAAACTGTGAGGAAGAAATGGAAAACCTATATGTCTTTCCCAATTGGCTAGGGTGTGTCTCTCAACACCAAATCCAATCAACTGGTGTCTTCCTCCTGGAATCCACAGTCCACCATTGATTCACCTGAACCTGTTTGTTTTCTCCTCTCAAATCAATTCTCAAACCATAATTTGCAATAATGAGCCATTAGGTCACTTTTCCTCTCCTTATATCCATTGAAACAATATTTCTTCATTGACTTTTCACTTAAGCGATTTTCCTAAGTTTTCTAATTTAATATTCACTTAAGTGCTTAATTAAATTTTTCCACTTAGACTCTTAATGTCACTTTAAAATTATAACATTTCCCTAGTGAAATGACATCAAATGAACATTTTCCCATGTTTCTTCCTGGTTATAGTCTAAAGGGGATGTTTAGACTACTAAGCCTTCCTCTATGGAGTCCTCACTCGGAAAGGGAGATTACAAGGACTAAAAAAATTGTTTTTTTTTTTCAGTTAAGCCTTGGCAATGAAAATCTTGTGGAGGCTTCTATTTAACAAAGGACTGTGGGGGAAAGTGATGAAGGCTAAGTATCTTGAGAACAAAGAACTATGTTATTGATTCATACAATGACACAAGTATTTTAAAGGAGCATCTAATGTGTGTAAATGTTTAATAAAATATTATGATCTTCTAGGTAACTGGGTTGCCTGGAAAATTGGGAGAGGCAATAAGTTCATAATTGGAAAATTGGGAGAGGCTCATGGTCAGGGGTTTCAGATTTGGAAATCAATAGAAGATTTGGGATTACAGGGAGACCTGGCTAAAGAATGGAATATTTATGTTAACTTATAAAATAATAATGCCATATGCTTAAAGGATTCATCTAGTGAATTAAGTTGTTCCAAAAACAAGTCTTTGTGGGTTCTCACAACTAATCTTGGTTATGAGATGAGAATCAACGAGGAATTGGAAGTAGACTGGTTGTGGTGGTGGAAATTTTTATGGAATTTTGTATGTCCACTAGAATAAAAAAAAAAATCATTTGGTTGGATTTGGAAAATATGATCTTAACATTGGAGAATGGACACAAAAGAAACTGGTTTGGACCTAGTTGGTGTTACATGTTTAAGAATGCAAGCAAGATTGTGGATCATCTATTTGTGTCATGTTCCTTCTCCAAGGTTGTTTGAAAGGATATTAAAAGTAATTATAATCTACATAATTGATGGGATAAACCAACTCTATTGGAGTGCTTGGTGTTATCACTGAAATATCGTCAGCAACACTGCATGCAAATGGTTACAGAAACACAGCAATGCCAACAAAAATTAGTTCACTTGCAACACCAAAATACATTTCAAAAGGCAAAAATTGTACAATTGGGCAAAAATTGATATGTGTAATCTCATTAAAGGAAGCATGCACAAAGTGCGCGGGACAACAAATCCCTCAGAGCACACAATGCACCAAATGTGAGACTGTGTACGAAAAACACCATGCACACCTGTGAACGGCACATTTATGGTTCTTGTCAGCCCCCCAACCACTTATGGACCAGCTCCCAACCTTATTTGACCTCCACATTTGAGCGAAATCCGAATGGGGGGTTGGTCAAGGACCAAAGGGTGCCCTAAAGGGCCCCTTGTTCACACCAAGAACCAATTATAGTTTTCCTTGAATAAGGCTATAAATTAAATCCATGGGTGCACTAAGAAATGAATATCTTCATAGTATTGTTATGCTACCTCATTTCTCCCTTGAGAATCCTCTTTTCTCCTTGGAGCATTCAAGCATCATTGCAATAGGCCATTTCACTCACCTCTTGAGGGAATAGGCATTGATTTTCTTCATCATTTTTCATTTTTCTTCCATTGTAAGAAGAGCTCTCCATTGGGGAACTCAAAAGCCCACCCAAGGAGGAAGAGGGGACCCATAACTCCTCATTTTTCTCTACGGTGTTTTGCCTACTAATATAGTTATCCATAGGTGGGATTATCTTGGTCATTGGTTGATTGTTTATGGTTCTAAGTTTCTTATGCATTATAACTTTTATTTATTAGTTATTTTAGTTTGTTTCTTTGTTTATTACATGTGTTTGGCTTGTTTAAACCACTCACGAACTTCTGTCTTGTCTAGTAGGCCCAACTAGGCATGCAAGTGTCATTGTTTTACTCACCCAAGTGACAAAAAGGACACAACATATTGGCAACCATACTGGGGAAGAGGTATCAAATTCCACCCTATTTGTGCTTAGAGAGAACTTATTTTTAATCAATTTGTCTTGCAGGTACCAAAACCAGCCTAGCCTTACCTGCCAAAGGCAAAATTCTAAGTTGGAGGAGGAGAATTTCATCAAAAAAAAACTCCCTCGATGGGTATCAGAAAGTGTGTGGATTTTCCTACCCTCAAACGCACACTCTACACATTGTGCACATCACAAGCTTATTTTCTCTATGCACTGTGCACTATGCGCCCACTACGCACCTGTCATAATTGTAACCCATGCACATATCCATAGTTTCAAAATTGTAAGGGTTTTTGTGATGATTTGAAGGCCCCTAACCTTCAGATTCTTGCTTTCATACAATTTGTAATGCTCATGCACTCAACTTAGACTCCTTTCCCATATGAAAAGTTAGCTAAACATAGGCACTTAGGGGGTAAAAAAGAACCAAATATTATCCTCTTTTTCTTTGGTTTCCACATGGATGGCTTGTTTAGTTTGTAAAATTTAAGTTGAGATTACTGCTATCACATATAAAAAAAACTTACATTAGGGACCAGAAATTAACTTTGATCATTGAGTATGCTCTTCTCTCACACCATAAAGCTATCTTGAGAATCAGAAAGGTGATTAAAGGGACATTTCATCTCCCTTAACAAAATCTTTAGAAGAGGACAAAACCCCCGTAGGGCTCCTCTTAGTTTCTTTTTGAAATCATCTTAAAGTTGTAAGGGCCCATACATGCCCACATGTTGGAAACTTAGGATAGTTTCTTGAAATTTGTTTTCTTAGTTTACATCACTAGGGAAGTTTAAAGATCAAAGTAGCAGGCCCATACATGCCCACATGCTTACAATCTATGATAGTTTTCAATCTTTCTAAGTGTAAATAAAATTTAGAGAGTTTAAAGGATTGGTAAGGACCCATATGTCCACATGCTAGTTCTTTAGGGCTTTTAAAATTCCCCAAGGTTTTACCAATGACACTTAGTAAGCTAGGTAACAAAGATTTGTAAGGACCATAGGAAGTCCACATGTTGAAATCTCACACCTAACTTATTAAAAATTTGGCACACTTTTTTCACTTGCTCACACACAAAGTCACTCCTCACTCACATAATTTCCATTTTGAATTGTGGAGGTTGAAGTAGGTTTTCTCCAAAGGAATTTCGAAACGTCCCACTACTTCTTTGGAAATTATCCACACCCACTTAATTCAAACGAGATTGGTTTACACCCCCAATATCTCAGCCCACCACATCTAAAAATAAATCTAAAAACTCACTAAGTTTTCCTCAACGTGAGGTACCAAAAAAAAAAAATTAGTCTAGGTAGGATCTCAAGAGTAGTCATCCAAATAACCCCCCATTATATGGTTCTCATATTTTCAAACATTATAAGTTGACAAATAGGGAACTTTCAAAACCCTCCAAGTCCAGTGTTCCTACACCATAAGGCAGGGAGATACCCGTGAAGGGTTGAAGGCCGAGGTCTGGTTGTTCTGTGCGTCCACCCTTGAATCACCCAACTCTTGGAAGGGATCCAGCCTATGACCCATTTCTAAGGCCAAAAATCTAAATGTCGCACTTTGACCGAGGTACCTAGTGACCAAATTAAGGACATCTACCTAGATCGCAATTGTGAGCTGCAATTGCACCTTGATCAGATTTTGTGTGGCTATTGGGAAATATCGCCAGCTCTTTCAGGATATGCACCCTCTACCCCTCATTATAACTGATTATTTCAACCTTCACTAGTTCCTCTTCCAGTGGCTTTAGACCCCACTATTCAGTGCTCTTGGAAGGTCCAGTACTATTTGAGAGGAAGGACGATATGTCTTTTAGGACATGAGAATTTGCTTTTATTTTTTCCCCCACACGGACAAAATACACCTACCCACATGTTTGCTTATTTACAGTTGATTTACGTATGATGTTCATTTGATTACATGCAATTGTGAGTCGTATTATCTTGTGAAGGTTCAAATTATACAAATCTCATGTTCATCTATTGATCTCATCACCATTTGCACACATTCACTTTGCTAGTTGGACGCCATAGGGGACCCACAGAATCCACATTGTTCCAGACGCTTGCAAAATCTCCCTCCTATTCTAGGAGGATTTCCTAGTCTTGCCAACCCGTCGGCTCAATCATCTCACACCCCCATGAGTGCTACTATTTTGGGATCAGCGCTACTTGGTTCCACTTTTCTTGGGTCCAATTCTCAAGGACATCCATCCACTATCTCTCATTCACAAGGAGGCATGGGGAAAACTTATTCTCAAGGGAGGATTACAACCCCACCAAATCCCTTTCACAGGTCTGGTCCACTACTCGCTCACACAATAGTTGGAACTAATCCTCCACCAAATCCCCCTATGCCATACTTGGTATCTCTCAACATACCTGACTCTTGCAACTCCCGAATCAGTCGACTCAAGCTCCCGTAATATCCAAATCTCTACCAAATTCTCTCATCAAATCACTATAGCGACGGGTACAAATGAGGTGGCATTGTGGGCCCATCGGCCATATATAGTCCTTTTTTCCAAACTTCCACACTCAGTTATAGGAGCCCCAAGACTCCGTTTTCCGATCTATTCTCAGCCACGAGATCCTGGTCCCGCCATCTACACAGTCACATTCCTCGGGTTGTCATCTAAACCTGGCCCCGAGGGAGCATTTTTCTCAAGTCACATTCAGGTACACATGCTCATGTTCAAAATTATCATATAGTTGTTATATGTTCTTTCTCATCAGATATTGTTGACTTCGAGTATTTGGTTTTTATGTGTGTAAGTACTTGGTCATCACAAATGATGCAACCCCTTGAGGTATATGTTCGACACTAGCATGTAATTATTCCTTTGATAATCAATTGCATCTCCCAGTCACACCCTCCAGCATTCACCTTTAGGGTCCTTACATCCGGCTCTGCAGTACCGTCACCTCCGCTGCATTTTGGTACTGTCACTCGATAACACTCTCCCCCATATGATTTGTCCCATTCATAACTCCCCTCGACAAATTGACACTCATGATGATTTCACCCCCTAGGGATGGGAGTCCCAATAGTCTTATGCACTTCCAAGAATAAGCCACATACTTCTTCTCATCATATTGTTAGATTTCCCAATGCACCCCTAGATTATATCATCTTGGTTCTATTGACTACACCGGCGCAGTATCATTATCCCTCCATATCATCCACCATCAATTTGCCCATCTGTAGATTCCCCTCCATTCATTTACCTCATACAAAAACCCACCCATGGGGCCCCCACCCTCCACCATTCCTCTTCGCAACTTGCGCCCTCACAGGCCAAGCCATCTTACATTGGGGCACCTGTTTCTGTATCTGTACACTCATCCCAAATTATTCTTTATATATTTGGTAATTGTAAAAATCCTTTGTTTCAGGCATATACTTAGTTTTTTGTCATCACCCTTGATGACCTTCCTTTTCCCAGCAACACAACCCATGTCGCCCTTGGTTGGGGCATCCACCCTCTCTCTCTTCATTTCCGACATCGTTCATAAACCTTCAGTATCCCAAGTCCATGTACCCGTGATCTCTGAGTTTTTCCACTTTGTTAGCCTCTAGCACAATTTAACCCCACATTTGGTCATCCCCCTAACACTAGATACATTTTTATGGTTGCTTCCAATCCTCCTTCAAAAATCCCCAACCAAGGGCAGTCTTGAGTCTCACCACATCTTGACTTCGGTCATGTTTCCTAATTAGTACCTGATCTCATCTCAGTGGATTTCACGAAGCCCTTTGCTTCTTGGAGTCGCGTCTCCCTTTCTGTCGACACAAGCACAGTTTCCAGAAGAGCGACAGTATCTTGACTCCCATTACCTTTACATTGAGGAGTCTCAGACGACATAGAGAGAATCATCATTGCTCTTTGATTCTGTTGACCCCCATAACATTCGACTTCAACAAAATCGCATGTTACGATGGGTCTTACTATGCGACTATTGCAGTTGTTTTATACCAGTCGAAGACCTCTGAATTCATTAGGCCATCAATGCCTACCTATCATTGACACTTCTTATAGGCGTCCTTGCCCTACTTCAGAGTATGTTCACCATTCAGAATTGTCATATGTTGTTATCAAACCGCCCTGGAGGGCGCTACAGTTATCTACACCAGCATACATTTTCAATCACCATCTTACATTTTGGGTTACATAACACGAGCATGGGGCATGTCTGCCTCGTTTGTATACAGATTTTCTTTTTCTCCTTAGAGAAAGGTTTGGGTCTCATAGTTTCCCCTCTCCCTCCAACGGATCTCTCTTGCAGTTCCTCTCAGCACTCTTCATTATAGTGGCACTCTCAATAGGAGAAACGTTGATGTATTTCAGCTATATGTATGCTCTTAACCTCACACATCAGGGAGCATATGTTATCACTAAAATATCATCTACAACATTGCACGCAAATGGTTACAGAAATACAACAATGCTAACATAAATTAGTTCACCTAAAGCACCAAAATACATTTCAAAAGGAAAAAACTATACAATTGGGAAAAAATTGATATGTGCAAACTCACTAAAGGGAGTGCATGCATAGTGCATGGGACAACAAAGTCCTCAAATCACACAATGCGCCAAATGCGCGACTGTGTACAAAAAAAGCCGCGCACACCTGTGAACAACGCATTTATGGTTCTTATCGGCCCCCAAGCCACTTATGGACCAACTCCCAACCTGATTTGACCTCCATATCTGAGTGAAATCCAATTGGGGGTTGGTCAAGGACCAAAGGGTTCCCTAAAGGGCCCCTTGTTCACACCAAGAACCAATTATATTTTGCCTTGAAGAAGTGATATAAATGAAAGCCATGGATTCACTAAGAAACGAAGTTCTTCATAGTATTGTTATGTTCCCTCATTTCTCCCTTGAGAATCCTCTTTTCTCCTTGAAGCATTCAAGCATCATGGTAATAGGCCATTCCACTCACCTCTTGAGGGAATAGGCATTGATTTTCTTCATATTTTGTCATTTTTCTTCCATTGTAAGAAGAGATCTCCATTAGGAAACTCAAGATCCCTCCCAACGAGGAAGAGGGGACCCACAAGTCCTCATTTTTCTCTACAGTGTTTTGCCTGCTAATATAGTTATTCATTGGTGGCATTATCTTGGTCATTGGTTGATTGTTTATGGTTCTAAGTTTCTTATGCATTCTAACTTTTATTTCTTAGTTGTTTTAGTTTGTTTCATTGTTTATTACATGTGTTTGGCTTGTTTAAACCACTCATGAACTTTTTTTTTGTCTAGCAGGCCCAACTAGACATGCAAGTTTCATCATGTTTCTCACTCAAGTGACGAAAAGGACACGACACTTGGTATCTTAGATTACAGATAAGTTTGTTTCTTCTTATAACGCTCTTCCTTGCTATGTAATTTGGGAAATTTGGCTATCCAGGAACAACTTGATTTTTGAAGATAAGGAGGCTCACCTAAGACAACTTTCTCATCAAACTAGAGTCTCCTTTAGTGAAGGTAGGAATCCTTCGAAACACTTTGTACCAAGAAATTTACAAGAGCCCAATATTGACTTCACAAAGCCTTGGGGGTTTTTTGATGGAGCTTTCCAAGGCACTCCCGCAATTTGTGGAGTAGGGTCCATTCTCTATTTGGATAACGCTCATCATTTTTCTCTAAAATATGGAGTTGGTAGGGGCACCAATAATAGAGTGGAGATCCATTCTCTTTGGATCATGCTCAATATTGTTGTTGACAAACATGAAAGAAAGATTCAAGTCCTTAGGGATTCTAAACTAGTAATGGATTGGAAAAATCGCAAATCACAAATATGGTTATGGGGCCTATCTGAAAAGGATTTTTCAGATTGAAGCACTCTTTGAGGAGGTCTTATTTTCTCATATATTTATAAAATTCAATCATAAAACTAATCATCTATCAAATATGTTGACGAGAGGAAATGAACATTCCTAAAGTCAACTTTTCGACCTCTTAGTTGGCTAAACCAAAAGAAAGTGAGAATGATCACCCTTATTTTATAGACTCAAACATAACATGGTCTCTGACTTCATGGTACATCTAGTGAGATAATTTAAGAACTAAAATTACAAAATATGTATACAATACAATTCTAAACAAATTACAAATGTAACATCACATATATGTAAACAAACTAACATAAGACTAAGACATAAACAATCATCTCTTGCAACTCTTAGTATTTATGTGATATATTTCAATAGCAACAAGAATTAAAGTAAAAAAGTATACCAACAGAAAGTATTGAACCATGACAAAAATCTAAGTTCATATAACAAAAATAAAGAAATCGGATATATATATATATATATATATATATATATATATATATATATATATATATATATATATATATATATATATATA
>ML799306.1:249325-269233 GCA_009831015.1 Picea engelmannii
CTTGGCTACTATGTAAATGACAAACAAAGATTATTAGCTGGCGAAGTTGCAACAGGCTTCAGTGAATGTTTCTAGACGTTGGTATTAGTCTCTGCAACCAAGAACCAATTAAACAAGCTAATGGTGGAAACATAAAAAAGACTTTTGCTTTAGCGACCAAACAGTAAAATATACCATATGCAAATAAAATCAGAACTTGACCTCCCATCTTTCCATTTAAAAAAAACTCATACTATCAACAAAATTATCATACCCTAATAACCTAGTGTAAAGATGAAAGGAAAGACTTTTAAAACCATTAAAATTGCTTCAAGCATACCATAGCGAGTGTAGAATAATGATCTCGCTTTCTAAGGCTTGAATCTTTATATAGCTTTCCACCAAGGTGGTTAGCAACTTCCAATATCCGCATCAGCAGAAAATGTTAACTAACTATCAATATGTGGTCACAAGGACATACCACAGTCTATTTTGTGACCTCAAGCAATTCGGGAAGAAACATAGAATGGAACTGAGTTTCAGAATATAACAGTCAAACAGAAGTCAAAAGGGGGGCCCTCCTTATCCATAAGATTCATCACTGAAGAATGAATTCCAAAACACCCAGTGACTTTCATGATTAATTTCAACTATTCACTATTATTCACACGCAAAAAAATAACCAATGACAAACAGGTAAAAGATTCTATGCTTCATACACATCATATCCACAAATATAATATAATTTCATATACACAAAATCAAACAATTCCTTGAACTGTTTCTTCACATTGTTCATTAAAATTTGCAAAACTTTTTAGTTGTCCAAAACATACATGCTCATTGTCTTCCTAAAATTGTAAGTATATGAACTTCGTCAAACATTAGTTTTAGGATGAAAACTCGGGCCAAACAGAAACCCATCTCAAAATTATGTTTACTAAACTTGGTAGCTGCAACTTCCTTCACATACATGAATATAACAAACACAATATATCCGGTGCTGATAAGATTTCATGTATGTCACAAACCCACGAATCAAATTAAACCTGAAAACAAAAGGCAAGCAAGTGATACTTCAATAGCTCATTTCTCTTTACAATTGAACACAGACATCAAATGCATTTGATCAAACCAAATTATCATAGCCATACGGTAAGAGTATCGGGCTAGCACAGTGAGGGAGAAGGCTCAGCATTTAAGTATGCAGTTTGTGAAATCAAGACTGGTGTAGAGTATGTGATATAGTGATACATTTCATTCCCAATTCAAGCGTATGTATAATCATTTCCCAACGCATTTCTCATACAACCATCTATTTATTTATTTTTAAATAAGCTCAACACTTGCACCCTATAGTCAAGTGGCTTTTGTATGCATTACACACATGGGGTTAAACAGTTCGAGCACCAATCATATCAACATACAGATCCGAATATATATATATGAGCACACAATAACTTTGTGAAACTAAAGATGGCTTTTTCTCTTAAAAAAGACGAATCATAACACAATCTTCCGTTGTATGAAAGGCCAAACACATATATTTGTTCATAAATTTGATCACAAATTGTTCATAGAACGAACTCTTGCTTGTGTTGGTGAATGAGTTCAAGGGAAAAGGCTTATGAGGGTATGGTCGAAATCTTGGTTCGAAACTGTTTGTGGTGAAAATAACTCAGCCTTCTTCATGGCCTATCAAACATAGTCGTTTAACATTGCATTTAAAATCCATATGAAGAGCAGAACGAAAATGCAAATATTTGCAACAGTTAGAAACTTAGGGTATGAAGGCGAGATAAAGAGTGTGGGGTAGTCAGCTAAGACATTAAATTAAAAAGATTTATGTGGTGAGAGTTATTTTGAGAAATATTCAAAGAAACCAAAGTATTTTTATTTATTTGTAGATGTTTCAGATCTTGATATAGATCTGAAACGTTGACAAATGAATGAAAATATTGTGATTTATGTGAATATATTTCTCCAAATAAGACATTCATGTTAAACCAAAGCACATACATTGTGAACAAATAACCATGGTGTATCATAATGCATGAGAGAGATGTGCCATAATCGCATTCTCCAGGTCCATTGACAACTGACGCCATCACCAGGTCTAAGGGAATACATTCACCATACCATTTTTGGTGCGTGGCTCGAGCAAAGCCCTCAAGCCCGACGAAACAAACAACACAAATGACGGTGAGCCGAACGAAATCGATAACATTAAACCCATAATCGACAATGATCTATTGAAGCATGTGAAGTGGGGTGGCAGCAAATTCAAGCTAGAGGCCATCGCCAACGCCACACTACCATCGTTCATTGCTTACCTACTAACGTTAATACGGGTACGTAGGATCAGGTCCAATCACGACACATATTAAACGCAGGCCCGAACTTTGAGTAATGGAATACAGAGGTGTCGGGTGGTATATTTATGGTTCACAACGTAAATAAACAACGCTTCAAACCTTGGCATATATCCATAGTAACATTTATGTTAACCATATATCTCGACCATAAGTTAATTACATCGAAAGGCGTACACCTATTGATAATGGGCAGATTTAATAGGGGTTTAGTGCTTAATAAGTTTTCTATGGACAGGATTAAATATGGCTGGAATATTCTTAGTAGTCACACAAAATAAATGGCTGTGATTTCAATCATTAACTTTCTAGCTATTATAAAGACATNNGTTTATGTGTTTACTTTTTTACATTTACCTAATCATATTTAAAAATTACTTTGATAGCTAACTAATTACCACCTAAGTGATAAATGAAACCAGATAAATGAAACCCAAGAGTTTATTTATTAATCAATAATAAAATTTAATATATTCTTTTAAGGATTCGTTTCATCTTATCAACTTTTCGGCATCACCAGCAGCTATTTAGTTGTTGTGCTAGTACTATTATATCAAGGTTGTCACACTCCATTAATAAACATCATTGGGTTTGCCATATCACTATGCATGAAGTTTGTAATGTATATAATGGACCTTATATCATTTGCAAACAATATAACACCATATCAATTGACCATACTTACGATCACAAGGTCCATCACACTTTTATCATATGTTTTATAAAAATAAATGTGCCCAACACAATGCACATTGTAGTATACTTTGTTTTCCAAACTCATGTATTTATTTTCCATTGGTATATTGTTTTAACTTGTTCGCATCTTGTCTTCAACTTGCGCAACTTAAAAAAAAAAATGGAGTCAATCTTCATACCATGCTATATATATAGCTTTGTTCGAAATAACACAAGTAGGTGTATCAAATCAATTGAATGGCGACAATTATTCTTCAGAGTAACGGTGAAGTCAAATGGATAAAACTACAATTTCGCAAAACTTTGTGAACTCTATTTATGATACCATTAGAAGCATCAACAAAAGGAAGCACTTACCTTGGAATAAGGAATGTTGTCTACTCAAGAAGTCAGGGATCACAACCCTTTGAATGTTGTCAAATTGTCTCTCTTCTGATCTAGCTTCACTTGTTCTTGTCTTCACAGGTTTTCTTCTTTGGAGCTTACTTAGTAACTTCTTTAAATTGATTATAGGTATGTTAAGTATGGGAAAGAATTTTTGGAATAAGGTATAAAGGAAGACGATATAGGTCTTGGTACAAGTCAAGGTTTTACTCCTCACGCAACAATGTTATGATACCATGTTCAGATTTTAGATGGATAAACACATCACATAATCACTTCACAACCTTAGCAGATGGGCCCATTCAAAGAAGACAAAAAAACTAGGGATAAATGCCATGCATAAGTTCCCATAGGATGAAAAGTCTAAAAATTAGAGCAAATGGTTCATAAGATGACAATTACAAGATGATACTTGAGTGTGTATTTATACACACTCAAGAAGTATGGCGTCTTCCCTAAGAAGGGTTATGGACCCACATAAAGACGACTAGGTTTTCCTTAGCCATAACCTATATTTACAAAATAACACCCAAAATAATGTCGACCATGAGCAAACGTGAAGAGTACACCATTCCAACCTTCATTATTTGCTCTTCTTTCTTTAACTCTTCAATGTATTGTTCTCTAAAATATGGTGCTTTGTAGATTATTTCTCATGCTCTTCTATTTTATTTCCTTTTTTAGGTTCTTCCATGAGCTCTCCTTCTGGTACTTTTGGGAGTTCTTCTTCTTATTTGTCTAAAGACTATTTGCTTGATTTGTTTTTGTAGATTCTGCAAACTATTTCCCTACAATAACTTCTTCATTTTTTCCTTGGGACTATTACCCCCCCAAATTAGGGGTAATTAAGGAGATTATGTCTCGAGGCCCACAGGTTGCAGACATGGAGTTCCTAGAGCCAGATGGACAGAGAGTAGCCCCGGAGGGCCCTTATTTTCATACTGATGAATTCTACACATCTCCAGCAACAGCAGCATCCGCCACATCGGCTTGGTCCTAAAAGGCGATGGGTCTTGCTCCATGAGGTAATGAGTCCATGTATCATGGTAAGTGTCACTCTAATAGTTAAAGCATTTGAACATATTGCAAAGAATATTTCTTGATTACAAAGCGTTTTCTTGGAATTTATACTCTTTGCCTTATTTAACCCTGGTGGGTGTCATTTTGTCTTAGTAAGTTGGTCACCCTCGGGAATAGGGTGCTACTGGGGGGTTCCTTGAAGAGCCATCATCCATTTCCAATTATACTTATCACCTTCCATACTCCTTTCCCTCCATCTCCTTATCTTTTGGGATCCTTGGGTGTACTGACCCAAGAAGGGATTGTACCTCATTTCATGGGAAGAAGGGGCTAAAGGCCCAGAGGGGAAAGTAGCTAGAAAAAGATAAAAGCCAAATCATAAACCTTCCATATGCTCTCCCAAGAGGTATTGAGAAACAATGAAGCGTTATTTATTAAAAGCATAAGACCTACAAAAGCGTAAATTCACATTTATAGATGTCTAGCTTGTTGAGGGATCTACACAAGTGCATTACAAGCTAGACTATACCCCCATGGAACTCTGTGTACCTCTCCCTTCAAGTGACTCTATGGTATTTCCCCCCAAGCTAATCGATTAACCATAGGGAGTACCTAGTGTTTGGACCTTAATTAATTAATGGCAATAAATGGGCTTGGAAAAATGTTGCATCGCGGACGAAGGGAAGCTCACCCTCTACAAAGGCACCCATAAATGAGACAATACAAACCCTTGTATGTTATGAACCCCATACCTAGAAGTTCACCCCACTCCACTTCACATGCACACATGGCTTAGATGGGCTTCTTTCAGGAAAACACCTTGGACTTGGGAAATGATTGACCCAATAGGATGCCTTGACACCCCTCCCACACCTAAATTTGACAAATTATATAATGTCTTTGAGCATTTGTTTAGTTTGAAAAGGGGGGTTTGATGCACATGTTCAGATGGTTTGATTATTATATGTGGCTTACTTGTTATGATACTTGTGACTCATGGACCCATGGAGGGCGTACTTATTTGCCTTTGTAGGACCTTGCTCGGTGGATAGGTATTCATGAAGAGATGATTAGTTCAGACCTTCATGAGGGCTTGAAGCCCAAGGATGGATGCAGAGACCCCAAGCCTGGGGTGAGATCGTGATGACTAGTTTGCACAGTGAAGGAAGAAGACATTGCCTTTGGAGGCACTCTCGCAGGCCTAGATGATGAGTTCCTAGCTCTTTCCACCTGGATGTTATCCCTTGGAGGCCCTAGACATCACCCTAGTAGCCCATGACGTCACCTAGGGCTAGGGTTTGATATTTGGATATGTTGTATGAGATTTTTTCCACATGTGGCATGGAGGATGGCTTTTGGAGGCCCAACATTCCACTAGACAACCTCAACGTCTCCTTAAGGAGGCCTAACGTCACCCTAGGAGGGATGGCATCACCCTCTTTAGGGTTATTTTGGAAAATTGATTTAAATTTTAAATTTTTATGAGCAAATTGACATGTAGGCTCAGTTTTATGAAAAGACACAACTTTTGGGTAAATGAAGTTAGGATTTCCCATACAAATATGGCTAACATCATTTCATTTTGATATAACTCTTCCCATTGAGAGAGGGGACCGAAATTGGCACCCCTTTTGGGGTTACTTGGCTGAAATAGTAAGGCGCACTTGTCTTGGAGGCTTGCTACTTGCATCTTGGATCATTTTTGGTGAATTTTTTCTTGGCAATTTAGTGTTTTGTTGCTTGATTATTCTTGGTGAAGTAAGTAAATCTACAATTCTCATTTTATGCTAAATTTTTATGGTATATTTGCTTATTCATGTTGAAGATTGTGAAATTGTTTGCTTCCAAACACTAGGAGTAAGGAACATATGGTGTTTCTTCCTTGATCTTTATTTGCTAAACTTTGTCAAAAAGATCTTGTCTAGACAAACTTCTAGAGTCCTAAAGTGATAGCACTTTAGAAGCCTTATCTAGTCATTGTTGCATTAAATATATTTCAATAGTCTAAGAAAGAGGAAATCGCTAGGGCCTAGAAGTGCCTACTTTCTAGCTAAATTTACCTTTTAAAGCTTGGTTTTTAGAGGACTTAAGGTGCTACTCCTTAAGATCGACTTTATCTTTTCTTAGACGAGCATAATAATTGTTATTTCTCCAAGTAAGTGTGTTAAATCTATTGACTCCATAAACTCTTGAAGGCACTACTCTCATCTCTCTTTTGTTGGAATATTGATCAAACACTTTTACACTCTTCTTTGAAGCTTTTACTAACTAATTCTAACACTAATTTAGCCTAGATCACTAACTTTATTGCTGCTATTATAAATTTTTGCTACATCCATATAATAGCAGCAAATTTTCTCCACAATTGATCGTAAATCCTTGCTAAACACTTCAGAAATTGCTTGTGACAAGTTATCATTCTCAATAGTAAATGTTGTATTTTCATTGTCTTTTCAAGTCTTTCTAAGGAGTATTTATTGCAGTTGTTACATTTTATAAATTGTTATTGTAAACTTATTGATTGTTGTAATTTCATATCAGCTAGCACTTATTGTCAATGTCTATTGTCTACTGAGGTATTATTATCATATTTGTACTTTGGATTATTGTATATGCATGTTATATTGTCTTGTTCTGGGCAGGTACATCAAGCACTTCATTAACCTCAATTTTTAGACATAGACTTAGTGACTTTAGTAACCACTGACATAGACTTAGTGACTTTAGTAACCACTGACACTGACTTAGTGACATAGACTTAGTGACTTAGTGACACCTCCCATGGGGTAGACCTTTCCTATCCCTAAAAAGTGGGGATTTCCTATTAAGGTGACAGTGATAGGATATCTTGGTTGTTACGCCAATCTCCCTTACTTTCCATGGGCTTTGGGAAAGTACGTATTGTGCGATAACATTGTTAGCGTCGTTGCCGGGGAGAATCAAGTCAATTTTCCTCAAAGACATATCTTTGGTGAGCTTTTCATAAAGCCCTTACTTTACAAGCTCACCTTGCGACTCCACTGAGGGTGACTCCCTCACTTCCTTTGATAATGTTAGAAATATTATTTGGTGACTCCACCGATGACAAAGCCAATCATGGCTTCTCAATGGGACCCGGGTAATTTCAGACCCTTGGATATGAGTGAAATCTCGGGTTATCCTTGACAAATGTCTGTGAGATATGAGTGAAATCTCAGGTTATCCTTGAAAAATGTCTATGAGATATGAGAAATGGTTTCCCAAGTTTTCTGATAATGATGAGGATACTACCAAAAATCATATGATGGATTTCTAGGCATTTTTTCAATTGAATCAGGTGGATGATGAAGCCGAAGATTTGGTTATGAAACTTTTCTTGGCCACTCTTTATGACGATGCTAGAACATGGTATGATGATCTCCTTGATGGAAGCATCAAGACCATGGAACAACTTGAAGAGATATTCATGATCAAATGGTCACTTCAAAAGATGTTCCCCTCCTTGGATGTTGAAGACATTTCGGGGTATCCAAATTATTTTCCCCCTATATTGGTGAGGAAGTGTCCAAAATTCAATGGAGACCCACGCTTGGCCATTTCTCGTGTTGAGAGTTTCTTAAGGTATGTGTTAGAGAGCAGTGTAACACATCAGGATGTACAAATAAGATTGTTTTTCCTTTTGTTAGACACAAGGTGAAGAAACTAGGAGAGACATATTCTTAAGCCAAAGAGCATGTCTTCTCTTACAATCATCATTGAGGAGTTCCTCAAGGAATGGATCCGAAAGATACAAGATTATGGAGATGATTTTCACAAGAAAAGACCCTTCCCTAGCCCTAATGAGGAAGATGAAGAGAAGATTTGTGACAAGGGTCACCAATCCTTTGAAGAGAAGAGAGAGTTTCCTCATGACTCTATTGAGGGACAGGATCCTGAAGAGGTGAGTCATGAGGATAAAGTATCGATGTCTGCTCCTCCACCCGATGAAGTCATCCAATCTTTCATTCATCCTACACAAGAAGAAGATAATATGGCAAGTCATTTCTCTTTCGAGGATTTTGATGATACTCTATTCTATGATTTGGAAAGTGAAGACATGTTAGAGAAACCCTTGGATGTACTAGACCCTTCATGTTATGATAAAGGTAATGATGTGATTGATAATATTGATGAGTTCATACATGTTGGTAGATGTAAATGGGATGTGGTTAGTCATGATGAAGATCCCATTTACGATATGGAAGGTCATTTTCAATTGTTGCCTTTACAACAACCATATGAGATTGCTACTAATTCTGACATTTGGCAATGAGGAAATGGCATGATTAAAGATGAATTACAAACACCCAAGGATGACTTAATGCATTATTCTCATAATGATTTGTGGTCATACATCAAGGATTTTGATGAATATTCTCTTGAGCACTTGGATATATTCTATGAAGAAGAGTTTCAACTACCGTTGTGCTCGGTTTTTTATAAGGGTGAGGACATTGTTTTCCTGAAGCAAGATACTTGTGATGAGGTTTTCCAGCCTCCTTCATTTCCTTTATCTCACCATGTCACTAAGGATGTAGCTGGGAAACATGTTCCTTGTCTCAAGTTTTCTCTAGGGTAAACATTTTTCTTAGAATTTAGGGGTAGGTTGAATGCTTTAAGAATAAGTATTACACCTTGAGTCTTCAACGTTTTCCTGAGAAGCTGTCAGTCATCCTCCAGATTCTTGTTCATCCCTTCTCATACCTTAGGGAGCGATGAAGTCCAAGGTAGCCAACCTTCATTCTCTTTGAGTCGGCCTCTCGAGTATTTGACCTTTCATGATCCTTTTCAGATATGGATCGAGCGCTTTTATGGAAATGTCACTTGACATGGTTTTGTCCCTCCCTCCAACCTCCATGGGTTAGATTTTACGATTTCCTATGATATGATGCATGTTCTAACTCATGTTATTTTTTTGCTTAATTTGTCATTATTTTGGTTTATAATGAAGCATAGAGGCAATTACAAATTGTGCGATAATAAGGACCTTTCTTTTTAAGAAAATAAATATCATGTAATATGATTTTCTTTTCGTATACCAAAACTTCATAAATTTATTTTTCATGTTAATATTAACCAACCCAATGAGTCCATTCAAGGATATTCAAGAATAATATCCAAATCATCCATATTAATAGATAAAAATCTAAATGTAAAACATATATATCCATTGTAATCTTCAAATCCTTAAAAATATGAACATTCATTCCCTCAACTTGTGTGCTCTAGATATCCTTGCCTTTTTTTTTTCTTTTTTTTTTCGCGTAATACATTTCATGTGAAAACCCATAGAGAACTCCCACTCATTTCAAGGGTGGTACAAGGGTAAACTGGGTTCTTTAGGGCTCAAGCCCAAGTCAACATATCCACAACAATTGACTCACAAAAATAAAACATATCACAAAGTGTGATTTTAACCTAAATGGGTGAGCAAACAACTTTTCCTCACAAGCACTTGAGCTACACCTAATTGGTTGCATTAGACCAACTGTCTAAATACACTTTTTCAAGTTCTTTCTAAAAAAGTCTTAACTTCTCCTAGGTGTCTAGTGGCTTCCACCATATGGTAACATTGGCCCTTAGAATGTATAGAAAGTATTTTCAACAAGTTAAATATTTTGACCCAATGCCATTTATGTATTCTTAAATACTGGGACCATCAAATTTTCCTATGAAATAAAACTTCCATGTGAAAACCCCAAAATTAAGCTAGGGTTTTGGAGAAATAGCTTACTTTTTAATGGAGTTCCTTTGTGTACCTTGGGTTTTTGAGGCTACAACTTTAAAATAGTAGTGACTTCCTTGATATTGCTCAACATTACTATTATAAACCTGACATTGAAATGACATCAAATTCTATGTCTAATGGAATAGATTCAATAGTAATCTAGTGCACCGACTAAAAGTTATTCCCAATGTAATATGTTATGATATTGTGTTGAGGTTATGATTTAAAAGTGTCATAGCTTCCTCCATATTTACTATAATCACTATTTTGAAACCAATTTAGAAATGGCATTGTTTCTAGTGGCATTGATTCAAAGGTCATCAAATGCACCAATAAAAACTTGTTCCAATTGTAGTTTGGTCCCGTGAGAGTTTTTAGGTTGCAATTCAAAATGGTTGTAACTTTCTCAATATTTACTAAAACCACTATTATGACCCAATTCGAAAATGACATCAAATTGTACTTCTAATGGCACTAGTCCAGATGTAATCGACAACACCAATTAAAATTTGTTTTGTTAGCACAAGGGCAGACCCAGGGTTCAACGCTACAACAGCGCACCAACAAAACCCTAACTATCATCCCTTTCGGCAACACCTACGAAGCAGATGAAGTCTCACCCGAGGTAGAGGCAGGGGTGGTTGCAGGAATCGGATGTCTGCAACCTTAGCTAGGACACAGATCTGTGATTCTAACACTTGACAGAGCACTCAACATTTAACATTCATCTATATCCAGTCTTAGTTACAGCACGGTTAAACCCTAATTACAGAGTATCACGGTATTCATTCAGATCCAACATATTTAAGCACTAAGCATATCCACATAGGTCATATCCATACTATTAAGCACATAGCATTAACATATCTATCTACCATTCATCTATATTAAAGCACTAAGCACATTAACATATAAACACATCTCACAAAGAAGAACAACATAGCATGTACGTGGTTCACCCCCACCCTGGGGCTATGTCCACTAACTCTTTGTCTTCTTTATTAGCTTCTTCAATTAGTTACATGCACAGAGCCTCAAAACCCTACTTTGCAGAGGAAAGGGGATCTGCGCATCTCGCTAGATCCTCCTTCCCGGAGTAGATCTAAGGACACATCCTTCCACAGTCTCTTACAATGACTTTCACTTAGCTCTGCAAGTCTCACATAGTATGCACAAAGCAATTACAACTCTTGATCACGCAGATCCAACTCTAGCACTTATCCATTTGTACCTCTGCAAGTCTCACACAGTATGCACAAAGCACTTACAACTCTTGATCACACAGATCCAACTCTAGCAATTAGCCATTCGTACTCACTACATCACCTTAGCATCTATTTATACATACAAAATAGGCCTAAGCATGGGTAAACCCATGGGCCGACATTCCCATACCCGTTACATAATCCTGAATCCCAAAAAGGACTCTAAAATGGGACAAGATCCCGTGATTTCCACTTTGTCTTACGCTCCGCCTTCGACACCCTATCGAAGTCCCAAAATAGGTCAAACATGACCAAGAATCCTCAAAACTTGGTCAAAAGCCAATAGGCCCCCAACACTCACCTGTGAATCATCCTGAGTCACTATGATCTGACTAGCTCTGCTTCAAAAGCATCGAGCTTGGTTCGAGATGCTTCGACTTGTTGTTGTGCCATGACCTCTTATGCAGCGAACTCTTGTATGATTACTTCGTTGACAGGTCCCCCTAGGCATTGTTCAATTGTAGTGACGACTTGCTCCAGTTCCGCTCCTCAGCCTTCGATCTCTATGAACAGTTGGTAAGCCTTATCATGTACAGGTTGGATCCTCTGAGTCACTTCCATGAATTTTCTCTGGATAGTGTGGACCTGCTACTGGACAGTGCGCTGCTCCTGAGATTGATTCATTCTTTCCACAGCTGACAGGGGCTTCAACTGTGCCTATATCATTTCTGCTTGATACTTCTCCTCTTGGAGGTGTGACTCCAGTGCCTTCAGTTATGGATTCTCAGTGAGTTTCTCATATGTCTGGGCACTACTATAAGTGAGTTTCTTACATTCCATGGAAAGGGCCTTTATTCTCTCAATTGCGCTTCGAGAAGTTGTTTTTCTTTGGTCACTCACATCCTACGGGGTGTTAGGCACTGTGCAGAGCTCTAAGTCTGCTATTTGTTAAAGTAGTTGTTGGATAGCTTCTCTAAGTTTCTCTACTTGATGCATGACTCAGTCTTCTACATGTGGCTCTAAGCCTGTCATAGAACGAAGTTCTCTATTGACTGCATCTTTCACTTCGAGTTTCTCTGCACACAACTGTTCTTTTTCTTGTTGCATTTGTACTTTCTCTTCTTCAAACTTTGTCTGGAGAGCAACCTTCTCCTGCTCTGTAACTCTGCGTTGTTCTATGAGTACACCTTGCACTTGCTTCAAGGCCTGGGTGGCTTGTTCTGTTTCTTCTTGTGCGCGATGAAGGTGAGCACTGACTGCATCAGCTAGTCAGTGGAGTTGGGCTGGCTCATATCCCAACTTTGGTTCTCCTGATGGCAGGGGCACAGTGGACACTACGCGGTTGGAATGAAGGGCCTGCTATACCCTTCAGACTTCGACCTCAATTCTATCATACATTTCCTCCTGCTTAGATTCTTTCTTGTCCACGATTTCCAGCAAAGCGTCGTTTAGAGCTACGATGATGAAGTCAAAATCATCGGTAGTAAGCACAGTCTTCATCTTGTTCACGGAGGCTTTCAATTTCTTTTGGGAAGAAGATTTCAGGGGAGAAAGCTTCCTCTTCTTCAGGGGATCAACCTCATCCCTGGGCGGTGTTACTTCACCTAGCTTCTATTTAGCTCCTTTGTCATTTAGCTCTTCTACTTCGTCATCACTCCCTCGGTCAAGTGATACTGAAGCAGTCTTTCCTGAGGCACTGCTTAAATCTTGGACCTCTTCGGTCTTCTTTGTTCTGCTAGGCCCAGGTGTATCATTTTCTTTATGCATGGTCTTTGGGTTGTCAGGGTCAGACATATCTGCAGGGTTTGTGGGAATAAGGAGGTCTGAGGACCAGTTCTTAGTGATCTCCTCCAGGTCTTCTTCCATGAGTTTGTAGTACAACTGAAGCTGCTCCTTATGTTCATCGGCTTGCATTGTTATGTAGATGAAGTGTCGATCTATGCAGAACTTCATCAGGGGTCGAAACTTTTGTAGGGTGTTTGGAGTCATGCGATGTTCAACTTCGATGGCTCTCTTCAGCTGAAGGTAATAGGTGTGAAAAATAGCGTTCGACTGCCATTGTTTGTTTATATCACTCGAGTACCAGAGTGTGGTGAACTTCACAGCAAGCAGTTCGAACGGTTCAATATATGGAAAGGTCACACCTTCTGGCATCTTCCTGGCAACAAAGGTGATGAGGATTAGGAGCCAGCTAAAGTGAAACCCGTAGTCCTAATCCTATGCTTCGCGGCAGTCTAGTTCCAGCTGATTAACTAGGTACTTCACCTAGTTCATCTGTAGGCCTTCCACGCACTTCTCTGCAAGGTTAATGACAAAGCCTGTGACCTGCGTAGGTCTGTTCTTCCTTACTAACTTTCTGGCTATCAACTGGCAGGCTAGGTGCACTGCGCCATTCTAGATGGAGGCTACCTTGTAGCCTTGCATCCCCTTTTCAAAATCGATGTATGTATCCTTGATCTTCTGTGCTAGTGAGCGATCTGTGGCTTTTCCTAGATAGAACTCCTGTGGGTCGGGTCCTTGCTTACTTAATCCCATGATCATATGGATCAATGTCAGATCGACTGTAATACGGAGGTCTAGCCATAAGTAACCGCCATGGTAACATGAAAGTAATAGCTTGACACAGGCATTCACTTCCTAGTGCCTTCCGAAGTGTGGGATTTTCATTACATTTAACGGGGTGGACTACGGGAGGTTCATCATCCACGGTTGGGGGATTATCTTGGATTTATTCCCGTTCATCCTGGTCAAGTATTTGTACAGGGTGAGCATACTATAGTTCTTGTGATCTCCGAGGTTGAAGTCATTGAACTTCAATGTTGTGATCTTGTCTTCTTGCGCACGAACTGCGTGTATCCCCTTCGAGAGGTACACAGTAATCATGGAGTACTCGAAATCTCTTGGCACAATATCTCGACTCACCGCATCAGCCAAAGGCGGGATGTAATCGTGCAATATAGTCGGGATCAAATTCGCATTGGCTATGACATCTATGTCTTTGGTTCTCTTTTTATTTGATGGTCGAGATGATCTGGCTCCGCGAGAAGTCAACGGAGAGGCTTGCACTCCTCTCATCGATGACGCTTGAATACTTGCAGACATTGCTCTTTCAAACATTACTCTTTCAGTCATTAGGTCAATGAGAACTTCTTCGACAATTTTCTCTGCAGCGCTAAGCTTGTCCGACATGCACACTCGTGGTTGAATATCTCGGGTTCGAAGAGTAACTATTCAATGCAACGTGATGGATGGAAATAGCGCGATGATCACTGTGCAAAACCAACTAGTATGTGGACTCAGATTCACGGTTAGCAAAAGCGTTCTCGTTGCATGGCGCAACGAGAAAAATAGATAACTTGGCAATGGATCTCTTGCAATAGGTGAGAAGCCTTCATTAACTCAATTATGTTCATTATGGCACGATCCCAACAGTCTGGTGGAGAACTTCCTGATCATAAACGCCTTTCTACCCATTCGAGTCATCGATCTAACGGCTATACTATCCCCAGTGGCTATATTGCATCGCCATGGAAAAGTTCCATGTGACACAGTTCTGATACCCCAACAAAGTTCCAATTTTGCAAATTTTCCTTCTGCGAGGTTCCCTCTGGAACTTTCTGTAACTTTTCGATCTTAGATTTCTTCTTACCTATTTTTCTAGCCTTCTTTTCGGTAAGCTTCGAATCGGAATTCCTTTTTCCATTCTGATTCTTACCTTCTTTTGGCAGAGTAGCTTCGCACTGGTGAGATTATTTCCTAGAAATCAGGGATAATACTTCATCTGTATCTGGAATAGGTACTCCAGTCTTCTGTAGGTTCTCTGGTGTTCTTCCTACTTCGACATCCAAGTCTCTGGTTTTAAATAGCTTCGCTTTCTTTTGTTGTTCTTCAACCAAGTGTGCGATCCTCCTAGTCATGAAATATTTTAACTCTTGCTTCTTCTTCTCTAAGATTTCTTCTTCTTTTCTTCTAGCATGATCTCCTTCAATCCAAGGTTTTCTTAGTAACATAGCAAATGGAGCGTTGTTCTCAATAAATTTAACAATTTCAAATTCTTCCTCCGTCGAAGTTCCATGAGCACTCATAGATATATGGGTGAGATTTCCACATAGGTTTATCAGCTTTCCTCTAAATAAACATATTCCTCCCAATGAAGGAATCATAGCAAGATTTCCTAGAATTTCCCAAGTTCTTTCTATCATAATATTTACCTGTGTTTCTTCATCCAGAACACAGTCAATGTCGAAGTCTCTTATTCTTGCTTCTATGCATTATTTTTCTTTGAATATCTTTGATAAGTTGATATGTCAGTGGTCATTCAGGGTTTCTTTCATCTGTAGCAATACTTTCTCTGATTCTTTCTAGGGTTCTAACATAATCTCAGTTTTTGGATCTGCCTTAGGGTTTTCTTGGTTCATATTCATCCTCTCAACCTTAGCAATCATTCTAGGGAAATCCAAAACTTTATGGTCCATAGCTTTGCAATAGAGGCAACTAGGTTTTCTACCAGGGCATTCCTTAGCAAGATGTCATCATCTTCTCCAACTGTAACAAAGGGTTAATACTCTCTTTCTCTTAAATGATCCCCAACCTTTCTTGTACTGCGCACTAGGATCATGGTAGCTAACCTGGAAAAAATTATTTCTAGGATCCTGCATCCATTTGTTAGTCCAAACATTCTCTCTATGCATAAGTATAACATATCCTTCAATATTCTTATCAGATCTACTCATATCAAATCTTCTTTCTTCTATCAATGCCCTAGTTTTCAAGCTAGGACAAATCTTATCAAACATACCTAGATCCATACTTTAGAAACAAAACTTTCCACTAATCTTGTCTTCAGCAGAGCACAAAGCTTCCAAATCCAAAACTTTTCACTATTCTTACCTCTATCAGAGCACAAAGCGTTTAGATCTTACCTATTTTCTTCATATTGGACTTCTTTTCTTAGCACAGAGCTTCACAGATCGAGTAGAATACTGTGCACTAGAGCGATGGATCTACGCACAAAGCTTTCACAATTTCAGGTCAGATCTTCGCACAAAGCTTATTTTTCTTCAGTTCCCATCAATCACAATTTCAGGTCCCAGCAACAGAACCATTTGTTGGCACAGGGACAGACCCAGGGTTCAACGCTGCAACAGTTCACCAACAAAACCCTAACTACTTGCCCTTTTGGAAACACCTACGAAGCAGATGAAGTCTCACCCAAGGTAGAGGCAGGGGTGGTTGCGGGACTTAGATGTTTACAAACTTAGTTAGGACACAAATCTATGATTCTAACACTTGACAGATCACTCGACAGTTAACATTCATCTATATCCAGTCTTAGTTACAGCAGGGTTAAACCCTAATTACAGAGTATCACAGTATTCATTCATATCTAAGGTATTTAAGCACTAATCATATCCACATAGGTCAGACCCATACTATTAAGCACATAGCATTAACATATCTATCTACCATTCATCTATATTGAAGCACTAATCACATTGACATATAAACACATCAACGCATCGCACAAAGCAGAGCAACACATCATGTACGTGGTTCACCCCCACCCTGGGGCTACGTCCACCAACTCTTTGTCCTCTTTATTATCTTCTTCAATTAGTTACATGCACAGAGCCTCAAAACCCTACTCCACAGAGGATAGGGGATCTACGCAATTCGCTAGATCCTCCTTCTCAGAGTAGATCTAAGCACACAGCCTTCCACAATCTCTTACAATGACTTGCACTTAGCTCTGCAAGTCTCACATAGTATGCACAAATCACTTACAACTCTTGATCACGAAATTCCAACTCTAGCACTTAGCCATTCGTACCTCTGCAAGTCTCACACAGTATGCACAAATCACTTACAACTCTTGATCACACAGATCCAACTCTAACACTTAGCCATTCATACTCACTACATCACCTTAGCATCTATTTATACATACAAAATAGGCCTAAGCAATGTAAACCCATGGGCCAACATTCCCATACTCGTTACATAATCCTAAATCCCAAAAAGGGCCCTAAAAGGGGCCGAGATCCCGCGATCTTCACTTGGTCTTGCGCTCTGCCTTCGACAACCTGTCGAAGTCCCAAAATAGGTCAAACATGACCAAGAATCCTCAAAACTTGGTCAAGGGCCAACATGTTTCAAAACACATCTTACAAAAAATGGCTCCACATCTACAAAAAGGAAGAAAATAAAAAGATTGCCACACTTCCCCAAATTGATGCTCTAATGCCCTCTCAATAACATTCAACTGTGTGATGCTTCTTGAATATATTTGTAATTTTTCCATCAAATTAGTATTTATGGAGCTATAAGTACAACATGGATCTATGGAAAAAATAATTTATTCTTTTGAAGCTGTCCTTTCACTTGAAATTTGAAATAATATTTTTTATTTTTTATTTTTTTGAAGTTGTCCTTAAACTTGAAACATGAAATAATTTTCTTTTAAGTTACATTATCATTCATTTTCTTTTCCCGTCTAACCAGGAAATTTGATTCAAATTTTTCTATAGGGATTTTATTTCTATCATCTATATTGGGCCACCAAACATATGCCTCATCCTTAAAATCTTAAAACAATCTCCATAAAGACAACGGATTTTTCTTCTTAATGTTAACCCATGATTCAGGTGGATATCGGTGGCCACCCACCTTTTCCAACTAGCTCAAAACATTTTTCTGGCAATTTTGGTAATTTACTATTTTTAGTAGTTTTTAACTTCCAGGGCCATTTTGAAGGCCTAAATGAAGGTTTTTCGGGATAGAGCTTTTCAATTATAGTCAAAGGCTCTGATTGAGACCCCAAAATCAATCTCATTGATGACACCTTTCCAATTAGCTATCGTTCGCCACAAACGGAGATCATATGCAAAAGTTACGACCTCGGGAAGTTGATGTACTAACTTACCCAAACAGGGCCCACATGACTTTTGGCGCTTCATCTCCTAGGGTTAGGTTTTTTGGATGTCTAGGGTTTGTGACATTCCATTTTATTATAAAAAAAGGCCTTCAGAGCATCATTGTAATCATCTTCTTGTGAATGAGCGCAGTCGTCACATCTCTTCTCAGAGATAAGTTGCCACCATTCCAGCAAGCTTGTTTTTCGCATTTTACAGTTTCAACTTATTTCCTTATTGAATAGAAAACCAATTTTTATTTACCGTTGGTATTATGTGTTAAACATCTTTTATTAATCTATATTCATTTCGTTCTTCTCATAAAATCCGGATATACCCAATGTTAGGCTCCAATCTACTGATGTAAATTAGAGTACAAATGATTGTCAATCTGGTGTTTGTAAGACTTAGAGGCACATCCAAAGTATACGGATTTAGAGATAGCTTTTATCTTTAATGGAGATAAACCAAAACCTATTCTAATGGCTGAATATGGAAGAGATGCTAAGCTTCTATTCAAAATTCTTATTCATAGATCTCATAACAGTAATCAGCAATTGTTTTCCTAAAGAGTATCAACAATAAGCATTCAAGAGATGTTCGAACTAGTTCTAAGACCTACCAAATGATAGAAGGACAAAACTCTTATTCAAGAGATGCATTCATTGTCTTCTTTCATTCATTCATTAGCAACTATCATCAAATTAAATCAAAAGTACTGAAAGCATAAATAACTCAAAAAGCATTCATGACTATCTTAATGCTTGAAGGAAAACCACACATTGAATTCTTATTCAAGAAATCATTCACAATATGAGTAAGGCTTTGAGACATTAAGAATGTGACTTAGCTAAGGAATTCATCTACCTACAGCAAGATATGATTAAAACTCATCTACAGCAAGATCTAATCTAGAACATGTATCAAAGATTACTTGAAAAGAACATAAAGAAATAATGTACTAGTTTGGCAAAGGGGGCCCTCCAATGCTTCACTAGTACACTTGAGTTGTCTCAGCTAAGAAAAGAGCTCCATAAGCATTCAAATCATCATATAATAGGCATTAACAGGAACAAAATGTAGAACTGATCTCAAGAGTGCAAAATCCAAAGTTTCTTCATTCACATCAAGATTGTCTTACTAGTCTATGCTTAAGAGTATTTATACAAGAGTTTCAAAACTAACAATGCTAATAAATCTCCTAAATATCATGATCAAATCCATAATATCCTAGGAAGTTCGAATGTCTCCTTCATATCCACAATATATGGCCAAATCCCACGAAAATCCAAAACTGTCCATGATTTAAGGCTAAAACAGGGTATTTTCTGCTGAAGTGGCCCTGTTTGACCAGCGTTGATCGGACATCTGGAAGGCTCAGATATCGAAGCTGATAGCTCATTATCCATCCTTGTACATCAGGTAACATGACCCAAGTCTTATATTTCTCCCAGGTGTCCTGCAAGTACACAAACCTCGGAGCTATTACGGGATTTAGTCAAATCCTGTAATTTCTGATAAATTTTCAATTTTAATGCCAAAATTTAGAAAACTCAATTCTTTAGCTAAAGAATGATAAATATACCTTGCATAAG